>JAPYXD010000704.1:20232500-20773017 GCA_030998225.1 Diplolepis rosae
CTTCATTTACTTTCGCTTTCCTCTTCCTCTGGTCGTAAATGCTAGAAGGCTAGGACCGACAAGTCACAGTTTTTCGACTTTGGACTATTATAAGTACAGTTTGGTTGGGCCGAAGTGCTTGTGAAAGTACTCAGGTCAAAGCTTTAAGTCTCAAGATTCAGCAGGAATTGAGCAGATATAGATATATATCATAGATTGCTCAGGATGTTCGCTAGAGTGTACCGACCGAATTATCTCAGTTTCGAGGCTTTGGACTATTATAAGTACAGTTTGGTTGCTCCGAAGTGCTTGTGAAAGTACTCAGATCAAGGTTCTAAGTCTCAAGATTCAGCAGGAATTGAGCAGATTTAAATATGTAGCATAGATCATTGTATAATTCGATTTTTATACTTTTCGATGTTTTGTTTCAAAGAACCCACCTTAAGAGAAGCAGATACGTAATTTCCACCCCCCACCCTATGAAACTGTTGGGCTTTTTACTACTAGTCTTCATTTACTTTCGCTTTCCTCGTCCTCTGATCGTAAATGCTAGAAGGCTAGGACCGACAAGTCACAGTTTTTCGACTTTGGACTAATATAAGTACAGTTTGGTTGGGCCGAAGTGCTTGTGAAAGTACTCTGGTCAAAGCTCTAAGTCTCAAGTATCAGCGTGAATTGAGCAGATATAGATATATATCATAGATTGCTCAGGATGTTCGCTAGAGTGTACCGACCGAATTATCTCAGTTTCGAGGCTTTGGACTATTATAAGTACAGTTTGGTTGAGCCGAGATGCTTGTGAAAGTACTCAGATCAAAGCTCTATTTCTCAAGAAGGTGCTGGAATTGAGCTGATGTAGATATAGTGCATAGATTGCTCAGAATGATCGCTAGAGTGTACCGACCAAATTATCTCAGTTTGGCTGCTTTGGACTATTATAAGTACACTTCGTTTGCTGCGAAGTGCTTGTGAAAGTACTCAGATCAAAGCTCTATGTCTCAAGAAGGTGCTGGAATTGAGCTGATGTTGATATAGTGCATAGATTGCTTGGGATAATCGCTAGAGTGTACCTACCGAATTATCTCAGTTTCGCGGCTTTGGACTATTATAAGTACAGTTTGGTTGTGCCGAGATGCTTGTGAAAGTACTCAGATCAAAGCTCTAAGTCTCAATTATCAGCGGGAATTGAGCAGATATAGATATATAGCATAGATTGTTTGGGATAATCGCTAGAGTGTACCGACCGAATTATCTCAGTTTCGCGGCTTCGGACTATTATAAGTACAGTTTGGTTGGGCCGAAGTGCTTGTGAAAGTACTCAGGTCAAAGCTTTAAGTCTCAAGTTTCAGCGGGAATTGAGCAGATATAGATATATATCATAGATTGCTCAGGATGTTCGCTAGAGTGTACCGACCGAATTATCTCAGTTTCGAGGCTTTGGACTATTATAAGTACAGTTTGGTTGAGCCGAGATGCTTGTGAAAGTACTCAGATCAAAGCTCTAAGTCTCAAGATTCAGCAGGAATTGAGCAGATTTAAATATGTAGCATAGATCATTGTATAAAGTGATTTTTATACTGTTCGATGTTTTGTTTCAAAGGAACCACCTTAAGAGAAGCAGATACGTAATTTCCACCCCCCACCCTATGAAACTGTTGGGCTTTTTACTACTAGTCTTCATTTACTTTTGCTTTTGTCGACCTCTGGTCATAAATGCTAGAAGGCTAGGACCGACAAGTCACAGTTTTTCTACTTTGGACTATCATAAGTACAGTTTGGTTGTGCCGAATTGCTTGTGAAAGTACTCAGATCAAAGCCCTAAGTCTCAAGTATCAGCGGGAATTGAGCAGATATAGATATATAGCATAGATTGCTCAGGATGATCGCTAGAGTGTACCGACCAAATTATCTCAGTTTCGCTGCTTTGGACTATTATAAATACACTTCGTTTGCTGCGAAGTGCTTGTGAAAGTACTTAGGTCAAAGCTTTAAGTCTCAAGTATCAGCGGGAATTGAGCTGATGTAGATATAGTGCATAGATTGCTTGGGATAATCGCTAGAGTGTACCGACCGAATTATCTCAGTTTCGCGGCTTCGGACTATTATAAGTACAGTTTGGTTGGGCCGAAGTGCTTGTGAAAGTACTTAGGTCAAAGCTTTAAGTCTCAAGTATCAGCGGGAATTGAGCTGATGTAGATATAGTGCATAGATTGCTTGGGATAATCGCTAGAGTGTACCGACCGAATTATCTCAGTTTCGCGGCTTTGGACTATTATAAGTACAATTTGGTTGGGCCGAAGTGCTTGTGAATGTACTCAGGTCAAAGCTCTATGTCTCAAGTATCAGCGGGAATTGAGCAGATATAGATATATAGCATAGATTGCTCAGGATGATCGCTAGAGTGTACCGACCAAATTATCTCAGTTTCGCTGCTTTGGACTATTATAAGTACACTTCAATTGCTCCGAAGTGCTTGTGAAAGTACTCACATCAAAGTTCTATGTATCAAGAAGGTGCTGGAATGAGCTGATGTAGATATAGTGCATAGATTGCTTGGGATAATCGCTAGAGTGTACCGACCGAATTATCTCAGTTTCGCGGCTTTGGACTATTATAAGTACAGTTTGGTTGGGCCGAAGTGCTTGTGAAAGTACTCAGGTCAAAGCTTTAAGTCTCAAGTATCAGCGGGAATTGAGCAGATGTAGATATATAGCATAGATTGCTCAGGATGATCGCTAGGGTGTACCGACCAAATTATCTCAGTTTCGCTGCTTTGGACTATTATAAGTACACTTCGTTTGCTGCGAAGTGCTTGTGAAAGTACTCACATCAAAGCTCTATTTCTCAAGAAGGTGCTGGAATTGAGCTGATGTAGATATAGTGCATAGATTGCTTGGGATAATCGCTAGAGTGTACCGACCGAATTATCGCAGTTTCGTGGCTTTGGACTATTATAAGTACACTTCGGTTGCTCCGAAGTGCTTGTGAAAGTACTCACATCAAAGCTCCATGTCTCAAGAAGGTGCTGGAATTGAGCAGATTTAAATATGTAGCATAGATCATTGTATAATGTGATTTTTATACTGTTCGAAATTTTGTGTCAAAGAAACCACCTTAAGAGAGGCAGATACGTAATTTCCACCCCCCACCCTATGAAACTTTTGGGCTTTTTACTACTAGTCTTCATTTACTTTTGCTTTCCTCGACCTCTGGTCGTAAATGCTAGAAGGCTAGGACCGACATGTCACAGTTTTTCGACTTTGGACTATCATAAGTACAGTTTGGTCTGGCTGAAGTGCTTATGAAAGTACTCAGGTCAAAGCTTTAAGTCTCAAGTATTAGCGGGAATCGAGCAGATATAGATATATAGCATAGATTGCTCAGGATGATCGCTAGAGTGTACCGACCGAATTATCGCAGTTTCGTGGCTTTGGACTATTATAAGTACACTTCGGTTGCTGCGAAGTGCTTGTGAAAGTACTCAGATCAAAGCTCTATGTCTCAAGAAGGTGCTGGAATTGAGCTGATGTTGATATAGTGCATAGATTGCTTGGGATAATCGCTAGAGTGTACCTACCGAATTATCTCAGTTTCGCGGCTTTGGACTATTATAAGTACAGTTTGGTTGGGCCGAAGTGCTTGTGAAAGTACTTAGGTCAAAGCTTTAAGTCTCAAGTATCAGCGGGAATTGAGCAGATATAGATATATATCATAGATTGCTCAGGATGTTCGCTAGAGTGTACCGACCGAATTATCTCAGTTTCGCGGCTTTGGACTATTATAAGTATAGTTTGGTTGGGCTGGAGTGATTGTGAGAGCACTCAGGCCAAATCTCTGAGTCTCTAAAGTCAACTGGAAATGAGCAGCGGTAGATATATAGCATAGATTGCTCAGAATGATCGCTAGAGTGTACTGACCGAATTATCTCAGTTTCGCGGCTTCGGACTATTATAAGTACAGTTTGTTTGGGCCGAAGTGCTTGTGAAAGTACTCAGGTCAAAGCTTTAAGTCTCAAGTTTCAGCGGGAATTGAGCAGATATAGATATATATCATAGATTGCTCAGGATGTTCGCTAGAGTGTACCGACCGAATTATCTCAGTTTCGAGGCTTTGGACTATTATAAGTACAGTTTGGTTGGGCTGGAGTGATTGTGAGAGCACTCAGGCCAAATCTCTGAGTCTCTAAAGTCAACTGGAATTGAGCAGATTTAGATATATAGCATAGATTGCTCAGAATGATCGCTAGAGTGTACCGACCGAATTATCTCAGTTTCGCGGCTTTGGACTATTATAAGTACAGTTTGGTTGGGCCGAAGTGCTTGTGAAAGTACTGAGGTCAAAGCTCTAAGTCTCAAGTATCAGCGTGAATTGAGCAGATATAGATATATATCATAGATTGCTCAGGATGTTCGCTAGAGTGTACCGACCGAATTATCTCAGTTTCGAGGCTTTGGACTATTATAAGTACAGTTTGGTTGGGCTGGAGTGATTGTGAGAGCACTCAGGCCAAATCTCTGAGTCTCTAAAGTCAACTGGAAATGAGCAGCGGTAGATATATAGCATAGATTGCTCAGAATGATCGCTAGAGTGTACCGACCGAATTATCTCAGTTTCGCGGCTTTGGACTATTATAAGTACAGTTTGGTTGGGCCGAAGTGCTTGTGAAAGTACTCAGGTCAAAGCTTTAAGTCTCAAGTATCAGCGGGAATTGAGGAGATATAGATATATAGCATAGATTGCTCAGGATGATCGCTAGAGTGTACCGACCGAATTATCTGAGTTTCGTGGCTTTGGACTATTATAAGTACACTTCGGTTGCTCCGAAGTGCTTGTGAAAGTACTCACATCAAAGCTCTATGTCTCAAGAAGGTGCTGGAATTGAGCAGATTTAAATATGTAGCATAGATCATTGTATAATTCGATTTTTATACTTTTCGATGTTTTGTTTCAAAGAACCCACCTTAAGAGAAGCAGATACGTAATTTCCACCCCCCACCCTATGAAACTGTTGGGCTTTTTACTACTAGTCTTCATTTACTTTCGCTTTCCTCGTCCTCTGATCGTAAATGCTAGAAGGCTAGGACCGACAAGTCACAGTTTTTCGACTTTGGACTATTATAAGTACAGTTTGGTTGGGCCGAAGTGCTTGTGAAAGTACTCAGGTCAAAGCTTTAAGTCTCAAGTTTCAGCGGGAATTGAGCAGATATAGATATATATCATAGATTGCTCAGGATGTTCGCTAGAGTGTACCGACCGAATTATCTCAGTTTCGAGGCTTTGGACTATTATAAGTACAGTTTGGTTGCTCCGAAGTGCTTGTGAAAGTACTCAGATCAAGGTTCTAAGTCTCAAGATTCAGCAGGAATTGAGCAGATTTAAATATGTAGCATAGATCATTGTATAATTCGATTTTTATACTTTTCGATGTTTTGTTTCAAAGAACCCACCTTAAGAGAAGCAGATACGTAATTTCCACCCCCCACCCTATGAAACTTTTGGGCTTTTTACTACTAGTCTTCATTTACTTTTGCTTTCCTCGACCTCTGGTCGTAAATGCTAGAAGGCTAGGACCGACAAGTCACAGTTTTTCGACTTTGGACTAATATAAGTACAGTTTGGTTGGGCCGAAGTGCTTGTGAAAGTACTCTGGTCAAAGCTCTAAGTCTCAAGTATCAGCGTGAATTGAGCAGATATAGATATATATCATAGATTGCTCAGGATGTTCGCTAGAGTGTACCGACCGAATTATCTCAGTTTCGAGGCTTTGGACTATTATAACTACAGTTTGGTTGGGCCGATGTGCTTGTGAAAGTACTCAGATCAAAGCTCTATGTCTCAAGAAGGTGCTGGAATTGAGCTGATGTAGATATAGTGCATAGATTGCTCAGAATGATCGCTAGAGTGTACCGACCAAATTATCTCAGTTTGGCTGCTTTGGACTATTATAAGTACACTTCGGTTGCTGCGAAGTGCTTGTGAAAGTACTCAGATCAAAGCTCTATGTCTCAAGAAGGTGCTGGAATTGAGCTGATGTAGATATAGTGCATAGATTGCTTGGGATAATCGCTAGAGTGTACCGACCGAATTATCTCAGTTTCGCGGCTTTGGACTATTATAAGTACAATTTGGTTGGGCCGAAGTGCTTGTGAATGTACTCAGATCAAAGCCCTAAGTCTCAATTATCAGCTGGAATTGAGCAGATATAGATATATAGCATAGATTGCTTGGGATGATCGCTAGAGTGTACCGACCGAATTATCTCAGTTTCGCGGCTTCGGACTATTATAAGTACAGTTTGGTTGGGCCGAAGTGCTTGTGAAAGTACTCAGGTCAAAGCTTTAAGTCTCAAGTTTCAGCGGGAATTGAGCAGATATAGATATATATCATAGATTGCTCAGGATGTTCGCTAGAGTGTACCGACCGAATTATCTCAGTTTCGAGGCTTTGGACTATTATAAGTACAGTTTGGTTGAGCCGAGATGCTTGTGAAAGTACTCAGATCAAAGCTCTAAGTCTCAAGATTCAGCAGGAATTGAGCAGATTTAAATATGTAGCATAGATCATTGTATAATGTGATTTTTATACTGTTCGAAGTTTTGTTTCAAAGAAACCACCATAAGAGAGTCAGATACGTAATTTCCTACCCCAACCTATGAAACTTTTGGGCTTTTTACTACTAGTCTTCATTTACTTTTGCTTTTGTCGACCTCTGGTCATAAATGCTAGAAGGCTAGGACCGACAAGTCACAGTTTTTCTACTTTGGACTATCATAAGTACAGTTTGGTTGTGCCGAATTGCTTGTGAAAGTACTCAGATCAAAGCCCTAAGTCTCAAGTATCAGCGGGAATTGAGCAGATATAGATATATAGCATAGATTGCTCTGGATGATCGCTAGAGTGTACCGACCAAATTATCTCAGTTTCGCTGCTTTGGACTATTATAAATACACTTCGTTTGCTGCGAAGTGCTTGTGAAAGTACTTAGGTCAAAGCTTTAAGTCTCAAGTATCAGCGGGAATTGAGCTGATGTAGATATAGTGCATAGATTGCTTGGGATAATCGCTAGAGTGTACCGACCGAATTATCTCAGTTTCGCGGCTTTGGACTATTATAAGTACAATTTGGTTGGGCCGAAGTGCTTGTGAATGTACTCAGGTCAAAGCTCTATGTCTCAAGTATCAGCGGGAATTGAGCAGATATAGATATATAGCATAGATTGCTCAGGATGATCGCTAGAGTGTACCGACCAAATTATCTCAGTTTCGCTGCTTTGGACTATTATAAGTACACTTCGTTTGCTGCGAAGTGCTTGTGAAAGTACTCACATCAAAGTTCTATGTATCAAGAAGGTGCTGGAATGAGCTGATGTAGATATAGTGCATAGATTGCTTGGGATAATCGCTAGAGTGTACCGACCGAATTATCTCAGTTTCGCGGCTTTGGACTATTATAAGTACAATTTGGTTGGGCCGAAGTGCTTGTGAATGTACTCAGGTCAAAGCTCTATGTCTCAAGTATCAGCGGGAATTGAGCAGATATAGATATATAGCATAGATTTCTCAGGATGATCGCTAGAGTGTACCGACCGAATTATCGCAGTTTCGTGGCTTTGGACTATTATAAGAACACTTCGGTTGCTGCGAAGTGCTTGTGAAAGTACTCAGATCAAAGCTCTATGTCTCAAGAAGGTGCTGGAATTGAGCTGATGTTGATATAGTGCATAGATTGCTTGGGATAATCGCTAGAGTGTACCGACCGAATTATCTCAGTTTCGCGGCTTTGGACTATTATAAGTACACTTCGTTTGCTGCGAAGTGCTTGTGAAAGTACTCAGGTCAAAGCTTTAAGTCTCAAGTATCAGCGGGAATTGAGCAGATGTAAATATATAGCATAGATTGCTCAGGATGATCGCTAGAGTGTAACGACCGAATTATCTCAGTTTCGTGGCTTTGGACTATTATAAGTACACTTCGGTTGCTCCGAAGTGCTTGTGAAAGTACTCACATCAAAGCTCTATGTCTCAAGAAGGTGCTGGAATTGAGCAGATTTAAATATGTAGCATAGATCATTGTATAATGTGATTTTTATACTGTTCGAAATTTTGTTTCAAAGAAACCACCTTAAGAGAGGCAGATACGTAATTTCCACCCCCCACCCTATGAAACTGTTGGGCTTTTTACTACTAGTCTTCATTTACTTTCGCTTTCCTCGTCCTCTGGGCGTAAATGCTAGAATGCTAGGACCGACAAGTCACAGGTTTTCGACTTTGGGCGATTATAAGTACAGGTTGGTTGAGCCGAAATGCTTGTGAAAGTACTCAAATCAAAGCTTTAAGTCTCAAGTATCAGCGGGAATTGAGCAGATATAGATATATATCATAGATTGCTCAGGATGTTCGCTAGAGTGTACCGACCGAATTATCTCAGTTTCGAGGCTTTGGACTATTATAAGTACAGTTTGGTTGCTCCGAAGTGCTTGTGAAAGTACTCAGATCAAGGTTCTAAGTCTCAAGATTCAGCAGGAATTGAGCAGATTTAAATATGTAGCATAGATCATTGTATAATTCGATTTTTATACTTTTCGATGTTTTGTTTCAAAGAACCCACCTTAAGAGAAGCAGATACGTAATTTCCACCCCCCACCCTATGAAACTTTTGGGCTTTTTACTACTAGTCTTCATTTACTTTTGCTTTCCTCGACCTCTGATCGTAAATGCTAGAAGGCTAGGACCGACAAGTCACAGTTTTTCGACTTTGGACTAATATAAGTACAGTTTGGTTGGGCCGAAGTGCTTGTGAAAGTACTCTGGTCAAAGCTCTAAGTCTCAAGTATCAGCGTGAATTGAGCAGATATAGATATATATCATAGATTGCTCAGGATGTTCGCTAGAGTGTACCGACCGAATTATCTCAGTTTCGAGGCTTTGGACTATTATAAGTACAGTTTGGTTGGGCCGAGGTGCTTGTGAAAGTACTCAGATCAAAGCTCTATGTCTCAAGAAGGTGCTGGAATTGAGCTGATGTAGATATAGTGCATAGATTGCTCAGAATGATCGCTAGAGTGTACCGACCAAATTATCTCAGTTTGGCTGCTTTGGACTATTATAAGTACACTTCGTTTGCTGCGAAGTGCTTGTGAAAGTACTCAGATCAAAGCTCTATGTCTCAAGAAGGTGCTGGAATTGAGCTGATGTAGATATAGTGCATAGATTGCTTGGGATAATCGCTAGAGTGTACCGACCGAATTATCTCAGTTTCGCGGCTTCGGACTATTATAAGTACAGTTTGGTTGGGCCGAAGTGCTTGTGAAAGTACTCAGATCAAAGCTCTAAGTCTCAAGTATCAGCGGGATTAGAGCAGATATAGATATATAGCATAGATTGTTTGGGATAATCGCTAGAGTGTACCGACCGAATTATCTCAGTTTCGCGGCTTCGGACTATTATAAGTACAGTTTGGTTGGGCCGAAGTGCTTGTGAAAGTACTCAGGTCAAAGCTTTAAGTCTCAAGTATCAGCGGGAATTGAGCAGATATAGATATATATCATAGATTGCTCAGGATGTTCGCTAGAGTGTACCGACCGAATTATCTCAGTTTCGAGGCTTTGGACTATTATAAGTACAGTTTGGTTGAGCCGAGATGCTTGTGAAAGTACTCAGATCAAAGCTCTAAGTCTCAAGATTCAGCAGGAATTGAGCAGATTTAAATATGTAGCATAGATCATTGTATAACGTGATTTTTATACTGTTCGATGTTTTGTTTCAAAGGAACCACCTTAAGAGAAGCAGATACGTAATTTCCACCCCCCACCCTATGAAACTTTTGGGCTTTTTACTACTAGTCTTCATTTACTTTTGCTTTCCTCGACCTCTGGTCGTAAATGCTAGAAGGCTAGGACCGACAAGTCACAGTTTTTCTACTTTGGACTATCATAAGTTCAGTTTGGTTTTGCGGTATTGCTTGTGAAAGTACTCAGGTCAAATCTTTAAGTCTCAAGTATCAGCGGGATTTGAGCAGATATAGATATATAGCATAGATTGCTCAGGATGATCGCTAGAGTGTACCGACCAAATTATCTCAGTTTCGCTGCTTTGGACTATTATAAATACACTTCGTTTGCTGCGAAGTGCTTGTGAAAGTACTCAGATCAAAGCTCTATTTCTCAAGAAGGTGCTGGAATTGAGCTGATGTAGATATGTAGCATAGATTGCTCAGAATGATCGCTAGAGTGTACCAACCGAATTATCTCAGTTTCGCGGCTTTGGACTAATATAAGTACAGTTTGGTTGGGCCGAAGTGCTTGTGAAAGTACTCTGGGCAATGCTCTGAGTCTCAAGTATCAGCGTGAATTGAGCAGATATAGATATAGTGCATAGATTGCTTGGGATGTTCGCTAGAGTGTACCGACCGAATTATCTCAGTTTCGCGGCTTTGGACTATTATAAGTACAGTTTGGTTGGGCCGAAGTGCTTGTGAAAGTACTTAGGTCAAAGCTTTAAGTCTCAAGTATCAGCGGGAATTGAGCAGATATAGATATATAGCATAGATTGCTCAGGATGATCGCTAGAGTGTACCGACCAAATTATCTCAGTTTCGCTGCTTGGACTATTATAAGTACACTTCGTTTGCTGCGAAGTGCTTGTGAAAGTACTCAGGTCAAAGCTCTATTTCTCAAGAAGGTGCTGGAATTGAGCTGATGTAGATATAGTGCATAGATTGCTCTGGATGATCGCTAGAGTGTACCGACCGAATTATCTGAGTTTCGTGGCTTTGGACTATTATAAGTACACTTCGGTTGCTCCGAAGTGCTTGTGAAAGTACTCACATCAAAGCTCTATGTCTCAAGAAGGTGCTGGAATTGAGCAGATTTAAATATGTAGCATAGATCATTGTATAATGTGATTTTTATACTGTTCGAAATTTTGTGTCAAAGAAACCACCTTAAGAGAGGCAGATACGTAATTTCCACCCCCCACCCTATGAAACTTTTGGGCTTTTTACTACTAGTCTTCATTTACTTTTGCTTTCCTCGACCTCTGGTCGTAAATGCTAGAAGGCTAGGACCGACATGTCACAGTTTTTCGACTTTGGACTATCATAAGTACAGTTTGGTCTGGCTGAAGTGCTTATGAAAGTACTCAGGTCAAAGCTTTAAGTCTCAAGTATTAGCGGGAATTGAGCTGATATAGATATATAGCATAGATTGCTCAGGATGATCGCTAGAGTGTACCGACCGAATTATCTGAGTTTCGTGGCTTTGGACTATTATAAATACACTTCGGTTGCTGCGAAGTGCTTGTGAAAGTACTCAGATCAAATCTCTATTTCTCAAGAAGGTGCTGGAATTGAGCTGATGTAGATATAGTGCATAGATTGCTTGGGATAATCGCTAGAGTGTACCTACCGAATTATCTCAGTTTCGCGGCTTTGGACTATTATAAGTACAGTTTGGTTGGGCCGAAGTGCTTGTGAAAGTACTTAGGTCAAAGCTTTAAGTCTCAAGTATCAGCGGGAATTGAGCAGATATAGATATATATCATAGATTGCTCAGGATGTTCGCTAGAGTGTACCGACCGAATTATCTCAGTTTCGAGGCTTTGGACTATTATAAGTATAGTTTGGTTGGGCTGGAGTGATTGTGAGAGCACTCAGGCCAAATCTCTGAGTCTCTAAAGTCAACTGGAAATGAGCAGCGGTAGATATATAGCTTAGATTGCTCAGGATGATCGCTAGAGTGTACCGACCGAATTATCTCAGTTTCGCGGCTTCGGACTATTATAAGTACAGTTTGGTTGGGCCGAAGTGCTTGTGAAAGTACTCAGGTCAAAGCTTTAAGTCTCAAGTTTCAGCGGGAATTGAGCAGATATAGATATATATCATAGATTGCTCAGGATGTTCGCTAGAGTGTACCGACCGAATTATCTCAGTTTCGAGGCTTTGGACTATTATAAGTATAGTTTGGTTGGGCTGGAGTGATTGTGAGAGCACTCAGGCCAAATCTCTGAGTCTCTAAAGTCAACTGGAAATGAGCAGCGGTAGATATATAGCATAGATTGCTCAGGATGATCGCTAGAGTGTACCGACCAAATTATCTCAGTTTCGCGGCTTTGGACTATTATCAGTACAGTTTAGTTGGGCCGAAGTGCTTGTGAAAGTACTTAGGTCAAAGCTTTAAGTCTCAAGTATCAGCGGGAATTGAGCAGATATAGATATATATCATAGATTGCTCAGGATGTTCGCTAGAGTGTACCGACCGAATTATCTCAGTTTCGAGGCTTTGGACTATTATAAGTATAGTTTGGTTGGGCTGGAGTGATTGTGAGAGCACTCAGGCCAAATCTCTGAGTCTCTAAAGTCAACTGGAAATGAGCAGCGGTAGATATATAGCATAGATTGCTCAGAATGATCGCTAGAGTGTACCGACCGAATTATCTCAGTTTCGCGGCTTTGGACTAATATAAGTACAGTTTGGTTGGGCCGAAGTGCTTGTGAAAGTACTCGGGTCAAAGCTCTAAGTCTCAAGTATCAGCGTGAATTGAGCAGATATAGATATATATCATAGATTGCTCAGGATGTTCGCTAGAGTGTACCGACCGAATTATCTCAGTTTCGAGGCTTTGGACTATTATAAGTATAGTTTGGTTGGGCTGGAGTGATTGTGAGAGCACTCAGGCCAAATCTCTGAGTCTCTAAAGTCAACTGGAAATGAGCAGCGGTAGATATATAGCATAGATTGCTCAGAATGATCGCTAGAGTGTACCGACCGAATTATCTCAGTTTCGCGGCTTTGGACTATTATAAGTACAGTTTGGTTGGGCCGAAGTGCTTGTGAAAGTACTCAGGTCAAAGCTTTAAGTCTCAAGTATCAGCGGGAATTGAGCAGATATAGATATATATCATAGATTGCTCAGGATGTTCGCTAGAGTGTACCGACCGAATTATCTCAGTTTCGAGGCTTTGGACTATTATAAGTACAGTTTGGTTGGGCTGGAGTGATTGTGAGAGCACTCAGGCCAAATCTCTGAGTCTCTAAAGTCAACTGGAAATGAGCTGCGGTAGATATATAGCATAGATTGCTCAGAATGCTCGCTAGAGTGTACCGACCGAATTATCTCAGTTTCGCGGCTTTGGACTATTATAAGTACAGTTTGGTTGGGCCGAAGTGCTTGTGAAAGTACTTAGGTCAAAGCTTTAAGTCTCAAGTATCAGCGGGAATTGAGCAGATATAGATATATAGCATAGATTGCTCTGGATGATCGCTAGAGTGTACCGACCGAATTATCGCAGTTTCGTGGCTTTGGACTATTATAAGTACACTTCGGTTGCTCCGAAGTGCTTGTGAAAGTACTCCGATCAAAGCTCTATGTCTCAAGAAGGTGCTGGAATTGAGCAGATTTAAATATGTAGCATAGATCATTGTATAATTCGATTTTTATACTTTTCGATGTTTTGTTTCAAAGAACCCACCTTAAGAGAAGCAGATACGTAATTTCCACCCCCCACCCTATGAAACTGTTGGGCTTTTTACTACTAGTCTTCATTTACTTTCGCTTTCCTCGTCCTCTGATCGTAAATGCTAGAAGGCTAGGACCGACAAGTCACAGTTTTTCGACTTTGGACTATTATAAGTACACTTCGGTTGCTCCGAAGTGCTTGTGAAAGTACTCAGGTCAAAGCTTTAAGTCTCAAGTATCAGCGTGAATTGAGCAGATATAGATATATATCATAGATTGCTCAGGATGTTCGCTAGAGTGTACCGACCGAATTATCTCAGTTTCGAGGCTTTGGACTATTATAAGTACAGTTTGGTTGCTCCGAAGTGCTTGTGAAAGTACTCAGATCAAGGTTCTAAGTCTCAAGATTCAGCAGGAATTGAGCAGATTTAAATATGTAGCATAGATCATTGTATAATTCGATTTTTATACTTTTCGATGTTTTGTTTCAAAGAACCCACCTTAAGAGAAGCAGATACGTAATTTCCACCCCCCACCCTATGAAACTGTTGGGCTTTTTACTACTAGTCTTCATTTACTTTCGCTTTCCTCGTCCTCTGATCGTAAATGCTAGAAGGCTAGGACCGACAAGTCACAGTTTTTCGACTTTGGACTAATATAAGTACAGTTTGGTTGGGCCGAAGTGCTTGTGAAAGTACTCTGGTCAAAGCTCTAAGTCTCAAGTATCAGCGTGAATTGAGCAGATATAGATATATATCATAGATTGCTCAGGATGTTCGCTAGAGTGTACCGACCGAATTATCTCAGTTTCGAGCCTTTGGACTATTATAAGTACAGTTTGGTTGGGCCGAGGTGCTTGTGAAAGTACTCAGATCAAAGCTCTATTTCTCAAGAAGGTGCTGGAATTGATCTGATGTAGATATATAGCATAGATTGCTCAGAATGATCGCTAGAGTGTACCGACCGAATTATCTCAGTTTCGCGGCTTTGGACTATTATAAGTACAGTTTGGTTGGGCCGAAGTGCTTGTGAAAGTACTCAGGTCAAAGCTTTAAGTCTCAAGTATCAGCGGGAATTGAGCAGATATAGATATATATCATAGATTGCTCAGGATGTTCGCTAGAGTGTACCGACCGAATTATCTCAGTTTCGAGGCTTTGGACTATTATAAGTACAGTTTGGTTGAGCCGAGATGCTTGTGAAAGTACTCAGATCAAAGCTCTAAGTCTCAAGATTCAGCAGGAATTGAGCAGATTTAAATATGTAGCATAGATCATTGTATAAAGTGATTTTTATACTGTTCGATGTTTTGTTTCAAAGGAACCACCTTAAGAGAAGCAGATACGTAATTTCCACCCCCCACCCTATGAAACTGTTGTGCTTTTTACTACTAGTCTTCATTTACTTTTGCTTTTGTCGACCTCTGGTCATAAATGCTAGAAGGCTAGGACCGACAAGTCACAGTTTTTCTACTTTGGACTATCATAAGTACAGTTTGGTTGTGCCGAATTGCTTGTGAAAGTACTCAGATCAAAGCCCTAAGTCTCAAGTATCAGCGGGAATTGAGCAGATATAGATATATAGCATAGATTGCTCAGGATGATCGCTAGAGTGTACCGACCAAATTATCTCAGTTTCGCTGCTTTGGACTATTATAAATACACTTCGTTTGCTGCGAAGTGCTTGTGAAAGTACTCAGATCAAAGCTCTATTTCTCAAGAAGGTGCTGGAATTGAGCTGATGTAGATATAGTGCATAGATTGCTCAGAATGATCGCTAGAGTGTACCGACCGAATTATCTCAGTTTCGCGGCTTTGGACTAATATAAGTACAGTTTGGTTGGGCCGAAGTGCTTGTGAAAGTACTTAGGTCAAAGCTTTAAGTCTCAAGTATCAGCGGGAATTGAGCTGATGTAGATATAGTGCATAGATTGCTTGGGATAATCGCTAGAGTGTACCGACCGAATTATCTCAGTTTCGCGGCTTTGGACTATTATAAGTACAGTTTGGTTGGGCCGAAGTGCTTGTGAAAGTACTTAGGTCAAAGCTTTAAGTCTCAAGTATCAGCGGGAATTGAGCAGATTTAAATATGTAGCATAGATTGCTCAGGATGATCGCTAGAGTGTACCGACCAAATTATCTCAGTTTCGCTGCTTTGGACTATTATAAATACACTTCGTTTGCTGCGAAGTGCTTGTGAAAGTACTCACATCAAAGCTCTATGTCTCAAGAAGGTGCTGGAATTGAGCTGATGTAGATATAGTGCATAGATTGCTTGGGATAATCGCTAGAGTGTACCGACCGAATTATCTCAGTTTCGTGGCTTTGGACTATTATAAGTACACTTCGGTTGCTCCGAAGTGCTTGTGAAAGTACTCACATCAAAGCTCCATGTCTCAAGAAGGTGCTGGAATTGAGCAGATTTAAATATGTAGCATAGATCATTGTATAATGTGATTTTTATACTGTTCGAAATTTTGTGTCAAAGAAACCACCTTAAGAGAGGCAGATACGTAATTTCCACCCCCCACCCTATGAAACTTTTGGGCTTTTTACTACTAGTCTTCATTTACTTTTGCTTTCCTCGACCTCTGGTCGTAAATGCTAGAAGGCTAGGACCGAAATGTCACATTTTTTCGACTTTGGACTATCATAAGTACAGTTTGGTCTGCCTGAAGTGCTTATGAAAGTACTCAGGTCAAAGCTTTAAGTCTCAAGTATTAGCGGGAATCGAGCAGATATAGATATATAGCATAGATTGCTCAGGATGATCGCTAGAGTGTACCGACCAAATTATCTCAGTTTCGCTGCTTTGGACTATTATAAGTACAGTTTGGTTGGGCCGAAGTGCTTGTGAAAGTACTCAGGTCAAAGCTTTAAGTCTCAAGTATCAGCGTGAATTGAGCAGATATAGATATATATCATAGATTGCTCAGGATGTTCGCTAGAGTGTACCGACCGAATTATCTCAGTTTCGCGGCTTTGGACTATTATAAGTACAGTTTGGTTGGGCCGAAGTGCTTGTGAAAGTACTCAGGTCAAAGCTCTATGTCTCAAGTATCAGCGGGAATTGAGCAGATATAGATATATAGCATAGATTTCTCAGGATGATCGCTAGAGTGTACCGACCGAATTATCTCAGTTTCGTGGCTTTGGACTATTATAAGTACAGTTTGGTTGGGCTGGAGTGATTGTGAGAGCACTCAGGCCAAATCTCTGAGTCTCTAAAGTCAACTGGAAATGAGCAGATGTAGATATATAGCATAGATTGCTCAGAATGATCGCTAGAGTGTACCGACCGAATTATCTCAGTTTCGCGGCTTTGGACTATTATAAGTACAGTTTGGTTGGGCCGAAGTGCTTGTGAAAGTACTTAGGTCAAAGCTTTAAGTCTCAAGTATCAGCGGGAATTGAGCAGATATAGATATATATCATAGATTGCTCAGGATGTTCGCTAGAGTGTACCGACCGAATTATCTCAGTTTCGAGGCTTTGGACTATTATAAGTATAGTTTGGTTGGGCTGGAGTGATTGTGAGAGCACTCAGGCCAAATCTCTGAGTCTCTAAAGTCAACTGGAAATGAGCAGCGGTAGATATATAGCATAGATTGCTCAGAATTATCGCTAGAGTGTACCGACCGAATTATCTCAGTTTCGCGGCTTTGGACTAATATAAGTACAGTTTGGTTGGGCCGAAGTGCTTGTGAAAGTACTCAGGTCAAAGCTTTAAGTCTCAAGTATCAGCGGGAATTGAGCAGATATAGATATATATCATAGATTGCTCAGGATGTTCGCTAGAGTGTACCGACCGAATTATCTCAGTTTCGAGGCTTTGGACTATTATAAGTATAGTTTGGTTGGGCTGGAGTGATTGTGAGAGCACTCAGGCCAAATCTCTGAGTCTCTAAAGTCAACTGGAAATGAGCAGCGGTAGATATATAGCATAGATTGCTCAGAATGATCGCTAGAGTGTACCGACCGAATTATCTCAGTTTCGCGGCTTTGGACTAATATAAGTACAGTTTGGTTGGGCCGAAGTGCTTGTGAAAGTACTCGGGTCAAAGCTCTAAGTCTCAAGTATCAGCGTGAATTGAGCAGATATAGATATATATCATAGATTGCTCAGGATGTTCGCTAGAGTGTACCGACCGAATTATCTCAGTTTCGAGGCTTTGGACTATTATAAGTATAGTTTGGTTGGGCTGGAGTGATTGTGAGAGCACTCAGGCCAAATCTCTGAGTCTCTAAAGTCAACTGGAAATGAGCAGCTGTAGATATATAGCATAGATTGCTCAGAATGGTCGCTAGAGTGTACCGACCGAATTATCTCAGTTTCGCGGCTTTGGACTAATATAAGTACAGTTTGGTTGGGCCGAAGTGCTTGTGAAAGTACTCGGGTCAAAGCTCTAAGTCTCAAGTATCAGCGTGAATTGAGCAGATATAGATATATATCATAGATTGCTCAGGATGTTCGCTAGAGTGTACTGACCGAATTATCTCAGTTTCGCGGCTTCGGACTATTATAAGTACAGTTTGTTTGGGCCGAAGTGCTTGTGAAAGTACTCAGGTCAAAGCTTTAAGTCTCAAGTTTCAGCGGGAATTGAGCAGATATAGATATATATCATAGATTGCTCAGGATGTTCGCTAGAGTGTACCGACCGAATTATCTCAGTTTCGAGGCTTTGGACTATTATAAGTACAGTTTGGTTGAGCCGAGATGCTTGTGAAAGTACTCAGGTCAAAGCTTTAAGTCTCAAGTATCAGCGGGAATTGAGCAGATATAGATATATATCATAGATTGCTCAGGATGTTCGCTAGAGTGTACCTACCGAATTATCTCAGTTTCGCGGCTTTGGACTATTATAAGTACAGTTTGGTTGAGCCGAGATGCTTGTGAAAGTACTCAGATCAAAGCTCTAAGTCTCAAGATTCAGCAGGAATTGAGCAGATTTAGATATAGTGCATAGATTGCTTGGGATAATCGCTAGAGTGTACCGACCGAATTATCTCAGTTTCGCGGCTTCGGACTATCATAAGTACAGTTTGGTTGTGCCGAATTGCTTGTGAAAGTACTCAGATCAAAGCCCTAAGTCTCAAGTATCAGCGGGAATTGAGCAGATATAGATATATAGCATAGATTGCTCAGGATGATCGCTAGAGTGTACCGACCAAATTATCTCAGTTTCGCTGCTTTGGACTATTATAAATACACTTCGTTTGCTGCGAAGTGCTTGTGAAAGTACTCAGATCAAAGCTCTATTTCTCAAGAAGGTGCTGGAATTGAGCTGATGTAGATATGTAGCATAGATTGCTCAGAATGATCGCTAGAGTGTACCGACCGAATTATCTCAGTTTCGCGGCTTTGGACTATTATAAGTACAGTTTGGTTGGGCCGAAGTGCTTGTGAAAGTACTTAGGTCAAAGCTTTAAGTCTCAAGTATCAGCGGGAATTGAGCTGATGTAGATATAGTGCATAGATTGCTTGGGATAATCGCTAGAGTGTACCGACCGAATTATCTCAGTTTCGCGGCTTTGGACTATTATAAGTACAGTTTGGTTGGGCCGAAGTGCTTGTGAAAGTACTTAGGTCAAAGCTTTAAGTCTCAAGTATCAGCGGGAATTGAGCAGATATAGATATATAGCATAGATTGCTCTGGATGATCGCTAGAGTGTACCGACCAAATTATCTCAGTTTCGCTGCTTGGACTATTATAAGTACACTTCGGTTGCTGCGAAGTGCTTGTGAAAGTACTCACATCAAAGCTCTATGTCTCAAGAAGGTGCTGGAATTGAGCTGATGTAGATATAGTGCATAGATTGCTCTGGATGATCGCTAGAGTGTACCGACCGAATTATCTGAGTTTCGTGGCTTTGGACTATTATAAGTACACTTCGGTTGCTCCGAAGTGCTTGTGAAAGTACTCACATCAAAGCTCTATGTCTCAAGAAGGTGCTGGAATTGAGCAGATTTAAATATGTAGCATAGATCATTGTATAATGTGATTTTTATACTGTTCGAAATTTTGTGTCAAAGAAACCACCTTAAGAGAGGCAGATACGTAATTTCCAACCCCAACCTATGAAACTTTTGGGCTTTTTACTACTAGTCTTCATTTACTTTTGCTTTCCTCGACCTCTGGTCGTAAATGCTAGAAGGCTAGGACCGACATGTCACAGTTTTTCGACTTTGGACTATCATAAGTACAGTTTGGTCTGGCTGAAGTGCTTATGAAAGTACTCAGGTCAA
This sequence comes from Diplolepis rosae, assembly GCA_030998225.1. Taxonomy (NCBI): domain Eukaryota; kingdom Metazoa; phylum Arthropoda; class Insecta; order Hymenoptera; family Diplolepididae; genus Diplolepis; species Diplolepis rosae. The sequence continues at coordinate 20,252,179 of JAPYXD010000704.1, forward strand.
AGCTTTAAGTCTCAAGTATTAGCGGGAATCGAGCAGATATAGATATATAGCATAGATTGCTCAGGATGATCGCTAGAGTGTACCGACCAAATTATCTCAGTTTCGCTGCTTTGGACTATTATAAGTACAGTTTGGTTGGGCCGAAGTGCTTGTGAAAGTACTCAGGTCAAAGCTTTAAGTCTCAAGTATCAGCGGGAATTGAGCAGATATAGATATATATCATAGATTGCTCAGGATGTTCGCTAGAGTGTACCGACCGAATTATCTCAGTTTCGAGGCTTTGGACTATTATAAGTACAGTTTGGTTGGGCCGAGGTGCTTGTGAAAGTACTCAGGTCAAAGCTTTAAGTCTCAAGTTTCAGCGGGAATTGAGCAGATATAGATATATATCATAGATTGCTCAGGATGTTCGCTAGAGTGTACCGACCGAATTATCTCAGTTTCGAGGCTTTGGACTATTATAAGTATAGTTTGGTTGGGCTGGAGTGATTGTGAGAGCACTCAGGCCAAATCTCTGAGTCTCTAAAGTCAACTGGAAATGAGCAGATGTAGATATATAGCATAGATTGCTCAGAATGATCGCTAGAGTGTACCGACCGAATTATCTCAGTTTCGCGGCTTTGGACTATTATAAGTACAGTTTGGTTGGGCCGAAGTGCTTGTGAAAGTACTTAGGTCAAAGCTTTAAGTCTCAAGTATCAGCGGGAATTGAGCAGATATAGATATATATCATAGATTGCTCAGGATGTTCGCTAGAGTGTACCTACCGAATTATCTCAGTTTCGCGGCTTCGGACTATTATAAGTACAGTTTGGTTGGGCTGGAGTGATTGTGAGAGCACTCAGGCCAAATCTCTGAGTCTCTAAAGTCAACTGGAAATGAGCAGCGGTAGATATATAGCATAGATTGCTCAGAATGATCGCTAGAGTGTACCGACCGAATTATCTCAGTTTCGCGGCTTTGGACTATTATAAGTACAGTTTGGTTGGGCCGAAGTGCTTGTGAAAGTACTCGGGTCAAAGCTCTAAGTCTCAAGTATCAGCGTGAATTGAGCAGATATAGATATATATCATAGATTGCTCAGGATGTTCGCTAGAGTGTACCGACCGAATTATCTCAGTTTCGAGGCTTTGGACTATTATAAGTATAGTTTGGTTGGGCTGGAGTGATTGTGAGAGCACTCAGGCCAAATCTCTGAGTCTCTAAAGTCAACTGGAAATGAGCAGCGGTAGATATATAGCATAGATTGCTCAGGATGATCGCTAGAGTGTACCTACCGAATTATCTCAGTTTCGCGGCTTTGGACTATTATAAGTACAGTTTGGTTGGGCCGAAGTGCTTGTGAAAGTACTCAGGTCAAAGCTTTAAGTCTCAAGTATCAGCGGGAATTGAGCAGATATAGATATATATCATAGATTGCTCAGGATGTTCGCTAGAGTGTACCGACCGAATTATCTCAGTTTCGAGGCTTTGGACTATTATAAGTATAGTTTGGTTGGGCTGGAGTGATTGTGAGAGCACTCAGGCCAAATCTCTGAGTCTCTAAAGTCAACTGGAAATGAGCAGCTGTAGATATATAGCATAGATTGCTCAGAATGGTCGCTAGAGTGTACCGACCGAATTATCTCAGTTTCGCGGCTTTGGACTAATATAAGTACAGTTTGGTTGGGCCGAAGTGCTTGTGAAAGTACTCGGGTCAAAGCTCTAAGTCTCAAGTATCAGCGTGAATTGAGCAGATATAGATATATATCATAGATTGCTCAGGATGTTCGCTAGAGTGTACCGACCAAATTATCTCAGTTTCGCGGCTTAGGACTATTATAAGTACAGTTTGTTTGGGCCGAAGTGCTTGTGAAAGTACTCAGGTCAAAGCTTTAAGTCTCAAGTTTCAGCGGGAATTGAGCAGATATAGATATATATCATAGATTGCTCAGGATGTTCGCTAGAGTGTACCGACCGAATTATCTCAGTTTCGAGGCTTTGGACTATTATAAGTACAGTTTGGTTGAGCCGAGATGCTTGTGAAAGTAGTCAGCTCAAAGCTCTAAGTCTCAAGTTTCAGCGGGAATTGAGCAGATATAGATATATATCATAGATTGCTCAGGATGTTCGCTAGAGTGTACCGACCGAATTATCTCAGTTTCGAGGCTTTGGACTATTATAAGTACAGTTTGGTTGAGCCGAGATGCTTGTGAAAGTACTCAGATCAAAGCTCTAAGTCTCAAGATTCAGCAGGAATCGAGCAGATTTAAATATGTAGCATAGATTGCTCAGGATGTTCGCTAGAGTGTACCGACCGAATTATCTCAGTTTCGCGGCTTTGGACTAATATAAGTACAGTTTGGTTGGGCCGAAGTGCTTGTGAAAGTACTCTGGTCAAAGCTCTAAGTCTCAAGTATCAGCGTGAATTGAGCAGATATAGATATATAGCTTAGATTGCTCAGAATGATCGCTAGAGTGTACCGACCGAATTATCTCAGTTTCCCTGCTTTGGACTAATATAAGTACAGTTTGGTTGGGCCGAAGTGCTTGTGAAAGTACTCAGGTCAAAGCTTTAAGTCTCAAGTATCAGCGGGAATTGAGCAGATATAGATATATATCATAGATTGCTCAGGATGTTCGCTAGAGTGTACCGACCGAATTATCTCAGTTTCGAGGCTTTGGACTATTATAAGTACAGTTTGGTTGAGCCGAGATGCTTGTGAAAGTACTCAGATCAAGGTTCTAAGTCTCAAGATTCAGCAGGAATCGAGCAGATTTAAATATGTAGCATAGATTGCTCAGGATGTTCGCTAGAGTGTACCGACCGAATTATCTCAGTTTCGCGGCTTTGGACTATTATAAGTACAGTTTGGTTGGGCCGAAGTGCTGGTGAAAGTACTCTGGTCAAAGCTCTAAGTCTCAAGTATCAGCGGGAATTGAGCAGATATAGATATATAGCATAGATTGCTCTGGATGATCGCTAGAGTGTACCGACCGAATTATCTGAGTTTCGTGGCTTTGGACTATTATAAGTACACTTCGGTTGCTCCGAAGTGCTTGTGAAAGTACTCAGATCAAAGCTCTATTTCTCAAGAAGGTGCTGGAATTGAGCTGATGTAGATATAGTGCATAGATTGCTCAGAATGATCGCTAGAGTGTACCGACCAAATTATCTCAGTTTGGCTGCTTTGGACTATTATAAGTACACTTCGTTTGCTGCGAAGTGCTTGTGAAAGTACTCACATCAAAGCTCTATGTCTCAAGAAGGTGCTGGAATTGAGCTGATGTAGATATAGTGCATAGATTGCTCAGGATGTTCGCTAGAGTGTACCGACCGAATTATCTCAGTTTCGAGGCTTTGGACTATTATAAGTACAGTTTGGTTGAGCCGAGATGCTTGTGAAAGTACTCAGGTCAAAGCTTTAAGTCTCAAGTATCAGCGGGAATTGAGCAGATATAGATATATATCATAGATTGCTCAGGATGTTCGCTAGAGTGTACCTACCGAATTATCTCAGTTTCGCGGCTTTGGACTATTATAAGTACAGTTTGGTTGAGCCGAGATGCTTGTGAAAGTACTCAGATCAAAGCTCTAAGTCTCAAGATTCAGCAGGAATTGAGCAGATTTAAATATGTATCATAGATTGCTCAGGATGATCGCTAGAGTGTACCGACCGAATTATCTCAGTTTCGCGGCTTTGGACTATTATAAGTACAGTTTGGTCTTGCCGAAGTGCTTATGAAAGTACTCAGCTCAAAGCTCTAAGTCTCAAGTATCAGCGGGAATTGAGCAGATATAGATATAGAGCATAGATTGCTTTGGATTATCGCTAGAGTGTACCGACCGAATTATCTCAGTTTCGCGGCTTTGGACTAATATAAGTACAGTTTGGTTGGGCCGAAGTGCTTGTGAAAGTACTCTGGTCAAAGCTCTAAGTCTCAAGTATCAGCGTGAATTGAGCAGATATAGATATATATCATAGATTGCTCAGGATGTTCGCTAGAGTGTACCGACCGAATTATCTCAGTTTCGAGGCTTTGGACTATTATAAGTACAGTTTGGTTGAGCCGAGATGCTTGTGAAAGTACTCAGATCAAAGCTTTAAGTCTCAAGATTCAGCAGGAATTGAGCAGATTTAAATATGTAGCATAGATTGCTCAGGATGTTCGCTAGAGTGTACCGACCGAATTATCTCAGTTTCGAGGCTTTGGACTATTATAAGTACAGTTTGGTTGCTCCGAAGTGCTTGTGAAAGTACTCTGGTCAAAGCTCTAAGTCTCAAGTATCAGCGGGATTTGAGCAGATATAGATATATAGCATAGATTGCTCTGGATGATCGCTAGAGTGTACCGACCGAATTATCTGAGTTTCGTGGCTTTGGACTATTATAAGTACACTTCGGTTGCTCCGAAGTGCTTGTGAAAGTACTCAGATCAAAGCTCTATTTCTCAAGAAGGTGCTGGAATTGAGCTGATGTAGATATAGTGCATAGATTGCTCAGAATGATCGCTAGAGTGTACCGACCAAATTATCTCAGTTTGGCTGCTTTGGACTATTATAAGTACACTTCGTTTGCTGCGAAGTGCTTGTGAAAGTACTCACATCAAAGCTCTATGTCTCAAGAAGGTGCTGGAATTGAGCTGATGTAGATATAGTGCATAGATTGCTTGGGATAATCGCTAGAGTGTACCGACCGAATTATCTCAGTTTCGAGGCTTTGGACTATTATAAGTATAGTTTGGTTGGGCTGGAGTGATTGTGAGAGCACTCAGGCCAAATCTCTGAGTCTCTAAAGTCAACTGGAAATGAGCAGCGGTAGATATATAGCATAGATTGCTCAGAATGATCGCTAGAGTGTACCGACCGAATTATCTCAGTTTCGCGGCTTTGGACTATTATAAGTACAGTTTGGTTGGGCCGAAGTGCTTGTGAATGTACTCAGGTCAAAGCTCTATGTCTCAAGTATCAGCGGGAATCGAGCAGATATAGATATATATCATAGATTGCTCAGGATGTTCGCTAGAGTGTACCGACCGAATTATCTCAGTTTCGAGGCTTTGGACTATTATAAGTATAGTTTGGTTGGGCTGGAGTGATTGTGAGAGCACTCAGGCCAAATCTCTGAGTCTCTAAAGTCAACTGGAAATGAGCAGATGTAGATATATAGCATAGATTGCTCAGAATGATCGCTAGAGTGTACCGACCGAATTATCTCAGTTTCGCGGCTTTGGACTATTATAAGTACAGTTTGGTTGGGCCGAAGTACTTGTGAAAGTACTTAGGTCAAAGCTTTAAGTCTCAAGTATCAGCGGGAATTGAGCAGATATAGATATATATCATAGATTGCTCAGGATGTTCGCTAGAGTGTACCGACCGAATTATCTCAGTTTCGCGGCTTCGGACTATCATAAGTACAGTTTGGTTGTGCCGAATTGCTTGTGAAAGTACTCAGATCAAAGCCCTAAGTCTCAAGTATCAGCGGGAATTGAGCAGATATAGATATATAGCATAGATTTCTCAGGATGATCGCTAGAGTGTACCGACCGAATTATCTCAGTTTCGCGGCTTTGGACTATTATAAGTACAGTTTGGTTGGGCCGAAGTGCTTGTGAAAGTACTCAGGTCAAAGCTGGGAGTCTCAAGTATCAGCGAGAATTGAGCAGATATAGATATATATCATAGATTGCTCAGGATGTTCGCTAGAGTGTACCGACCGAATTATCTCAGTTTCGAGGCTTTGGACTATTATAAGTACAGTTTGGTTGAGCCGAGATGCTTGTGAAAGTACTCAGGTCAAAGCTCTATGTCTCAAGTATCAGCGGGAATCGAGCAGATATAGATATATAGCATAGATTGCTCAGGATGATCGCTAGAGTGTACCGACCGAATTATCTCAGTTTCGCGGCTTTGGACTATTATAAGTACAGTTTGGTTGGGCCGAAGTGCTTGTGAAAGTACTCAGGTCAAAGCTTTAAGTCTCAAGTATCAGCGGGAATTGAGCAGATATAGATATATATCATAGATTGCTCAGGATGTTCGCTAGAGTGTACCGACCGAATTATCTCAGTTTCGAGGCTTTGGACTATTATAAGTACAGTTTGGTTGAGCCGAGATGCTTGTGAAAGTACTCAGATCAAAGCTCTAAGTCTCAAGATTCAGCAGGAATTGAGCAGATTTAAATATGTAGCATAGATCATTGTATAACGTGATTTTTATACTGTTCGATGTTTTGTTTCAAAGGAACCACCTTAAGAGAAGCAGATACGTAATTTCCACCCCCCACCCTATGAAACTGTTGGGCTTTTTACTACTAGTCTTCATTTACTTTTGCTTTCCTCGACCTCTGGTCGTAAATGCTAGAAAGGCTAGGACCGACAAGTCACAGTTTTTCTACTTTGGACTATCATAAGTACAGTTTGGTTGTGCCGAATTGCTTGTGAAAGTACTCAGATCAAAGCCCTAAGTCTCAAGTATCAGCGGGAATTGAGCAGATATAGATATATAGCATAGATTGCTCAGGATGATCGCTAGAGTGTACCGACCAAATTATCTCAGTTTCGCTGCTTTGGACTATTATAAATACACTTCGTTTGCTGCGAAGTGCTTGTGAAAGTACTCAGATCAAAGCTCTATTTCTCAAGAAGGTGCTGGAATTGAGCTGATGTAGATATAGTGCATAGATTTCTCAGGATAATCGCTAGAGTGTACCTACCGAATTATCTCAGTTTCGCGGCTTTGGACTATTATAAGTACAGTTTGGTTGGGCCGAAGTGCTTGTGAAAGTACTTAGGTCAAAGCTTTAAGTCTCAAGTATCAGCGGGAATTGAGCTGATGTAGATATAGTGCATAGATTGCTTGGGATAATCGCTAGAGTGTACCGACCGAATTATCTCAGTTTCGCGGCTTCGGACTATTATAAGTACAGTTTGGTTGGGCCGAAGTGCTTGTGAAAGTACTCAGGTCAAAGCTTTAAGTCTCAAGTATCAGCGGGAATTGAGCAGATATAGATATATAGCATAGATTGCTCAGGATGATCGCTAGAGTGTACCGACCAAATTATCTCAGTTTCGCTGCTTGGACTATTATAAGTACACTTCGGTTGCTGCGAAGTGCTTGTGAAAGTACTCAGATCAAAGCTCTATTTCTCAAGAAGGTGCTGGAATTGAGCTGATGTAGATATAGTGCATAGATTGCTTGGGATAATCGCTAGAGTGTACCGACCGAATTATCTGAGTTTCGTGGCTTTGGACTATTATAAGTACACTTCGGTTGCTCCGAAGTGCTTGTGAAAGTACTCACATCAAAGCTCTATGTCTCAAGAAGGTGCTGGAATTGAGCAGATTTAAATATGTAGCATAGATCATTGTATAATGTGATTTTTATACTGTTCGAAATTTTGTGTCAAAGAAACCACCTTAAGAGAGGCAGATACGTAATTTCCACCCCCCACCCTATGAAACTTTTGGGCTTTTTACTACTAGTCTTCATTTACTTTTGCTTTCCTCGACCTCTGGTCGTAAATGCTAGAAGGCTAGGACCGACATGTCACAGTTTTTCGACTTTGGACTATCATAAGTACAGTTTGGTCTGGCTGAAGTGCTTATGAAAGTACTCAGGTCAAAGCTTTAAGTCTCAAGTATCAGCGGGATTTGAGCAGATATAGATATATAGCATAGATTGCTCAGGATGATCGCTAGAGTGTACCGACCGAATTATCGCAGTTTCGTGGCTTTGGACTATTATAAGTACACTTCGGTTGCTGCGAAGTGCTTGTGAAAGTACTCAGATCAAAGCTCTGTTTCTCAAGAAGGTGCTGGAATTGAGCTGATGTAGATATAGTGCATAGATTGCTTGGGATAATCGCTAGAGTGTACCTACCGAATTATCTCAGTTTCGCGGCTTTGGACTATTATAAGTACAGTTTGGTTGGGCCGAAGTGCTTGTGAAAGTACTCAGGTCAAAGCTCTATGTCTCAAGTATCAGCGGGAATTGAGCAGATATAGATATATATCATAGATTGCTCAGGATGTTCGCTAGAGTGTACCGACCGAATTATCTCAGTTTCGAGGCTTTGGACTATTATAAGTACAGTTTGGTTGGGCTGGAGTGATTGTGAGAGCACTCAGGCCAAATCTCTGAGTCTCTAAAGTCAACTGGAAATGAGCAGCGGTAGATATATAGCATAGATTGCTTGGGATAATCGCTAGAGTGTACCGACCGAATTATCTCAGTTTCGCGGCTTTGGACTATTATAAGTACAGTTTGGTTGGGCCGAAGTGCTTGTGAAAGTACTCAGGTCAAAGCTTTAAGTCTCAGGTATCAGCGTGAATTGAGCAGATATAGATATATATCATAGATTGCTCAGGATGTTCGCTTAGAGTGTACCGACCGAATTATCTCAGTTTCGAGGCTTTGGACTATTATAAGTATAGTTTGGTTGGGCTGGAGTGATTGTGAGAGCACTCAGGCCAAATCTCTGAGTCTCTAAAGTCAACTGGAAATGAGCAGCGGTAGATATATAGCATAGATTGCTCAGAATGATCGCTAGAGTGTACCGACCGAATTATCTCAGTTTCGCGGCTTTGGACTATTATAAGTACAGTTTGGTTGGGCCGAAGTGCTTGTGAAAGTACTTAGGTCAAAGCTTTAAGTCTCAAGTATCAGCGGGAATTGAGCAGATATAGATATATATCATAGATTGCTCAGGATGTTCGCTAGAGTGTACCGACCGAATTATCTCAGTTTCGAGGCTTTGGACTATTATAAGTATAGTTTGGTTGGGCTGGAGTGATTGTGAGAGCACTCAGGCCAAATCTCTGAGTCTCTAAAGTCAACTGGAAATGAGCAGCGGTAGATATATAGCATAGATTGCTCAGAATGATCGCTAGAGTGTACCGACCGAATTATCTCACTTTCGCGGCTTCGGACTAATATAAGTACAGTTTGGTTGGGCCGAAGTGCTTGTGAAAGTACTCGGGTCAAAGCTCTAAGTCTCAAGTATCAGCGTGAATTGAGCAGATATAGATATATATCATAGATTGCTCAGGATGTTCGCTAGAGTGTACCGACCGAATTATCTCAGTTTCGAGGCTTTGGACTATTATAAGTATAGTTTGGTTGGGCTGGAGTGATTGTGAGAGCACTCAGGCCAAATCTCTGAGTCTCTAAAGTCAACTGGAAACGAGCAGCGGTAGATATATAGCATAGATTGCTCAGAATGATCGCTAGAGTGTACCGACCGAATTATCTCAGTTTCGCGGCTTCGGACTATTATAAGTACAGTTTGGTTGGGCCGAAGTGCTTGTGAAAGTACTTAGGTCAAAGCTTTAAGTCTCAAGTATCAGCGTGAATTGAGCAGATATAGATATATATCATAGATTGCTCAGGATGTTCGCTAGAGTGTACCGACCGAATTATCTCAGTTTCGAGGCTTTGGACTATTATAAGTATAGTTTGGTTGGGCTGGAGTGATTGTGAGAGCACTCAGGCCAAATCTCTGAGTCTCTAAAGTCAACTGGAAATGAGCAGCGGTAGATATATAGCATAGATTGCTCAGAATGATCGCTAGAGTGTACCGACCGAATTATCTCAGTTTCGCGGCTTTGGACTATTATAAGTACACGAGGGTTGGTCAGAAGTGCTTGTGAAAGTACTAAGGTCAAAGCTGTAGGGCTCAAGTATCAGCGTGAATTGAGCAGATATAGATATATATCATAGATTGCTCAGGATGTTCGCTAGAGTGTACCGACCGAATTATCTCAGTTTCGCGGCTTCGGACTATTATAAGTACAGTTTGTTTGGGCCGAAGTGCTTGTGAAAGTACTCAGGTCAAAGCTTTAAGTCTCAAGTATCAGCGGGAATTGAGCAGATATAGATATATATCATAGATTGCTCAGGATGTTCGCTAGAGTGTACCGACCGAATTATCTCAGTTTCGAGGCTTTGGACTATTATAAGTACAGTTTGGTTGAGCCGAGATGCTTGTGAAAGTACTCAGGTCAAAGCTTTAAGTCTCAAGTATCAGCGGGAATTGAGCAGATATAGATATATATCATAGATTGCTCAGGATGTTCGCTAGAGTGTACCGACCGAATTATCTCAGTTTCGAGGCTTTGGACTATTATAAGTACAGTTTGGTTGAGCCGAGATGCTTGTGAAAGTACTCAGATCAAAGCTCTAAGTCTCAAGATTCAGCAGGAATCGAGCAGATTTAAATATTTAGCATAGATTGCTCAGGATGTTCGCTAGAGTGTACCGACCGAATTATCTCAGTTTCGCGGCTTTGGACTATTATAAGTACAGTTTGGTTGGGCCGAAGTGCTTGTGAAAGTACTCTGGTCAAAGCTCTAAGTCTCAAGTATCAGCGTGAATTGAGCAGATATAGATATATAGCTTAGATTGCTCAGAATGATCGCTAGAGTGTACCGACCGAATTATCTCAGTTTCCCTGCTTTGGACTAATATAAGTACAGTTTGGTTGGGCCGAAGTGCTTGTGAAAGTACTCTGGTCAAAGCTCTAAGTCTCAAGTATCAGCGTGAATTGAGCAGATATAGATATATATCATAGATTGCTCAGGATGTTCGCTAGAGTGTACCGACCGAATTATCTCAGTTTCGAGGCTTTGGACTATTATAAGTACAGTTTGGTTGCTCCGAGATGCTTGTGAAAGTACTCAGATCAAGGTTCTAAGTCTCAAGATTCAGCAGGAATTGAGCAGATTTAAATATATATCATAGATTGCTCAGGATGATCGCTAGAGTGTACCGACCGAATTATCTCAGTTTCGCGGCTTTGGACTATTATAAGTACAGTTTGGTTGGGCCGAAGTGCTTGTGAAAGTACTCTGGTCAAAGCTCTAAGTCTCAAGTATCAGCGTGAATTGAGCAGATATAGATATATAGCATAGATTGCTCAGGATGATCGCTAGAGTGTACCGACCGAATTATCTCAGTTTCGTGACTTTGGACTATTATAAGTACACTTCGGTTGCTCCGAAGTGCATGTGAAAAGTACTCAGATCAAAGCTCTAAGTCTCAAGAAGGTGCTGGAATTGAGCTTATGTTGATATAGTGCATAGATTGCTCAGAATGATCGCTAGAGTGTACCGACCAAATTATCTCAGTTTGGCTGCTTTGGACTATTATAAGTACACTTCGTTTGCTGCGAAGTGCTTGTGAAAGTACTCACATCAAAGCTCTATGTCTCAAGAAGGTGCTGGAATTGAGCTGATGTAGATATAGTGCATAGATTGCTCAGGATGTTCGCTAGAGTGTACCGACCGAATTATCTCAGTTTCGAGGCTTTGGACTATTATAAGTATAGTTTGGTTGGGCTGGAGTGATTGTGAGAGCACTCAGGCCAAATCTCTGAGTCTCTAAAGTCAACTGGAAATGAGCAGCGGTAGATATATAGCATAGATTGCTCAGAATGATCGCTAGAGTGTACCGACCGAATTATCTCAGTTTCGCGGCTTTGGACTAATATAAGTACAGTTTGGTTGGGCCGAAGTGCTTGTGAAAGTACTCGGGTCAAAGCTCTAAGTCTCAAGTATCAGCGTGAATTGAGCAGATATAAATATATATCATAGATTGCTCAGGATGTTCGCTAGAGTGTACCGACCGAATTATCTCAGTTTCGAGGCTTTGGACTATTATAAGTATAGTTTGGTTGGGCTGGAGTGATTGTGAGAGCACTCAGGCCAAATCTCTGAGTCTCTAAAGTCAACTGGAAATGAGCAGCGGTAGATATATAGCATAGATTGCTCAGAATGATCGCTAGAGTGTACCGACCGAATTATCTCAGTTTCGCGGCTTTGGACTATTATAAGTACAGTTTGGTTGGGCCGAAGTGCTTGTGAAAGTACTTAGGTCAAAGCTTTAAGTCTCAAGTATCAGCGGGAATTGAGGAGATATAGATATATATCATAGATTGCTCAGGATGTTCGCTAGAGTGTACCGACCGAATTATCTCAGTTTCGCGGCTTCGGACTATCATAAGTACAGTTTGGTTGTGCCGAATTGCTTGTGAAAGTACTCAGATCAAAGCCCTAAGTCTCAAGTATCAGCGGGAATTGAGCAGATATAGATATATAGCATAGATTTCTGAGGATGATCGCTAGAGTGTACCGACCGAATTATCTCAGTTTCGCGGCTTTGGACTCTTATAAGTACAGTTTGGTTGGGCCGAAGTGCTTGTGAAAGTACTTAGGTCAAAGCTCTGAGTCTCAAGTATCAGCGGGAATTGAGCAGATATAGATATATATCATAGATTGCTCAGGATGTTCGCTAGAGTGTACCGACCGAATTATCTCAGTTTCGAGGCTTTGGACTATTATAAGTACAGTTTGGTTGGGCCGAGGTGCTTGTGAAAGTACTCAGATCAAAGCTCTATGTCTCAAGAAGGTGCTGGAATTGAGCTGATGTTGATATAGTGCATAGATTGCTTGGGATAATCGCTAGAGTGTACCTACCGAATTATCTCAGTTTCGCGGCTTTGGACTATTATAAGTACAGTTTGGTTGGGCCGAGGTGCTTGTGAAAGTACTCAGATCAAAGCTCTAAGTCTCAAGTATCAGCGGGAATTGAGCAGATATAGATATATAGCATAGATTGCTCAGGATGATCGCTAGAGTGTACCGACCGAATTATCTCAGTTTCGCGGCTTTGGACTATTATAAGTACAGTTTGGTTGGGCCGAAGTGCTTGTGAAAGTACTTAGGTCAAAGCTTTAAGTCTCAAGTATCAGCGGGAATTGAGCAGATATAGATATATATCATAGATTGCTCAGGATGTTCGCTAGAGTGTACCGACCGAATTATCTCAGTTTCGAGGCTTTGGACTATTATAAGTACAGTTTGGTTGAGCCGAGATGCTTGTGAAAGTACTCAGATCAAAGCTCTAAGTCTCAAGATTCAGCAGGAATTGAGCAGATTTAAATATGTAGCATAGATCATTGTATAACGTGATTTTTATACTGTTCGATGTTTTGTTTCAAAGGAACCACCTTAAGAGAAGCAGATACGTAATTTCCACCCCCCACCCTATGAAACTTTTGGGCTTGTTACTACTAGTCTTCATTTACTTTTGCTTTTGTCGACCTCTGGTCATAAATGCTAGAAGGCTAGGACCGACAAGTCACAGTTTTTCTACTTTGGACTATCATAAGTACAGTTTGGTTGTGCCGAATTGCTTGTGAAAGTACTCAGATCAAAGCCCTAAGTCTCAAGTATCAGCGGGAATTGAGCAGATATAGATATATAGCATAGATTGCTCAGGATGATCGCTAGAGTGTACCGACCAAATTATCTCAGTTTCGCTGCTTTGGACTATTATAAATACACTTCGTTTGCTGCGAAGTGCTTGTGAAAGTACTCAGATCAAAGCTCTATTTCTCAAGAAGGTGCTGGAATTGAGCTGATGTAGATATGTAGCATAGATTGCTCAGAATGATCGCTAGAGTGTACCAACCGAATTATCTCAGTTTCGCGGCTTTGGACTAATATAAGTACAGTTTGGTTGGGCCGAAGTGCTTGTGAAAGTACTTAGGTCAAAGCTTTAAGTCTCAAGTATCAGCGGGAATTGAGCTGATGTAGATATAGTGCATAGATTGCTTGGGATAATCGCTAGAGTGTACCGACCGAATTATCTCAGTTTCGCGGCTTTGGACTATTATAAGTACAGTTTGGTTGGGCCGAAGTGCTTGTGAAAGTACTTAGGTCAAAGCTTTAAGTCTCAAGTATCAGCGGGAATTGAGCAGATATAGATATATAGCATAGATTGCTCAGGATGATCGCTAGAGTGTACCGACCAAATTATCTCAGTTTCGCTGCTTTGGACTATTATAAATACACTTCGTTTGCTGCGAAGTGCTTGTGAAAGTACTCAGATCAAAGCTCTATTTCTCAAGAAGGTGCTGGAATTGAGCTGATGTAGATATAGTGCATAGATTGCTTGGGATAATCGCTAGAGTGTACCGACCGAATTATCTGAGTTTCGTGGCTTTGGACTATTATAAGTACACTTCGGTTGCTCCGAAGTGCTTGTGAAAGTACTCACATCAAAGCTCCATGTCTCAAGAAGGTGCTGGAATTGAGCAGATTTAAATATGTAGCATAGATCATTGTATAATGTGATTTTTATACTGTTCGAAATTTTGTGTCAAAGAAACCACCTTAAGAGAGGCAGATACGTAATTTCCACCCCCCACCCTATGAAACTTTTGGGCTTTTTACTACTAGTCTTCATTTACTTTTGCTTTCCTCGACCTCTGGTCGTAAATGCTAGAAGGCTAGGACCGACATGTCACAGTTTTTCGACTTTGGACTATCATAAGTACAGTTTGGTCTGCCTGAAGTGCTTATGAAAGTACTCAGGTCAAAGCTTTAAGTCTCAAGTATTAGCGGGAATCGAGCAGATATAGATATATAGCATAGATTGCTCAGGATGATCGCTAGAGTGTACCGACCGAATTATCTGAGTTTCGTGGCTTTGGACTATTATAAGTACACTTCGGTTGCTCCGAAGTGCTTGTGAAAGTACTCAGATCAAAGCTCTGTTTCTCAAGAAGGTGCTGGAATTGAGCTGATGTAGATATAGTGCATAGATTGCTTGGGATAATCGCTAGAGTGTACCGACCGAATTATCTCAGTTTCGCGGCTTTGGACTATTATAAGTACAGTTTGGTTGGGCCGAAGTGCTTGTGAAAGTACTCAGGTCAAAGCTTTAAGTCTCAAGTATCAGCGGGAATTGAGCAGATATAGATATATATCATAGATTGCTCAGGATGTTCGCTAGAGTGTACCGACCGAATTATCTCAGTTTCGAGGCTTTGGACTATTATAAGTACAGTTTGGTTGGGATGGAGTGATTGTGAGAGCACTCAGGCCAAATCTCTGAGTCTCTAAAGTCAACTGGAAATGAGCAGCGGTAGATATATAGCATAGATTGCTTGGGATAATCGCTAGAGTGTACCGACCGAATTATCTCAGTTTCGCGGCTTTGGACTATTATAAGTACAGTTTGGTTGGGCCGAAGTGCTTGTGAAAGTACTTAGGTCAAAGCTTTAAGTCTCAGGTATCAGCGTGAATTGAGCAGATATAGATATATATCATAGATTGCTCAGGATGTTCGCTAGAGTGTACCTACCGAATTATCTCAGTTTCGAGGCTTTGGACTATTATAAGTATAGTTTGGTTGGGCTGGAGTGATTGTGAGAGCACTCAGGCCAAATCTCTGAGTCTCTAAAGTCAACTGGAAATGAGCAGCGGTAGATATATAGCATAGATTGCTCAGAATGATCGCTAGAGTGTACCGACCGAATTATCTCAGTTTCGCGGCTTTGGACTAATATAAGTACAGTTTGGTTGGGCCGAAGTGCTTGTGAAAGTACTCGGGTCAAAGCTCTAAGTCTCAAGTATCAGCGTGAATTGAGCAGATATAGATATATATCATAGATTGCTCAGGATGTTCGCTAGAGTGTACCGACCGAATTATCTCAGTTTCGAGGCTTTGGACTATTATAAGTATAGTTTGGTTGGGCTGGAGTGATTGTGAGAGCACTCAGGCCAAATCTCTGAGTCTCTAAAGTCAACTGGAAATGAGCAGCGGTAGATATATAGCATAGATTGCTCAGAATGATCGCTAGAGTGTACCTACCGAATTATCTCAGTTTCGCGGCTTTGGACTATTATAAGTACAGTTTGGTTGGGCCGAAGTGCTTGTGAAAGTACTCAGGTCAAAGCTTTAAGTCTCAAGTATCAGCGGGAATTGAGGAGATATAGATATATATCATAGATTGCTCAGGATGTTCGCTAGAGTGTACCGACCGAATTATCTGAGTTTCGAGGCTTTGGACTATTATAAGTATAGTTTGGTTGGGCTGGAGTGATTGTGAGAGCACTCAGGCCAAATCTCTGAGTCTCTAAAGTCAACTGGAAACGAGCAGCGGTAGATATATAGCATAGATTGCTCAGAATGATCGCTAGAGTGGACCTACCGACTTATCTCAGTTTCGCGGCTTTGGACTATTATAAGTACAGTTTGGTTGGGCCGAAGTGCTTGTGAAAGTACACAGGTCAAAGCTTTAAGTCTCAAGTTTCAGCGGGAATTGAGCAGATATAGATATATATCATAGATTGCTCAGGATGTTCGCTAGAGTGTACCGACCGAATTATCTCAGTTTCGAGGCTTTGGACTATTATAAGTATAGTTTGGTTGGGCTGGAGTGATTGTGAGAGCACTCAGGCCAAATCTCTGAGTCTCTAAAGTCAACTGGAAATGAGCAGCGGTAGATATATAGCATAGATTGCTCAGAATGATCGCTAGAGTGTACCGACCGAATTATCTCAGTTTCGCGGCTTTGGACTATTATAAGTACAGTTTGGTTGGTCCGAAGTGCTTGTGAAAGTACTCAGATCAAAGCTGTAAGTCTCAAGTTTCAGCGGGAATTGAGCAGATATAGATATATATCATAGATTGCTCAGGATGTTCGCTAGAGTGTACCGACCAAATTATCTCAGTTTCGCGGCTTCGGACTATTATAAGTACAGTTTGTTTGGGCCGAAGTGCTTGTGAAAGTACTCAGGTCAAAGCTTTAAGTCTCAAGTTTCAGCGGGAATTGAGCAGATATAGATATATATCATAGATTGCTCAGGATGTTCGCTAGAGTGTACCGACCGAATTATCTCAGTTTCGAGGCTTTGGACTATTATAAGTACAGTTTGGTTGAGCCGAGATGCTTGTGAAAGTACTCAGATCAAAGCTCTAAGTCTCAAGTATCAGCGGGAATTGAGCAGATATAGATATATATCATAGATTGCTCAGGATGTTCGCTAGAGTGTACCGACCGAATTATCTCAGTTTCGAGGCTTTGGACTATTATAAGTACAGTTTGGTTGAGCCGAGATGCTTGTGAAAGTACTCAGATCAAAGCTCTAAGTCTCAAGATTCAGCAGGAATTGAGCAGATTTAGATATATAGCATAGATTGCTCAGAATGATCGCTAGAGTGTACCGACCGAATTATCTCAGTTTCGCGGCTTTGGACTATTATAAGTACAGTTTGGTTGGGCCGAAGTGCTTGTGAAAGTACTCTGGTCAAAGCTCTAAGTCTCAAGTATCAGCGTGAATTGAGCAGATATAGATATATATCATAGATTGCTCAGGATGTTCGCTAGAGTGTACCGACCGAATTATCTCAGTTTCGAGGCTTTGGACTATTATAAGTACAGTTTGGTTGGGCCGAAGTGCTTGTGAAAGTACTCAGATCAAAGCCCTAAGTCTCAAGTATCAGCGGGAATTGAGCAGATATAGATATATAGCATAGATTGCTCTGGATGATCGCTAGAGTGTACCGACCGAATTATCTGAGTTTCGTGGCTTTGGACTATTATAAGTACACTTCGGTTGCTCCGAAGTGCTTGTGAAAGTACTCACATCAAAGCTCTATGTCTCAAGAAGGTGCTGGAATTGAGCAGATTTAAATATGTAGCATAGATCATTGTATAATGTGATTTTTATACTGTTCGAAGTTTTGTTTCAAAGAAACCACCTTAAGAGAAGCAGATACGTAATTTCCACCCCCCACCCTATGAAACTTTTGGGCTTTTTACTACTAGTCTTCATTTACTTTTGCTTTCCTCTTCCTCTGATCGTAAATGCTAGAAGGCTAGGACCGACATGTCACAGTTTTTCGACTTTGGACTATTAGAAGTACACTTCGGTTGCTGCGAAGTTCTTGTGAAAGTACTCAGATCAAAGCTCTATTTCTCAAGAAGGTGCTGGAATTGAGCTGATGTAGATATAGTGCATAGATTGCTCAGGATGATCGCTAGAGTGTACCGACCAAATTATCTCAGTTTCGCTGCTTTGGACTATTATAAATACACTTCGTTTGCTGCGAAGTGCTTGTGAAAGTACTCAGATCAAAGCTCTATGTCTCAAGAAGGTGCTGGAATTGAGCTGATGTAGATATAGTGCATAGATTGCTCTGGATTATCGCTAGAGTGTACCGACCGAATTATCTCAGTTTCGAGGCTTTGGACTATTATAAGTATAGTGTGGTTGGGCTGAAGTGATTGTGAGAGCACTCAGGCCAAATCTCTGAGTCTCTAAAGTCAACTGGAAATGAGCAGCGGTTGATATATAGCATAGATTGCTCAGAATGATCGCTAGAGTGTACCGACCGAATTATCTCAGTTTCCCTGCTTTGGACTAATATAAGTACAGTTTGGTTGGGCCGAAGTGCTTGTGAATGTACTCAGGTCAAAGCTCTAAGTCTCAAGTATCAGCGGGAATTGAGCAGATATAGATATATAGCATAGATTGCTCAGAATGATCGCTAGAGTGTACCGACCGAATTATCTCAGTTTCCCTGCTTTGGACTAATATAAGTACAGTTTGGTTGGGCCGAAGTGCTTGTGAAAGTACTCTGGTCAAAGCTCTAAGTCTCAAGTATCAGCGTGAATTGAGCAGATATAGATATATATCATAGATTACTCAGGATAATCGCTAGAGTGTACCGACCGAATTATCGCAGTTTCGTGGCTTTGGACTATTATAAGTACACTTCGGTTGCTCCGAAGTGCTTGTGAAAGTACTCACATCAAAGCTCTATGTCTCAAGAAGGTGCTGGAATTGAGCAGATTTAAATATGTAGCATAGATCATTGTATAATTCGATTTTTATACTTTTCGATGTTTTGTTTCAAAGAACCCACCTTAAGAGAAGCAGATACGTAATTTCCACCCCCCACCCTATGAAACTGTTGGGCTTTTTACTACTAGTCTTCATTTACTTTTGCTTTCCTCTTCCTCTGGTCGTAAATGCTAGAAGGCTAGGACCGACAAGTCACAGTTTTCGACTTTGGACTATTATAAGTACACTTCGGTTGCTCCGAAGTGCTTGTGAAAGTACTCAGATCAAAGCTCTATGTCTCAAGAAGGTGCTGGAATTGAGCTGATGTAGATATAGTGCATAGATTGCTCAGAATGATCGCTAGAGTGTACCGACCAAATTATCTCAGTTTGGCTGCTTTGGACTATTATAAGTACACTTCGTTTGCTGCGAAGTGCTTGTGAAAGTACTCACATCAAAGCTCTATGTCTCAAGAAGGTGCTGGAATTGAGCTGATGTAGATATAGTGCATAGATTGCTTGGGATAATCGCTAGAGTGTACCGACCGAATTATCTCAGTTTCGAGGCTTTGGACTATTATAAGTATAGTTTGGTTGGGCTGGAGTGATTGTGAGAGCACTCAGGCCAAATCTCTGAGTCTCTAAAGTCAACTGGAAATGAGCAGCGGTAGATATATAGCATAGATTGCTCAGAATGATCGCTAGAGTGTACCGACCAAATTATCTCAGTTTGGCTGCTTTGGACTATTATAAGTACACTTCGTTTGCTGCGAAGTGCTTGTGAAAGTACTCACATCAAAGCTCTATGTCTCAAGAAGGTGCTGGAATTGAGCTGATGTAGATATAGTGCATAGATTGCTCAGGATGTTCGCTAGAGTGTACCGACCGAATTATCTCAGTTTCGCGGCTTCGGACTATTATAAGTACAGTTTGGTTGGGCCGAAGTGCTTGTGAAAGTACTCAGGTCAAAGCTTTAAGTCTCAAGTATCAGCGGGAATTGAGCAGATATAGATATATATCATAGATTGCTCAGGATGTTCGCTAGAGTGTACCTACCGAATTATCTCAGTTTCGCGGCTTTGGACTATTATAAGTACAGTTTGGTTGGGCCGAAGTGCTTGTGAAAGTACTCAGGTCAAAGCTTTAAGTCTCAAGTATCAGCGGGAATTGAGCAGATATAGATATATATCATAGATTGCTCAGGATGTTCGCTAGAGTGTACCGACCGAATTATCTCAGTTTCGAGGCTTTGGACTATTATAAGTACAGTTTGGTTGAGCCGAGATGCTTGTGAAAGTACTCAGATCAAAGCTCTAAGTCTCAAGATTCAGCAGGAATTGAGCTGATTTAATTATGTTGCATTGATCATTGTATAACGTGTTTTTTATACTGTTCGAAATTTTGTTTCAAAGAAACCACCTTAAGAGAAGCAGATACGTAATTTCCACCCCCCACCCTATGAAACTGTTGGGCTTTTTACTACTAGTCTTCATTTACTTTCGCTTTCCTCGTCCTCTGATCGTAAATGCTAGAAGGCTAGGACCGACAAGTCACAGTTTTTCGACTTTGGACTATCATAAGTACAGTTTGGTTGTGCCGAAGTGCTTGTAAAAGTACTCAGATCAAAGCCCTAAGTCTCAAGTATCAGCGGGAATTGAGCAGATATAGATATATAGCATAGATTTCTCAGGATGATCGCTAGAGTGTACCGACCGAATTATCTCACTTTCGCGGCTTAGGACTAATATAAGTACAGTTTGGTTGGGCCGAAGTGCTTGTGAAAGTACTCTGTTCAAAGCTCTAAGTCTCAAGTATCAGCGTGAATTGAGCAGATATAGATATATATCATAGATTGCTCAGGATGTTCGCTAGAGTGTACCGACAGAATTATCTCAGTTTCGAGGCTTTGGACTATTATAATTACAGTTTGGTTGGGCCGAGGTGCTTGTGAAAGTACTCAGATCAAAGCTCTATGTCTCAAGAAGGTGCTGGAATTGAGCTGATGTTGATATAGTGCATAGATTGCTCAGAATGATCGCTAGAGTGTACCGACCAAATTATCTCAGTTTGGCTGCTTTGGACTATTATAAGTACAGTTTGGTTGGTCCGAAGTGCTTGTGAAAGTACTCTGGTAAAGCTCTAAGTCTCAAGTATCAGCGTGAATTGAGCAGATATAGATATATATCATAGATTGCTCAGGATGTTCGCTAGAGTGTACCGACCGAATTATCTCAGTTTCGCGGCTTCGGACTATCATAAGTACAGTTTGGTTGTGCCGAATTGCTTGTGAAAGTACTCAGATCAAAGCCCTAAGTCTCAAGTATCAGCGGGAATTGAGCAGATATAGATATATAGCATAGATTGCTCTGGATGATCGCTAGAGTGTACCGACCGAATTATCTGAGTTTCGCGGCTTTGGACTATTATAAGTACAGTTTGGTTGGGCCGAAGTGCTTGTGAATGTACTCTGGTAAAGCTCTAAGTCTCAAGTATCAGCGTGAATTGAGCAGATATAGATATATATCATAGATTGCTCAGGATGTTCGCTAGAGTGTACCGACCGAATTATCTCAGTTTCGAGGCTTTGGACTATTATAAGTACAGTTTGGTTGGGCCGAGATGCTTGTGAAAGTACTCAGATCAAAGCTTTAAGTCTCAAGTATCAGCGGGAATTGAGCAGATATAGATATATATCATAGATTGCTCAGGATGTTTGCTAGAGTGTACCGACCGAATTATCTCAGTTTCGCGGCTTTGGACTATTATAAGTACAGTTTGGTTGGGCCGAAGTGCTTGTGAAAGTACTCTGGTCAAAGCTCTAAGTCTCAAGTATCAGCGTGAATTGAGCAGATATAGATATATATCATAGATTGCTCAGGATGTTCGCTAGAGTGTACCGACCGAATTATCTCAGTTTCGAGCCTTTGGACTATTATAAGTACAGTTTGGTTGGGCCGAGGTGCTTGTGAAAGTACTCAGATCAAAGCTCTAAGTCTCATGAATCAGCGGGAATTGAGCAGATGTAGATATATAGCATAGATTGCTCAGAATGATCGCTAGAGTGTACCGACCGAATTATCTCAGTTTCGCGGCTTTGGACTATTATAAGTACAGTTTGGTCTTGCTGAAGTGCTTATGAAAGTACTCAGGTCAAAGCTCTAAGTCTCATGTATCAGCGGGAATTGAGCAGATGTAGATATATAGCATAGATTGCTCAGAATGATCGCTAGAGTGTACCGACCGAATTATCTCAGTTTCGCGGCTTTGGACTATTATAAGTACAGTTTGGTTGGGCCGAAGTGCTTGTGAAAGTACTCAGGTCAAAGCTTTAAGTCTCAAGTTTCAGCGGGAATTGAGCAGATATAGATATATATCATAGATTGCTCAGGATGTTCGCTAGAGTGTACCTACCGAATTATCTCAGTTTCGCGGCTTTGGACTATTATAAGTACAGTTTGGTTGTGCCGAGATGCTTGTGAAAGTACTCAGATCAAAGCTCTAAGTCTCAAGTATCAGCGGGAATTGAGCAGATATAGATATATAGCATAGATTGCTCTGGATGATCGATAGAGTGTACCGACCGAATTATCTCAGTTTCCCTGCTTTGGACTAATATAAGTACAGTTTGGTTGGGCCGAAGTGCTTGTGAAAGTACTCAGGTCAAAGCTTTAAGTCTCAAGTATCAGCGGGAATTGAGCAGATATAGATATATATCATAGATTGCTCAGGATGTTCGCTAGAGTGTACCGACCGAATTATCTCAGTTTCGAGGCTTTGGACTATTATAAGTACAGTTTGGTTAAGCCGAGATGCTTGTGAAAGTACTCAGATCAAAGCTCTAAGTCTCAAGATTCAGCAGGAATTGAGCAGATTTAAATATGTAGCATAGATCATTGTATAATTCGATTTTTATACTTTTCGATGTTTTGTTTCAAAGAACCCACCTTAAGAGAGGCAGATACGTAATTTCCACCCCCCACCCTATGAAACTTTTGGGCTTTTTACTACTAGTCTTCATTTACTTTTGCTTTCCTCTTCCTCTGGTCGTAAATGCTAGAAGGCTAGGACCGACAAGTCACAGTTTTTCGACTTTGGACTATTATAAGTACAGTTTGGTTGGGCCGAAGTGCTTGTGAAAGTACTTAGGTCAAAGCTTTAAGTCTCAAGTATCAGCGGGAATTGAGGAGATATAGATATATAGCATAGATTGCTCTGGATGATCGCTAGAGTGTACCGACCGAATTATCTCAGTTTCGTGGCTTTGGACTAATATAAGTACAGTTTGGTTGGGCCGAAGTGCTTGTGAAAGTACTCTGGTCAAAGCTCTAAGTCTCAAGTATCAGCGTGAATTGAGCAGATATAGATATATATCATAGATTGCTCAGGATGTTCGCTAGAGTGTACCGACCGAATTATCTCAGTTTCGAGGCTTTGGACTATTATAAGTACAGTTTGGTTGGACCGAGGTGCTTGTGAAAGTACTCAGATCAAAGCTCTACGTCTCATGAATCAGCGGGAATTGAGCAGATGTAGATATATAGCATAGATTGCTCAGAATGATCGCTAGAGTGTACCGACCGAATTATCTCAGTTTCGCGGCTTTGGACTATTATAAGTACAGTTTGGTTGGGCCGAAGTGCTTGTGAAAGTACTTAGGTCAAAGCTTTAAGTCTCAAGTATCAGCGGGAATTGAGCAGATATAGATATATATCATAGATTGCTCAGGATGATCGCTAGAGTGTACCGACCGAATTATCGCAGTTTCGTGGCTTTGGACTATTATAAGAACACTTCGGTTGCTGCGAAGTGCTTGTGAAAGTACTCAGATCAAAGCTCTATGTCTCAAGAAGGTGCTGGAATTGAGCTGATGTTGATATAGTGCATAGATTGCTCAGGATGTTCGCTAGAGTGTACCTACCGAATTATCTCAGTTTCGCGGCTTTGGACTATTATAAGTACAGTTTGGTTGGGCCGAAGTGCTTGTGAAAGTACTTAGGTCAAAGCTTTAAGTCTCAAGTATCAGCGGGAATTGAGCTGATGTAGATATAGTGCATAGATTGCTTGGGATAATCGCTAGAGTGTACCGACCGAATTATCTCAGTTTCGCGGCTTCGGACTATTATAAGTACAGTTTGGTTGGGCCGAAGTGCTTGTGAAAGTACTCAGGTCAAAGCTTTAAGTCTCAAGTTTCAGCGGGAATTGAGCAGATATAGATATATATCATAGATTGCTCAGGATGTTCGCTAGAGTGTACCGACCGAATTATCTCAGTTTCGAGGCTTTGGACTATTATAAGTACAGTTTGGTTGAGCCGAGATGCTTGTGAAAGTACTCAGATCAAAGCTCTAAGTCTCAAGATTCAGCAGGAATTGAGCAGATTTAAATATGTAGCATAGATCATTGTATAATTCGATTTTTATACTTTTCGATGTTTTGTTTCAAAGAACCCACCTTAAGAGAAGCAGATACGTAATTTCCACCCCCCACCCTATGAAACTGTTGGGCTTTTTACTACTAGTCTTCATTTACTTTTGCTTTCCTCTTCCTCTGGTCGTAAATGCTAGAAGGCTAGGACCGACAAGTCACAGTTTTTCTACTTTGGACTATCATAAGTACAGTTTGGTTGTGCCGAATTGCTTGTGAAAGTACTCAGATCAAAGCCCTAAGTCTCAAGTATCAGCGGGAATTGAGCAGATATAGATATATAGCATAGATTGCTCTGGATGATCGCTAGAGTGTACCGACCGAATTATCTGAGTTTCGTGGCTTTGGACTATTATAAGTACAGTTTGGTTGGGCCGAAGTGCTTGTGAAAGTACTCAGGTCAAAGCTTTAAGTCTCAAGTATCAGCGGGAATTGAGCAGATATAGATATATATCATAGATTGCTCAGGATGTTCGCTAGAGTGTACCGACCGAATTATCTCAGTTTCGAGGCTTTGGACTATTATAAGTACAGTTTGGTTGGGCCGAGGTGCTTGTGAAAGTACTCAGATCAAAGCTCTATGTCTCAAGAAGGTGCTGGAATTGAGCTGATGTAGATATAGTGCATAGATTGCTCAGAATGATCGCTAGAGTGTACCGACCGAATTATCTCAGTTTCGCGGCTTTGGACTAATATAAGTACAGTTTGGTTGGGCCGAAGTGCTTGTGAAAGTACTCTGGTAAAGCTCTAAGTCTCAAGTATCAGCGTGAATTGAGCAGATATAGATATATATCATAGATTGCTCAGGATGTTCGCTAGAGTGTACCGACCGAATTATCTCAGTTTCGAGGCTTTGGACTATTATAAGTACAGTTTGGTTGCTCCGAAGTGCTTGTGAAAGTACTCTGGTCAAAGCTCTAAGTCTCAAGTATCAGCGTGAATTGAGCAGATATAGATATATATCATAGATTGCTCTGGATGATCGATAGAGTGTACCCACCGAATTATCTCAGTTTCCCTGCTTTGGACTAATATAAGTACAGTTTGGTTGGGCCGAAGTGCTTGTGAAAGTACTCTGGTCAAAGCTTTAAGTCTCAAGTGTCAGCGGGAATTGAGCAGATATAGATATATATCATAGATTGCTCAGGATGTTCGCTAGAGTGTACCTACCGAATTATCTCAGTTTCGCGGCTTTGGACTATTATAAGTACAGTTTGGTTGTGCCGAGATGCTTGTGAAAGTACTCAGATCAAAGCTCTAAGTCTCAAGTATCAGCGGGATTTGAGCAGATATAGATATATAGCATAGATTGCTCAGAATGATCGCTAGAGTGTACCGACCGAATTATCTCAGTTTCCCTGCTTTGGACTAATATAAGTACAGTTTGGTTGGGTCGAAGTGCTTGTGAAAGTACTCTGGTCAAAGCTCTAAGTCTCAAGTATCAGCGTGAATTGAGCAGATATAGATATATATCATAGATTGCTCAGGATGTTCGCTAGAGTGTACCGACCGAATTATCTCAGTTTCGAGGCTTTGGACTATTATAAGTACAGTTTGGTTGCTCCGAAGTGCTTGTGAAAGTACTCAGATCAAGGTTCTAAGTCTCAAGATTCAGCAGGAATTGAGCAGATTTAAATATGTAGCATAGATCATTGTATAATTCGATTTTTATACTTTTCGATGTTTTGTTTCAAAGAACCCACCTTAAGAGAAGCAGATACGTAATTTCCACCCCCCACCCTATGAAACTTTTGGGCTTTTTACTACTAGTCTTCATTTACTTTTTCTTTCCTCTTCCTCTGGTCGTAAATGCTAGAAGGCTAGGATCGACAAGTCACAGTTTTTCGACTTTGGACTATTATAAGTACAGTTTGGTTGGGCCGAAGTGCTTGTGAAAGTACTCAGGTCAAAGCTTTAAGTCTCAAGTATTAGCGGGAATCGAGCAGATATAGATATATAGCATAGATTGCTCAGGATGATCGCTAGAGTGTACCGACCAAATTATCTCAGTTTCGCTGCTTTGGACTAATATAAGTACAGTTTGGTTGGGCCGAAGTGCTTGTGAAAGTACTCTGGTCAAAGCTCTAAGTCTCAAGTATCAGCGTGAATTGAGCAGATATAGATATATATCATAGATTGCTCAGGATGTTCGCTAGAGTGTACCGACCGAATTATCTCAGTTTCGAGCCTTTGGACTATTATAAGTACAGTTTGGTTGGGCCGAGGTGCTTGTGAAAGTACTCAGATCAAAGCTCTAAGTCTCATGAATCAGCGGGAATTGAGCAGATGTAGATATATAGCATAGATTGCTCAGAATGATCGCTAGAGTGTACCGACCGAATTATCTCAGTTTCGCGGCTTTGGACTATTATAAGTACAGTTTGGTTGGGCCGAAGTGCTTGTGAAAGTACTTAGGTCAAAGCTTTAAGTCTCAAGTATCAGCGGGAATTGAGCTGATGTAGATATAGTGCATAGATTGCTTGGGATAATCGCTAGAGTGTACCGACCGAATTATCTCAGTTTCGCGGCTTCGGACTATTATAAGTACAGTTTGGTTGGGCCGAAGTGCTTGTGAAAGTACTCAGGTCAAAGCTTTAAGTCTCAAGTTTCAGCGGGAATTGAGCAGATATAGATATATATCATAGATTGCTCAGGATGTTCGCTAGAGTGTACCGACCGAATTATCTCAGTTTCGAGGCTTTGGACTATTATAAGTACAGTTTGGTTGAGCCGAGATGCTTGTGAAAGTACTCAGATCAAAGCTCTAAGTCTCAAGATTCAGCAGGAATTGAGCAGATTTAAATATGTAGCATAGATCATTGTATAAAGTGATTTTTATACTGTTCGATGTTTTGTTTCAAAGGAACCACCTTAAGAGAAGCAGATACGTAATTTCCACCCCCCACCCTATGAAACTGTTGGGCTTTTTACTACTAGTCTTCATTTACTTTTGCTTTCCTCTTCCTCTGGTCGTAAATGCTAGAAGGCTAGGACCGACAAGTCACAGTTTTTCTACCTTGGACTATCATAAGTACAGTTTGGTTGTGCCGAATTGCTTGTGAAAGTACACAGATCAAAGCCCTAAGTCTCAAGTATCAGCGGGAATTGAGCAGATAAAGATATATAGCATAGATTCCTCAGGATGATCGCTAGAGTGTACCGACCGAATTATCTCAGTTTCGCGGCTTTGGACTAATATAAGTACAGTTTGGTTGGGCCGAAGTGCTTGTGAAAGTACTCTGGTCAAAGCTCTGAGTCTCAAGTATCAGCGTGAATTGAGCAGATATAGATATATATCATAGATTGCTCAGGATGTTCGCTAGAGTGTACCGACCTAATTATCTCAGTTTCGAGCATTTGGACTATTATAAGTACAGTTTGTTTGGGCCGATGTGCTTGTGAAAGTACTCAGATCAAAGCTCTATTTCTCAAGAAGGTGCTGGAATTGAGCTGATGTAGATATAGTGCATAGATTGCTCAGAATGATCGCTAGAGTGTACCGACCTAATTATCTCAGTTTCGCTGCTTTGGACTATTATAAGTACAGTTTGGTTGGGCCGAAGTGCTTGTGAAAGTACTCAGGTAAAGCTTTAAGTCTCAAGTTTCAGCGGGAATTGAGCAGATATAGATATATATCATAGATTGCTCAGGATGTTCGCTAGAGTGTACCGACCGAATTATCTCAGTTTCGCGGCTTTGGACTATTATAAGTACAGTTTGGTTGTGCCGAATTGCTTGTGAAAGTACTCAGATCAAAGCCCTAAGTCTCAAGTATCAGCGGGAATTGAGCAGATATAGATATATAGCATAGATTGCTCTGGATGATCGCTAGAGTGTACCGACCGAATTATCTGAGTTTCGCGGCTTCGGACTAATATAAGTACAGTTTGGTTGGGCCGAAGTGCTTGTGAAAGTACTCTGGTAAAGCTCTAAGTCTCAAGTATCAGCGGGAATTGAGCAGATATAGATATATATCATAGATTGCTCAGGATGTTCGCTAGAGTGTACCGACCGAATTATCTCAGTTTCGCGGCTTCGGACTATCATAAGTACAGTTTGGTTGTGCCGAATTGCTTGTGAAAGTACTCAGATCAAAGCCCTAAGTCTCAAGTATCAGCGGGAATTGAGCAGATATAGATATATAGCATAGATTGCTCTGGATGATCGCTAGAGTGTACCGACCGAATTATCTGAGTTTCGCGGCTTTGGACTAATATAAGTACAGTTTGGTTGGGCCGAAGTGCTTGTGAAAGTACTCTGGTAAAGCTCTAAGTCTCAAGTATCAGCGTGAATTGAGCAGATATAGATATATATCATAGATTGCTCAGGATGTTCGCTAGAGTGTACCGACCGAATTATCTCAGTTTCGCGGCTTTGGACTATTATAAGTACAGTTTGGTTGGGCCGAAGTACTTGTGAAAGTACTTAGATCAAAGCTTTAAGTCTCAAGTATCAGCGGGAATTGAGCAGATATAGATATATATCATAGATTGCTCAGGATGTTCGCTAGAGTGTACCTACCGAATTATCTCAGTTTCTGCTGCTTTGGACTAATATAAGTACAGTTTGGTTGGGCCGAAGTGCTTGTGAAAGTACTCAGGTCAAAGCTTTAAGTCTCAAGTATCAGCGGGAATTGAGCAGATATAGATATATATCATAGATTGCTCAGGATGTTCGCTAGAGTGTACCGACCGAATTATCTCAGTTTCGAGCCTTTGGACTATTATAAGTACAGTTTGGTTGGGCCGAGGTGCTTGTGAAAGTACTCAGATCAAAGCTCTAAGTCTCATGAATCAGCGGGAATTGAGCAGATGTAGATATATAGCATAGATTGCTCAGAATGATCGCTAGAGTGTACCGACCGAATTATCTCAGTTTCGCGGCTTTGGACTATTATAAGTACAGTTTGGTCTTGCTGAAGTGCTTATGAAAGTACTCAGATCAAAGCTCTAAGTCTCATGAATCAGCGGGAATTGAGCAGATGTAGATATATAGCATAGATTGCTCAGAATGATCGCTAGAGTGTACCGACCGAATTATCTCAGTTTCGCGGCTTTGGACTATTATAAGTACAGTTTGGTTGGGCCGAAGTGCTTGTGAAAGTACTCTGGTCAAAGCTTTAAGTCTCAAGTTTCAGCGGGAATTGAGCAGATATAGATATATATCATAGATTGCTCAGGATGTTCGCTAGAGTGTACCGACCGAATTATCTCAGTTTCGCGGCTTCGGACTATTATAAGTACAGTTTGGTTGGGCCGAAGTGCTTGTGAAAGTACTCAGGTCAAAGCTTTAAGTCTCAAGTATCAGCGGGAATTGAGCAGATATAGATATATATCATAGATTGCTCAGGATGTTCGCTAGAGTGTACCGACCGAATTATCTCAGTTTCGCGGCTTTGGACTATTATAAGAACACTTCGGTTGCTGCGAAGTGCTTGTGAAAGTACTCAGATCAAAGCTCTATGTCTCAAGAAGGTGCTGGAATTGAGCTGATGTTGATATAGTGCATAGATTGCTCAGGATGTTCGCTAGAGTGTACCGACCGAATTATCTCAGTTTCGCGGCTTCGGACTATTATAAGTACAGTTTGGTTGGGCCGAAGTGCTTGTGAAAGTACTCAGGTCAAAGCTTTAAGTCTCAAGTTTCAGCGGGAATTGAGCAGATATAGATATATATCATAGATTGCTCAGGATGTTCGCTAGAGTGTACCGACCGAATTATCTCAGTTTCGAGGCTTTGGACTATTATAAGTACACTTCGGTTGCTCCGAAGTGCTTGTGAAAGTACTCACATCAAAGCTCCATGTCTCAAGAAGGTGCTGGAATTGAGCAGATTTAAATATGTAGCATAGATCATTGTATAATTCGATTTTTATACTTTTCGATGTTTTGTTTCAAAGAACCCACCTTAAGAGAAGCAGATACGTAATTTCCACCCCCCACCCTATGAAACTGTTGGGCTTTTTACTACTAGTCTTCATTTACTTTCGCTTTCCTCGTCCTCTGGTCGTAAATGCTAGAAGGCTAGGACCGACAAGTCACAGTTTTTCGACTTTGGACTATTATAAGTACACTTCGGTTGCTCCGAAGTGCTTGTGAAAGTACTCGGATCAAAGCTCTATGTCTCAAGAAGGTGCTGGAATTGAGCTGATGTTGATATAGTTCATAGATTGCTCAGGATGTTCGCTAGAGTGTACCGACCGAATTATCTCAGTTTCGAGGCTTTGGACTATTATAAGTATAGTTTGGTTGGGCTGGAGTGATTGTGAGAGCACTCAGGCCAAATCTCTGAGTCTCTAAAGTCAACTGGAAATGAGCAGCGGTAGATATATAGCATAGATTGCTCAGAATGATCGCTAGAGTGTACCGACCAAATTATCTCAGTTTCGATGCTTTGGACTATTATAAATACACTTCGTTTGCTGCGAAGTGCTTGTGAAAGTACTCAGATCAAAGCTCTATGTCTCAAGAAGGTGCTGGAATTGAGCTGATGTTGATATAGTGCATAGATTGCTCAGGATGATCGCTAGAGTGTACCGACCGAATTATCTCAGTTTCGCGGCTTTGGACTAATATAAGTACAGTTTGGTTGGGCCGAAGTGCTTGTGAAAGTACTCTGGTCAAAGCTCTAAGTCTCAAGTATCAGCGTGAATTGAGCAGATATAGATATATATCATAGATTGCTCAGGATGTTCGCTAGAGTGTACCGACCGAATTATCTCAGTTTCGAGGCTTTGGACTATTATAAGTACAGTTTGGTTGAGCCGAGATGCTTGTGAAAGTACTCAGATCAAGGTTCTAAGTCTCAAGATTCAGCAGGAATTGAGCTGATTTAAATGTGTAGCATCGATCATTGTATAAAGTGATTTTTATACTGTTCGATGTTTTGTTTCAAAGAACCCACCTTAAGAGAAGCAGATACGTAATTTCCACCCCCCACCCTATGAAACTGTTGGGCTTTTTACTACTAGTCTTCATTTACTTTCGCTTTCCTCGTCCTCTGATCGTAAATGCTAGAAGGCTAGGACCGACAAGTCACAGTTTTTCGACTTTGGACTAATATAAGTACAGTTTGGTTGTGCCGAAGTGCTTGTGAAAGTACTCAGATCAAAGCCCTAAGTCTCAAGTATCAGCGGGAATTGAGCAGATATAGATATATAGCATAGATTGCTCAGGATGATCGCTAGAGTGTACCGACCGAATTATCTCAGTTTCGCGGCTTCGGACTATTATAAGTACAGTTTGGTTGGGCCGAAGTGCTTGTGAAAGTACTCAGGTCAAAGCTTTAAGTCTCAAGTATCAGCGGGAATTGAGCAGATATAGATATATATCATAGATTGCTCAGGATGTTCGCTAGAGTGTACCGACCGAATTATCTCAGTTTCGAGCCTTTGGACTATTATAAGTACAGTTTGGTTGGGCCGAGGTGCTTGTGAAAGTACTCAGATCAAAGCTCTATGTCTCAAGAAGGTGCTGGAATTGAGCTGATGTAGATATAGTGCATAGATTGCTCAGAATGATCGCTAGAGTGTACCGACCAAATTATCTCAGTTTGGCTGCTTTGGACTATTATAAGTACACTTGGTCTGCTGCGAAGTGCTTGTGAAAGTACTCAGATCAAAGCTCTATGTCTCAAGAAGGTGCTGGAATTGAGCTGATGTAGATATAGTGCATAGATTGCTGGGAATAATCGCTAGAGTGTACCACCCGAATTATCTCAGTTTCGTGGCTTTGGACTATTATAAGTACAGTTTGGTTGGGCCGAGGTGCTTGTGAAAGTACTCAGATCAAAGCTCTATTTCTCAAGAAGGTGCTGGAATTGAGCTGATGTAGATATGTAGCATAGATTGCTCAGAATGATCGCTAGAGTGTACCAACCGAATTATCTCAGTTTCGAGGCTTTGGACTATTATAAGTACAGTTTGGTTGGGCCGAGGTGCTTGTGAAAGTACTCACATCAAAGCTCTATGTCTCAAGAAGGTGCTGGAATTGAGCAGATTTAAATATGTAGCATAGATCATTGTATAATGTGATTTTTATACTGTTCGAAGTTTTGTTTCAAAGAAACCACCATAAGAGAGTCAGATACGTAATTTCCACCCCCCACCCTATGAAACTTTTGGGCTTTTTACTACTAGTCTTCATTTACTTTTGCTTTCCTCGACCTCTGGTCGTAAATGCTAGAAGGCTAGGACCGACAAGTCACAGTTTTTCTACTTTGGACTATCATAAGTACAGTTTGGTTGTGCCGAAGTGCTTGTGAAAGTACTCAGGTCAAAGCTTTAAGTCTCAAGTATCAGCGGGAATTGAGGAGATATAGATATATAGCATAGATTGCTCTGGATGATCGCTAGAGTGTACCGACCAAATTATCTCAGTTTCGCTGCTTTGGACTATTATAAATACACTTCGTTTGCTGCGAAGTGCTTGTGAAAGTACTCAGATCAAAGCTCTATTTCTCAAGAAGGTGCTGGAATTGAGCTGATGTAGATATAGTGCATAGATTGCTCAGGATGATCGCTAGAGTGTACCGACCAAATTATCTCAGTTTCGCTGCTTTGGACTATTATAAGTACAGTTTGGTTGAGCCGAGATGCTTGTGAAAGTACTCCGGTCAAAGCTCTTTGTCTCAAGTATCAGCGGTCTTTGAGCAGATATAGATATATAGCATAGATTTCTCAGGATGATCGCTAGAGTGTACCGACCGAATTATCTCAGTTTCCCTGCTTTGGACTAATATAAGTACAGTTTGGTTGGGCCGAAGTGCTTGTGAAAGTACTCTGGTCAAAGCTTTAAGTCTCAAGTATCAGCGGGAATTGAGCAGATATAGATATATATCATAGATTGCTCAGGATGTTCGCTAGAGTGTACCGACCGAATTATCTCAGTTTCGAGGCTTTGGACTATTATAAGTACAGTTTGGTTGGGCCGAGGTGCTTGTGAAAGTACTCAGATCAAAGCTCTATGTCTCAAGAATCTGCTGGAATTGAGCAGATGTAGATATATAGCATAGATTGCTCAGAATGATCGCTAGAGTGTACCGACCGAATTATCTCAGTTTCGCGGCTTTGGACTATTATAAGTACAGTTTGGTTGGGCCGAAGTGCTTGTGAAAGTACTCAGGTCAAAGCTTTAAGTCTCAAGTTTCAGCGGGAATTGAGCAGATATAGATATATATCATAGATTGCTCAGGATGTTCGCTAGAGTGTACCGACCGAATTATCTCAGTTTCGAGGCTTTGGACTATTATAAGTACAGTTTGGTTGAGCCGAGATGCTTGTGAAAGTACTCAGATCAAAGCTCTAAGTCTCAAGATTCAGCAGGAATTGAGCAGATTTAAATATGTAGCATAGATCATTGTATAACGTGATTTTTATACTGTTCGATGTTTTGTTTCAAAGGAACCACCTTAAGAGAAGCAGATACGTAATTTCCACCCCCCACCCTATGAAACTGTTGGGCTTTTTACTACTAGTCTTCATTTACTTTTGCTTTTGTCGACCTCTGGTCATAAATGCTAGAAGGCTAGGACCGACAAGTCACAGTTTTTCTACTTTGGACTATCATAAGTACAGTTTGGTTGTGCCGAATTGCTTGTGAAAGTACTCAGATCAAAGCCCTAAGTCTCAAGTATCAGCGGGAATTGAGCAGATATAGATATATAGCATAGATTGCTCTGGATGATCGCTAGAGTGTACCGACCGAATTATCTCACTTTCGCGGCTTCGGACTAATATAAGTACAGTTTGGTTGGGCCGAGGTGCTTGTGAAAGTACTCAGATCAAAGCTCTATGTCTCAAGAAGGTGCTGGGATTGAGCTGATGTAGATATAGTGCATAGATTGCTCAGAATGATCGCTCGAGTGTACCGACCTAAGTATCTCAGGTGGGCTGCTTTGGACTATTATAAGTACACTTCGTCTGCTGCGAAGTGCTTGTGAAAGTACTCAGATCAAAGCTCTATGTCTCAAGAAGGTGCCGGAATTGAGCTGATGTATATATAGTGCATAGATTGCTTGGAATAATCGCTAGAGTGTACCACCCGAATTATCTCAGTTTCGCGGCTTTGGACTATTATAAGTACAGTTTGGTTGGGCCGAAGTGCTTGTGAAAGTACTCTGGTCAAAGCTTTAAGTCTCAAGTATCAGCGTGAATTGAGCAGATTTTAATATGTAGCATAGATCATTGTATAATGTGATTTTTATACTGTTCGAAGTTTTGTTTCAAAGAAACCACCATAAGAGAGTCAGATACCTAATTTCCACCCCCCACCCTATGAAACTGTTGGGCTTTTTACTACTAGTCTTCATTTACTTTTGCTTTCCTCGACCTCTGGTCGTAAATGCTAGAAGGCTAGGACCGACAAGTCACAGTTTTTCTACTTTGGACTATCATAAGTACAGTTTGGTTGTGCCGAAGTGCTTGTGAAAGTACTCAGGTCAAAGCTTTAAGTCTCAAGTATCAGCGGGAATTGAGCAGATATAGATATATAGCATAGATTGCTCAGGATGATCGCTAGAGTGTACCGACCAAATTATCTCAGTTTCGCTGCTTTGGACTATTATAAATACACTTCGTTTGCTGCGAAGTGCTTGTGAAAGTACTCAGATCAAAGCTCTATTTCTCAAGAAGGTGCTGGAATTGAGCTGATGTAGATATAGTGCATAGATTGCTCTGGATGATCGCTAGAGTGTACCGACCGAATTATCTCAGTTTCGAGGCTTTGGACTATTATAAGTACAGTTTGGTTGCGCCGAGATGCTTGTGAAAGTACTCAGGTCAAAGCTCTAAGTCTCAAGTATCAGCGGGATTTGAGCAGATATAGATATATAGCATAGATTGCTCAGAATGATCGCTAGAGTGTACCGACCGAATTATCTCAGTTTCCCTGCTTTGGACTAATATAAGTACAGTTTGGTTGGGTCGAAGTGCTTGTGAAAGTACTCTGGTCAAAGCTCTAAGTCTCAAGTATCAGCGTGAATTGAGCAGATATAGATATATATCATAGATTGCTCAGAATGATCGCTAGAGTGTACCGACCGAATTATCTCAGTTTCGCGGCTTTGGACTATTATAAGTACAGTTTGGTTGGGCCGAAGTGCTTGTGAAAGTACTTAGGTCAAAGCTTTAAGTCTCAAGTATCAGCGGGAATTGAGCAGATATAGATATATAGCATAGATTGCTCAGAATGATCGCTAGAGTGTACCGACCGAATTATCTCAGTTTCCCTGCTTTGGACTAATATAAGTACAGTTTGGTTGGGTCGAAGTGCTTGTGAAAGTACTCTGGTCAAAGCTCTAAGTCTCAAGTATCAGCGTGAATTGAGCAGATATAGATATATATCATAGATTGCTCAGGATGTTCGCTAGAGTGTACCGACCGAATTATCTCAGTTTCGAGGCTTTGGACTATTATAAGTACAGTTTGGTTGCTCCGAAGTGCTTGTGAAAGTACTCACAACAAAGCTCTAAGTCTCATGTATCATCGGGAATTGAGCAGATGTAGATATATAGCATAGATTGCTCAGAATGATCGCTAGAGTGTACCGACCGAATTATCTCAGTTTCGCGGCTTCGGACTATTATAAGTACAGTTTGGTTGGGCCGAAGTGCTTGTGAAAGTACTCAGGTCAAAGCTTTAAGTCTCAAGTTTCAGCGGGAATTGAGCAGATATATATATATATCATAGATTGCTCAGGATGTTCGCTAGAGTGTACCGACCGAATTATCTCAGTTTCGAGGCTTTGGACTATTATAAGTACAGTTTGGTTGAGCCGAGATGCTTGTGAAAGTACTCAGATCAAAGCTCTAAGTCTCAAGATTCAGCAGGAATTGAGCAGATTTAAATATGTAGCATAGATCATTGTAGAACGTGATTTTTATACTGTTCGATGTTTTGTTTCAAAGGAACCACCTTAAGAGAAGCAGATACGTAATTTCCACCCCCCACCCTATGAAACTGTTGGGCTTTTTACTACTAGTCTTCATTTACTTTTGCTTTTGTCGACCTCTGGTCATAAATGCTAGAAGGCTAGGACCGACAAGTCACAGTTTTTCTACTTTGGACTATCATAAGTACAGTTTGGTTGTGCCGAATTGCTTGTGAAAGTACTCAGATCAAAGCCCTAAGTCTCAAGTATCAGCGGGAATTGAGCAGATATAGATATATATCATAGATTGCTCAGGATGATCGCTAGAGTGTATCGACCGAATTATCTCAGTTTCGCGGCTTTGGACTATTATAAGTACAGTTTGGTTGAGCCGAGATGCTTGTGAAAGTACTCAGGTCAAAGCTCTAAGTCTCAAGTATCAGCGGGATTTGAGCAGATATAGATATATAGCATAGATTGCTCAGGATGATCGCTAGAGTGTACCGACCGAATTATCTCAGTTTCCCTGCTTTGGACTAATATAAGTACAGTTTGGTTGGGTCGAAGTGCTTGTGAAAGTACTCTGGTCAAAGCTCTAAGTCTCAAGTATCAGCGTGAATTGAGCAGATATAGATATATATCATAGATTGCTCAGAATGATCGCTAGAGTGTACCGACCGAATTATCGCAGTTTCGAGGCTTTGGACTATTATAAGTACAGTTTGGTTGCTCCGAAGTGCTTGTGAAAGTACTCTGGTCAAAGCTCTAAGTCTCAAGTATCAGCGTGAATTGAGCAGATATAGATATATAGCTTAGATTGCTCAGAATGATCGCTAGAGTGTACCGACCGAATTATCTCAGTTTCCCTGCTTTGGACTAATATAAGTACAGTTTGGTTGGGCCGAAGTGCTTGTGAAAGTACTCTGGTCAAAGCTCTAAGTCTCAAGTATCAGCGTGAATTGAGCAGATATAGATATATATCATAGATTGCTCAGGATGTTCGCTAGAGTGTACCGACCGAATTATCTCAGTTTCGAGGCTTTGGACTATTATAAGTACAGTTTGGTTGGGCCGAGGTGCTTGTGAAAGTACTCAGATCAAAGCTCTAAGTCTCATGTATCAGCGGGAATTGAGCAGATGTAGATATATAGCATAGATTGCTCAGAATGATCGCTAGAGTGTACCGACCGAATTATCTCAGTTTCGCGGCTTCGGACTATTATAAGTACAGTTTGGTTGGGCCGAAGTGCTTGTGAAAGTACTCAGGTCAAAGCTTTAAGTCTCAAGTTTCAGCGGGAATTGAGCAGATATAGATATATATCATAGATTGCTCAGGATGTTCGCTAGAGTGTACCGACCGAATTATCTCAGTTTCGAGGCTTTGGACTATTATAAGTACAGTTTGGTTGAGCCGAGATGCTTGTGAAAGTACTCAGATCAAAGCTCTAAGTCTCAAGATTCAGCAGGAATTGAGCAGATTTAAATATGTAGCATAGATCATTGTATAACGTGATTTTTATACTGTTCGATGTTTTGTTTCAAAGGAACCACCTTAAGAGAAGCAGATACGTAATTTCCACCCCCCACCCTATGAAACTGTTGGGCTTTTTACTACTAGTCTTCATTTACTTTTGCTTTTGTCGACCTCTGGTCATAAATGCTAGAAGGCTAGGACCGACAAGTCACAGTTTTTCTACTTTGGACTATCATAAGTACAGTTTGGTTGTGCCGAATTGCTTGTGAAAGTACTCAGATCAAAGCCCTAAGTCTCAAGTATCAGCGGGAATTGAGCAGATATAGATATATATCATAGATTGCTCAGGATGTTCGCTAGAGTGTACCGACCGAATTATCTCAGTTTCGCGGCTTTGGACTATTATAAGTACAGTTTGGTTGAGCCGAGATGCTTGTGAAAGTACTCAGATCAAAGCTCTAAGTCTCAAGTATCAGCGGGAATTGAGCAGATATAGATATATATCATAGATTGCTCAGGATGTTCGCTAGAGTGTACCGACCGAATTATCTCAGTTTCCCTGCTTTGGACTAATATAAGTACAGTTTGGTTGGGCCGAAGTGCTTGTGAAAGTACTCTGGTCAAAGCTCTAAGTCTCAAGTATCAGCGTGAATTGAGCAGATATAGATATATATCATAGATTGCTCAGGATGTTCGCTAGAGTGTACCGACCGACTTATCTCAGTTTCGAGCCTTTGGACTATTATAAGTACAGTTTGGTTGGGCCGAGGTGCTTGTGAAAGTACTCAGATCAAAGCTCTAAGTCTCATGAATCAGCGGGAATTGAGCAGATGTAGATATATAGCATAGATTGCTCAGAATGATCGCTAGAGTGTACCGACCGAATTATCTCAGTTTCGCGGCTTTGGACTATTATAAGTACAGTTTGGTTGGGCCGACGTGCTTGTGAAAGTATTCAGGTCATAGCTTTAAGTCTCAAGTTTCAGCGGGAATTGAGCAGATATAGATATATATCATAGATTGCTCAGGATGTTCGCTAGAGTGTACCGACCGAATTATCTCAGTTTCGAGGCTTTGGACTATTATAAGTACAGTTTGGTTGAGCCGAGATGCTTGTGAAAGTACTCAGATTATAGCTCTAAGTCTCAAGATTCAGCAGGAATTGAGCAGATTTAAATATGTAGCATAGATCATTGTATAAAGTGATTTTTATACTGTTCTAAGTTTTTATTCAAAGAAACCACCTTAAGAGAAGCACATACGTAATTTCCACCCCCCACCCTATGAAACTGTTGGGCTTTTTACTACTAGTCTTCATTTACTTTTGCTTTTGTCGACCTCTGGTCGTAAATGCTAGAAGGCTAGGACCGACATGTCACAGTTTTTCGACTTTGGACTATCATAAGTGATGTTTGGTTGTGCCGAATTGCTTGTGAAAGTACTCAGATCAAAGCCCTAAGTCTCAAGTATCAGCGGGAATTGAGCAGATATAGATATATAGCATAGATTGCTCTGGATGATCGCTAGAGTGTACCGACCGAATTATCTGAGTTTCGTGGCTTTGGACTATTATAAGTACAGTTTGGTTGAGCCGAGATGCTTGTGAAAGTACTCAGATCAAAGCTCTAAGTCTCAAGATTCAGCAGGAATTGAGCAGATTTAAATATGTAGCATAGATCATTGTATAATGTGATTTTTATACTGTTCGATGTTTTGTTTCAAAGGAACCACCTTAAGAGAAGCAGATACGTAATTTCCACCCCCACCCTATGAAACTGTTGGGCTTTTTACTACTAGTCTTCATTTACTTTTGCTTTTGTCGACCTCTGGTCATAAATGCTAGAAGGCTAGGACCGACAAGTCACAGTTTTTCTACTTTGGACTATCATAAGTACAGTTTGGTTGTGCCGAATTGCTTGTGAAAGTACTCAGATCAAAGCCCTAAGTCTCAAGTATCAGCGGGAATTGAGCAGATATAGATATATATCATAGATTGCTCAGGATGATCGCTAGAGTGTACCGACTGAATTATCTCAGTTTCGCGGCTTTGGACTATTATAAGTACAGTTTGGTTGAGCCGAGATGCTTGTCAAAGTACTCAGATCAAAGCCCTAAGTCTCAAGTATCAGCGGGAATTGAGCAGATATAGATATATATCATAGATTGCTCAGGATGTTCGCTAGAGTGTACCGACCGAATTATCT
Organism: Diplolepis rosae; assembly: GCA_030998225.1. NCBI lineage: Eukaryota > Metazoa > Arthropoda > Insecta > Hymenoptera > Diplolepididae > Diplolepis > Diplolepis rosae. The sequence continues at coordinate 20,291,761 of JAPYXD010000704.1, forward strand.
CAGTTTCGCTGCTTTGGACTATTATAAGTACAGTTTGGTTGGGCCGAAGTGCTTGTGAAAGTACTAAGGTCAAAGCCCTAAGTCTCAAGTATCAGCGGGAATTGAGCAGATATAGATATATATCATAGATTGCTCAGGATGATCGCTAGAGTGTACCGACCGAATTATCTCAGTTTCGCGGCTTTGGACTATTATAAGTACAGTTTGGTTGAGCCGAGATGCTTGTCAAAGTACTCAGATCAAAGCCCTAACTCTCAAGTATCAGCGGGAATTGAGCAGATATAGATATATATCATAGATTGCTCAGGATGTTCGCTAGAGTGTACCGACCGAATTATCTCAGTTTCGAGCCTTTGGACTATTATAAGTACAGTTTGGTTGGGCCGAGGTGCTTGTGAAAGTACTCAGATCAAAGCTCTAAGTCTCATGAATCAGCGGGAATTGAGCAGATGTAGATATATAGCATAGATTGCTCAGAATGATCGCTAGAGTGTACCGACCGAATTATCTCAGTTTCGCGGCTTTGGACTATTATAAGTACAGTTTGGTTGGGCCGAAGTGCTTGTGAAAGTACTCAGGTCAAAGCTTTAAGTCTCAAGTATCAGCGGGAATTGAGCAGATATAGATATATATCATAGATTGCTCAGGATGTTCGCTAGAGTGTACCGACCGAATTATCTCAGTTTCGAGGCTTTGGACTATTATAAGTACAGTTTGGTTGAGCCGAGATGCTTGTGAAAGTACTCAGATCAAAGCTCTAAGTCTCAAGATTCAGCAGGAATTGAGCAGATTTAAATATGTAGCATAGATCATTGTATAAAGTGATTTTTATACTGTTCGATGTTTTGTTTCAAAGGAACCACCTTAAGAGAAGCAGATACGTAATTTCCACCCCCCACCCTATGAAACTGTTGGGCTTTTTACTACTAGTCTTCATTTACTTTTGCTTTTGTCGACCTCTGGTCATAAATGCTAGAAGGCTAGGACCGACAAGTCACAGTTTTTCTACTTTGGACTATCATAAGTACAGTTTGGTTGTGCCGAATTGCTTGTGAAAGTACTCAGATCAAAGCCCTAAGTCTCAAGTATCAGCGGGAATTGAGCAGATATAGATATATAGCATAGATTGCTCTGGATGATCGCTAGAGTGTACCGACCGAATTATCTGAGTTTCGTGGCTTTGGACTATTATAAGTACACTTCGGTTGCTCCGAAGTGCTTGTGAAAGTACTCACATCAAAGCTCTATGTCTCAAGAAGGTGCTGGAATTGAGCTGATGTAGATATAGTGCATAGATTGCTCAGGATGTTCGCTAGAGTGTACCGACCGAATTATCTCAGTTTCGAGGCTTTGGACTATTATAAGTACAGTTTGGTTGAGCCGAGATGCTTGTGAAAGTACTCAGATCAAAGCTCTAAGTCTCAAGATTCAGCAGGAATTGATCAGATTTAAATATGTAGCATAGATCATTGTATAATGTGATTTTTATACTGTTCGATGTTTTGTTTCAAAGGAACCACCTTAAGAGAATCAGATACGTAATTTCCACCCCCCACCCTATGATACTGTTGGGCTTTTTACTACTAGTCTTCATTTACTTTTGCTTTTGTCGACCTCTGGTCATAAATGCTAGAAGGCTAGGACCGACAAGTCACAGTTTTTCTACTTTGGACTATCATAAGTACAGTTTGGTTGTGCCGAATTGCTTGTGAAAGTACTCAGGTCAAAGCTCTATGTCTCAAGTATCAGCGGGATTTGAGCAGATATAGATATATAGCATAGATTGCTCAGGATGATCGCGAGAGTGTACCGACCGAATTATCTCAGTTTCGCGGCTTCGGACTATTATAAGTACAGTTTGGTTGGGCCGAAGTGCTTGTGAAAGTACTCAGATCAAAGCTCTATGTCTCAAGAAGGTGCTGGAATTGAGCTGATGTAGATATAGTGCATAGATTGCTCAGAATGATCGCTAGAGTGTACCGACCAAATTATCTCAGTTTGGCTGCTTTGGACTATTATAAGTACACTTCGTTTGCTGCGAAGTGCTTGTGAAAGTACTCACATCAAAGCTCTATGTCTCAAGAAGGTGCTGGAATTGAGCTGATGTAGATATAGTGCATAGATTGCTTGGGATAATCGCTAGAGTGTACCACCCGAATTATCTCAGTTTCGTGGCTTTGGACTATTATAAGTACAGTTTGGTTGGGCCGAGGTGCTTGTGAAAGTACTCACATTAAAGTTCTATGTCTCAAGAAGGTGCTGGAATTGAGCAGATTTAAATATGTAGCATAGATCATTGTATAATGTGATTTTTATACTGTTCGAAGTTTTGTTTCAAAGAAACCACCATAAGAGAGGCTGATACCTAATTTCCACCCCCCACCCTATGAAACTGTTGAGCTTTTTTCTACTAGTCTTCATTTACTTTTGCTTTTCTCGACCTCTGGTCGTAAATGCTAGAAGGCTAGGACCGACATGTCACAGTTTTTCGACTTTGGACTATCATAAGTACAGTTTGGTTGGGCCGAAGTGCTTGTGAAAGTACTCAGGTCAAAGCTTTAAGTCTCAAGTATCAGCGGGAATTGAGCAGATATAGATATATATCATAGATTGCTCAGGATGTTCGCTAGAGTGTACCGACCGAATTATCTCAGGTTCGCTGCTTTGGACTATTATAAGTACAGTTTGGTTGAGCCGAGATGCTTGTGAAAGTACTCAGATCAAAGCCCTAAGTCTCAATTATCAGCGGGAATTGAGCAGATATAGATATATAGCATAGATTGCTCAGGATGATCGCTAGAGTGTACCGACCGAATTATCGCAGTTTCGTGGCTTTGGACTATTATAAGAACACTTCGGTTGCTGCGAAGTGCTTGTGAAAGTACTCAGATCAAAGCTCTATGTCTCAAGAAGGTGCTGGAATCGAGCAGATATAGATATATAGCATAGATTGCTCAGGATGATCGCTAGAGTGTACCGACCGAATTATCTCAGTTTCGAGGCTTTGGACTATTATAAGTACAGTTTGGTTGAGCCGAGATGCTTGTGAAAGTACTCAGATCAAAGCTCTAAGTCTCAAGATTCAGCAGGAATTGAGCAGATTTAAATATGTAGCATAGATCATTGTATAAAGTGATTTTTATACTGTTCGATGTTTTGTTTCAAAGGAACCACCTTAAGAGAAGCAGATACGTAATTTCCACCCCCCACCCTATGAAACTGTTGGGCTTTTTACTACTAGTCTTCATTTACTTTTGCTTTTGTCGACCTCTGGTCATAAATGCTAGAAGGCTAGGACCGACAAGTCACAGTTTTTCTACTTTGGACTATCATAAGTACAGTTTGGTTGTGCCGAATTGCTTGTGAAAGTACTCAGATCAAAGCCCTAAGTCTCAAGTATCAGCGGGAATTGAGGAGATATAGATATATAGCATAGATTGCTCTGGATGATCGCTAGAGTGTACCGACCGAATTATCTGAGTTTCGTGGCTTTGGACTATTATAAGTACAGTTTGGTTGGGCCGAAGTGCTTGTGAAAGTACTCAGGTCAAAGCTCTATGTCTCAAGAATGTGCTGGGATTGAGCTGATGTAGATATAGTGTATAGATTGCTCAGGATGATCGCTAGAGTGTACCGACCGAATTATCGCAGTTTCGTGGCTTTGGACTATTATAAGTACACTTCGGTTGCTCCGAAGTGCTTGTGAAAGTACTCCGATCAAAGCTCTATGTCTCAAGAAGGTGCTGGAATTGAGCAGATTTAAATATGTATCATAGATCATTGTATAATGTGATTTTTATACTGTTCGAAGTTTTGTTTCAAAGAAACCACCATAAGAGAGTCAGATACGTAATTTCCACCCCCCACCCTATGAAACTTTTGGGCTTTTTACTACTAGTCTTCATTTACTTTTGCTTTCCTCGACCTCTGGTCGTAAATGCTAGAAGGCTAGGACCGACAAGTCACAGTTTTTCTACTTTGGACTATCATAAGTACAGTTTGGTTGTGCCGAAGTGCTTGTGAAAGTACTCAGGTCAAAGCTTTAAGTCTCAAGTATCAGCGGGAATTGAGGAGATATAGATATATAGCATAGATTGCTCTGGATGATCGCTAGAGTGTACCGACCAAATTATCTCAGTTTCGCTGCTTTGGACTATTATAAATACACTTCGTTTGCTGCGAAGTGCTTGTGAAAGTACTCAGATCAAAGCTCTATTTCTCAAGAAGGTGCTGGAATTGAGCTGATGTAGATATAGTGCATAGATTGCTCGGGATGATCGCTAGAGTGTACCGACCGAATTATCTCAGTTTCGAGGCTTTGGACTATTATAAGTACAGTTTGGTTGAGCCGAGATGCTTGTGAAAGTACTCAGGTCAAAGCTCTATGTCTCAAGTATCAGCGGGAATTGAGCAGATATAGATATATAGCATAGATTTCTCAGGATGATCGCTAGAGTGTACCGACCGAATTATCTCAGTTTCGTGGCTTTGGACTAATATAAGTACAGTTTGGTTGGGCCGAAGTGCTTGTGAAAGTACTCTGGTCAAAGCTCTAAGTCTCAAGTATCAGCGTGAATTGAGCAGATATAGATATATATCATAGATTGCTCAGGATGTTCGCTAGAGTGTACCGACCGAATTATCTCAGTTTCGAGGCTTTGGACTATTATAAGTACAGTTTGGTTGGGCCGAGGTGCTTGTGAAAGTACTCAGATCAAAGCTCTATGTCTCAAGTTTCTGCGGGAATTGAGCAGATGTAGATATATAGCATAGATTGCTCAGAATGATCGCTAGAGTGTACCGACCGAATTATCTCAGTTTCGCGGCTTTGGACTATTATAAGTACAGTTTGGTTGGGCCGAAGTGCTTGTGAAAGTACTCAGGTCAAAGCTTTAAGTCTCAAGTTTCAGCGGGAATTGAGCAGATATAGATATATATCATAGATTGCTCAGGATGTTCGCTAGAGTGTACCGACCGAATTATCTCAGTTTCGAGGCTTTGGACTATTATAAGTACAGTTTGGTTGAGCCGAGATGCTTGTGAAAGTACTCAGATCAAAGCTCTAAGTCTCAAGATTCAGCAGGAATTGAGCAGATTTAAATATGTAGCATAGATCATTGTATAATGTGATTTTTATACTGTTCGATGTTTTGTTTCAAAGGAACCACCTTAAGAGAAGCAGATACGTAATTTCCACCCCCCACCCTATGAAACTGTTGGGCTTTTTACTACTAGTCTTCATTTACTTTTGCTTTCCTCGACCTCTGGTCGTAAATGCTAGAAGGCTAGGACCGACAAGTCACAGTTTTTCTACTTTGGACTATCATAAGTACAGTTTGGTTGTGCCGAAGTGCTTGTGAAAGTACTCAGATCAAAGCCCTAAGTCTCAAGTATCAGCGGGAATTGAGCAGATATAGATATATAGCATAGATTGCTCAGGATGATCGCTAGAGTGTACCGACCAAATTATCTCAGTTTCGCTGCTTTGGACTATTATAAATACACTTCGTTTGCTGCGAAGTGCTTGTGAAAGTACTCAGATCAAAGCTCTATTTCTCAAGAAGGTGCTGGAATTGAGCTGATGTAGATATAGTGCATAGATTGCTCAGGATGATCGCTAGAGTGTACCGACCAAATTATCTCAGTTTCGCGGCTTTGGACTATTATAAGTACAGTTTGGTTGTGCCGAGATGCTTGTGAAAGTACTCAGATCAAAGCTCTATGTCACAAGTATCAGCGGGAATTGAGCAGATATAGATATATATCATAGATTGCTCAGGATGTTCGCTAGAGTGTACCGACCGAATTATCTCAGTTTCCCTGCTTTGGACTAATATAAGTACAGTTTGGTTGGGCCGAAGTGCTTGTGAAAGTACTCTGGTCAAAGCTCTAAGTCTCAAGTATCAGCGTGAATTGAGCAGATATAGATATATATCATAGATTGCTCAGGATGTTCGCTAGAGTGTACCGACCGAATTATCTCAGTTTCGAGGCTTTGGACTATTATAAGTACAGTTTGGTTGGGCCGAGGTGCTTGTGAAAGTACTCAGATCAAAGCTCTAAGTCTCATGAATCAGCGGGAATTGAGCAGATGTAGATATATAGCATAGATTGCTCAGAATGATCGCTAGAGTGTACCGACCGAATTATCTCAGTTTCGCTGCTTTGGACTATTATAAGTACACTTCGGTTGCTGCGAAGTTCTTGTGAAAGTACTATGATCAAAGCTCTATGTCTCAAGAAGGTGCAGGAATTGAGCTGATGTATATATCTTGCATAGATTGATTGTTATAATCGCTAGAGTGTACCACCCGAATTATCTCAGTTTCGAGGCTTTGGACTATTATAAGTACAGTTTGGTTGGACCGAGGTGCTTGTGAAAGTACTCACATCAAAGCTCTATGTCTCAAGAAGGTGCTGGAATTGAGCAGATTTAAATATGTAGCATAGATCATTGTATAATGTGATTTTTATACTGTTCGAAGTTTTGTTTCAAAGAAACCACCATAAGAGAGTCAGATACGTAATTTCCTACCCCAACCTATGAAACTTTTGGGCTTTTTACTACTAGTCTTCATTTACTTTTGCTTTCCTCGACCTCTGGTCGTAAATGCTAGAAGGCTAGGACCGACATGTCACAGTTTTTCGACTTTGGACTATCATAAGTACAGTTTGGTTGGGCCGAAGTGCTTGTGAAAGTACTCAGGTCAAAGCTCTAAGTCTCAAGTATCAGCGGGAATTGAGCAGATATAGATATATAGCATAGATTGCTCAGGATGATCGCTAGAGTGTACCGACCGAATTATCTCAGTTTCGCTGCTTTGGACTATTATAAGTACACTTGGGTTGAGCCGAGCTGCTTGTGAAAGTACTCAGATCAAAGCCCTAAGTCTCAATTATCAGCGGGAATTGAGCAGATATAGATATATAGCATAGATTGCTCAGGATGATCGCTAGAGTGTACCGACCGAATTATCGCAGTTTCGTGGCTTTGGACTATTATAAGAACACTTCGGTTGCTGCGAAGTGCTTGTGAAAGTACTCAGATCAAAGCTCTATGTCTCAAGAAGGTGCTGGAATCGAGCAGATATAGATATATAGCATAGATTGCTCAGGATGTTCGCTAGAGTGTACCGACCGAATTATCTCAGTTTCGAGGCTTTGGACTATTATAAGTACAGTTTGGTTGAGCCGAGATGCTTGTGAAAGTACTCAGATCAAAGCTCTAAGTCTCAAGATTCAGCAGGAATTGAGCAGATTTAAATATGTAGCATAGATCATTGTATAATGTGATTTTTATACTGTTCGATGTTTTGTTTCAAAGGAACCACCTTAAGAGAAGCAGATACGTAATTTCCACCCCCCACCCTATGAAACTGTTGGGCTTTTTACTACTAGTCTTCATTTACTTTTGCTTTTGTCGACCTCTGGTCATAAATGCTAGAAGGCTAGGACCGACAAGTCACAGTTTTTCTACTTTGGACTATCATAAGTACAGTTTGGTTGTGCCGAATTGCTTGTGAAAGTACTCAGATCAAAGCCCTAAGTCTCAAGTATCAGCGGGAATTGAGCAGATATAGATATATAGCATAGATTGCTCTGGATGATCGCTAGAGTGTACCGACCGAATTATCTCAGTTTCGCGGCTTTGGACTATTATAAGTACAGTTTGGTTGGGCCGAAGTGCTTGTGAATGTACTCAGATCAAAGCTCTATGTCTCAAGAATGTGCTGGGATTGAGCTGATGTAGATATAGTGTATAGATTGCTCAGAATGATCGCTAGAGTGTACCGACCAAATTATCTCAGTTTGGCTGCTTTGGACTATTATAAGTACACTTCGTTTGCTGCGAAGTGCTTGTGAAAGTACTCACATCAAAGCTCTATGTCTCAAGAAGGTGCTGGAATTGAGCTGATGTAGATATAGTGCATAGATTGCTTGGAATAATCGCTAGAGTGTACCGACCGAATTATCTCAGTTTCGCGGCTTTCGACTATTATAAGTACAGTTTGGTTGGGCCGAGGTGCTTGTGAAAGTACTCACATCAAAGCTCTATGTCTCAAGAAGGTGCTGGAATTGAGCAGATTTAAATATGTAGCATAGATCATTGTATAATGTGATTTTTATACTGTTCGAAGTTTTGTTTCAAAGAAACCACCATAAGAGAGTCAGATACCTAATTTCCACCCCCCACCCTATGAAACTTTTGGGCTTTTTACTACTAGTCTTCATTTACTTTTGCTTTCCTCGACCTCTGGTCGTAAATGCTAGAAGGCTAGGACCGACATGTCACAGTTTTTCGACTTTGGACTATCATAAGTACAGTTTGGTTGAGCCGACATGCTTGTGAAAGTACTCAGGTCAAAGCTTTAAGTCTCAAGTATTAGCGGGAATCGAGCAGATTTAAATATATAGCATAGATTGCTCAGGATGATCGCTAGAGTGTACCGACCAAATTATCTCAGTTTCGCTGCTTTGGACTATTATAAATACACTTCGTTTGCTGCGAAGTGCTTGTGAAAGTACTCAGATCAAAGCTCTATGTCTCAAGAAGGTGCTGGAATTGAGCTGATGTAGATATAGTGCATAGATTGCTTGGGATAATCGCTAGAGTGTACCTACCGAATTATCTCAGTTTCGAGGCTTTGGACTATTATAAGTACAGTTTGGTTGGGCCGAGGTGCTTGTGAAAGTACTCAGATCAAAGCTCTATGTCTCAAGAAGGTGCTGGAATTGAGCAGATTTAAATATGTAGCATAGATCATTGTATAATGTGATTTTTATACTGTTCGAAGTTTTGTTTCAAAGAAACCACCATAAGAGAGTCAGATACCTAATTTTCACCCCCCACCCTATGAAACTGTTAAGCTTTTTACTACTAGTCTTCATTTACTTTTGATTTTCTCGACCTCTGGTCGTAAATGCTAGAAGGCTAGGACCGACATGTCACAGTTTTTCGACTTTGGACTATCATAAGTACAGTTTGGTTGTGCCGAATTGCTTGTGAAAGTACTCAGATCAAAGCCCTAAGTCTCAAGTATCAGCGGGAATTGAGCAGATATAGATATATAGCATAGATTGCTCTGGATGATCGCTAGAGTGTACCGACCGAATTATCTCAGGTTCGCTGCTTTGGACTATTATAAGTACAGTTTGGTTGAGCCGAGATGCTTGTGAAAGTACTCAGATCAAAGCCCTAAGTCTCAATTATCAGCGGGAATTGAGCAGATATAGATATATAGCATAGATTTCTCAGGATGATCGCTAGAGTGTACCGACCGAATTATCGCAGTTTCGTGGCTTTGGACTATTATAAGAACACTTCGGTTGCTGCGAAGTGCTTGTGAAAGTACTCAGATCAAAGCTCTATGTCTCAAGAAGGTGCTGGAATCGAGCAGATATAGATATATAGCATAGATTGCTCAGGATGTTCGCTAGAGTGTACCGACCGAATTATCTCAGTTTCGAGGCTTTGGACTATTATAAGTACAGTTTGGTTGAGCCGAGATGCTTGTGAAAGTACTCAGATCAAAGCTCTAAGTCTCAAGATTCAGCAGGAATTGAGCAGATTTAAATATGTAGCATAGATCATTGTATAATGTGATTTTTATACTGTTCGATGTTTTGTTTCAAAGGAACCACCTTAAGAGAATCAGATACGTAATTTCCACCCCCCACCCTATGATACTGTTGGGCTTTTTACTACTAGTCTTCATTTACTTTTGCTTTTGTCGACCTCTGGTCATAAATGCTAGAAGGCTAGGACCGACAAGTCACAGTTTTTCTACTTTGGACTATCATAAGTACAGTTTGGTTGTGCCGAATTGCTTGTGAAAGTACTCAGATCAAAGCCCTAAGTCTCAAGTATCAGCGGGAATTGAGCAGATATAGATATATAGCATAGATTGCTCTGGATGATCGCTAGAGTGTACCGACCGAATTATCTGAGTTTCGTGGCTTTGGACTATTATAAGTACAGTTTGGTTGGGCCGAAGTGCTTGTGAATGTACTCAGATCAAAGCTCTATGTCTCAAGAATGTGCTGGGATTGAGCTGATGTAGATATAGTGTATAGATTGCTCAGAATGATCGCTAGAGTGTACCGACCAAATTATCTCAGTTTGGCTGCTTTGGACTATTATAAGTACACTTCGTTTGCTGCGAAGTGCTTGTGAAAGTACTCACATCAAAGCTCTATGTCTCAAGAAGGTGCTGGAATTGAGCTGATGTAGATATAGTGCATAGATTGCTTGGGATAATCGCTAGAGTGTACCACCCGAATTATCTCAGTTTCGTGGCTTTGGACTATTATAAGTACAGTTTGGTTGGGCCGAGGTGCTTGTGAAAGTACTCACATCAAAGCTCTATGTCTCAAGAAGGTGCTGGAATTGAGCAGATTTTAATATGTAGCATAGATCATTGTATAATGTGATTTTTATACTGTTCGAAGTTTTGTTTCAAAGAAACCACCATAAGAGAGTCAGATACCTAATTTCCACCCCCCACCCTATGAAACTTTTGGGCTTTTTACTACTAGTCTTCATTTACTTTTGCTTTCCTCGACCTCTGGTCGTAAATGCTAGAAGGCTAGGACCGACATGTCACAGTTTTTCGACTTTGGACTATCATAAGTACAGTTTGGTTGGGCCGAAGTGCTTGTGAAAGTACTCAGGTCAAAGCTTTAAGTCTCAAGTATTAGCGGGAATCGAGCAGATATAGATATATAGCATAGATTGCTCAGGATGATCGCTAGAGTGTACCGACCAAATTATCTCAGTTTCGCTGCTTTGGACTATTATAAATACACTTCGTTTGCTGCGAAGTGCTTGTGAAAGTACTCAGATCAAAGCTCTATGTCTCAAGAAGGTGCTGGAATTGAGCTGATGTAGATATAGTGCATAGATTGCTTGGGATAATCGCTAGAGTGTACCGACCGAATTATCTCAGTTTCGAGGCTTTGGACTATTATAAGTACAGTTTGGTTGGGCCGAGGTGCTTGTGAAAGTACTCACATCAAAGCTCTATGTCTCAAGAAGGTGCTGGAATTGAGCAGATTTAAATATGTAGCATAGATCATTGTATAATGTGATTTTTATACTGTTCGAAGTTTTGTTTCAAAGAAACCACCATAAGAGAGGCTGATACCTAATTTCCACCCCCCACCCTATGAAACTGTTGGGCTTTTTACTACTAGTCTTCATTTACTTTTGCTTTTCTCGACCTCTGGTCGTAAATGCTAGAAGGCTAGGACCGACATGTCACAGTTTTTCGACTTTGGACTATCATAAGTACAGTTTGGTTGTGCCGAAGTGCTTGTGAAAGTACTCAGATCAAAGCCCTAAGTCTCAAGTATCAGCGGGAATTGAGCAGATATAGATATATAGCATAGATTGCTCAGGATGATCGCTAGAGTGTACCGACCAAATTATCTCAGTTTCGCTGCTTTGGACTATTATAAATACAGTTTGGTTGAGCCGAGATGCTTGTGAAAGTACTCAGATCAAAGCTCTAAGTCTCAAGTATCAGCGGGAATTGAGCAGATATAGATATATAGCATAGATTTCTCAGGATGATCGCTAGAGTGTACCGACCGAATTATCGCAGTTTCGTGGCTTTGGACTATTATAAGAACACTTCGGTTGCTGCGAAGTGCTTGTGAAAGTACTCAGATCAAAGCTCTATGTCTCAAGAAGGTGCTGGAATCGAGCAGATATAGATATATAGCATAGATTGCTCAGGATGATCGCTAGAGTGTACCGACCGAATTATCTCAGTTTCGAGGCTTTGGACTATTATAAGTACAGTTTGGTTGAGCCGAGATGCTTGTGAAAGTACTCAGATCAAAGCTCTAAGTCTCAAGATTCAGCAGGAATTGAGCAGATTTAAATATGTAGCATAGATCATTGTATAACGTGATTTTTATACTGTTCGATGTTTTGTTTCAAAGGAACCACCTTAAGAGAAGCAGATACGTAATTTCCACCCCCCACCCTATGAAACTGTTGGGCTTTTTACTACTAGTCTTCATTTACTTTTGCTTTTGTCGACCTCTGGTCATAAATGCTAGAAGGCTAGGACCGACAAGTCACAGTTTTTCTACTTTGGACTATCATAAGTACAGTTTGGTTGTGCCGAATTGCTTGTGAAAGTACTCAGATCAAAGCCCTAAGTCTCAAGTATCAGCGGGAATTGAGCAGATATAGATATATAGCATAGATTGCTCTGGATGATCGCTAGAGTGTACCGACCGAATTATCTGAGTTTCGTGGCTTTGGACTATTATAAGTACAGTTTGGTTGGGCCGAAGTGCTTGTGAAAGTACTCAGATCAAAGCTCTATGTCTCAAGAATGTGCTGGGATTGAGCTGATGTAGATATAGTGCATAGATTGCTCAGAATGATCGCTAGAGTGTACCGACCAAATTATCTCAGTTTGGCTGCTTTGGACTATTATAAGTACACTTCGTTTGCTGCGAAGTGCTTGTGAAAGTACTCACATCAAAGCTCTATGTCTCAAGAAGGTGCTGGAATTGAGCTGATGTAGATATAGTGCATAGATTGCTTGGAATAATCGCTAGAGTGTACCGACCGAATTATCTCAGTTTCGCGGCTTTGGACTATTATAAGTACAGTTTGGTTGGGCCGAGGTGCTTGTGAAAGTACTCACATCAAAGCTCTATGTCTCAAGAAGGTGCTGGAATTGAGCAGATTTAAATATGTAGCATAGATCATTGTATAATGTGATTTTTATACTGTTCGAAGTTTTGTTTCAAAGAAACCACCATAAGAGAGTCAGATACGTAATTTCCAACCCCAACCTATGAAACTTTTGGGCTTTTTACTACTAGTCTTCATTTACTTTTGCTTTCCTCGACCTCTGGTCGTAAATGCTAGAAGGCTAGGACCGACATGTCACAGTTTTTCGACTTTGGACTATCATAAGTACAGTTTGGTTGTGCCGAAGTGCTTGTGAAAGTACTCAGGTCAAAGCTTTAAGTCTCAAGTATTAGCGGGAATCGAGCAGATATAGATATATAGCATAGATTGCTCAGGATGATCGCTAGAGTGTACCGACCAAATTATCTCAGTTTCGCTGCTTTGGACTATTATAAATACACTTCGTTTGCTGCGAAGTGCTTGTGAAAGTACTCAGATCAAAGCTCTATTTCTCAAGAAGGTGCTGGAATTGAGCTGATGTAGATATAGTGCATAGATTGCTCAGGATGATCGCTAGAGTGTACCGACCGAATTATCTCAGTTTCGCGGCTTTGGACTATTATAAGTACAGTTTGGTTGGGCCGAGGTGCTTGTGAAAGTACTTAGGTCAAAGCTTTAAGTCTCAAGTATCAGCGGGAATTGAGCAGATATAGATATATAGCATAGATTGCTCAGAATGATCGCTAGAGTGTACCGACCGAATTATCTCAGTTTCCCTGCTTTGGACTAATATAAGTACAGTTTGGTTGGGCCGAAGTGCTTGTGAAAGTACTCTGGTCAAAGCTCTAAGTCTCAAGTATCAGCGTGAATTGAGCAGATATAGATATATAGCATAGATTGCTCAGGATGATCGCTAGAGTGTACCGACCGAATTATCTCAGTTTCGCGGCTTTGGACTATTATAAGTACAGTTTGGTTGGGCCGAAGTGCTTGTGAAAGTACTCAGATCAAAGCTCTATGTCTCAAGAAGGTGCTGGAATTGAGCTGATGTAGATATAGTGCATAGATTGCTCAGGATGATCGCTAGAGTGTACCGACCAAATTATCTCAGTTTCGCTGCTTTGGACTATTATAAATACACTTCGTTTGCTGCGAAGTGCTTGTGAAAGTACTCAGATCAAAGCTCTATTTCTCAAGAAGGTGCTGGAATTGAGCTGATGTAGATATAGTGCATAGATTGCTTGGGATAATCGCTAGAGTGTACCGACCGAATTATCGCAGTTTCGTGGCTTTGGACTATTAGAAGTACAGTTTGGTTGGGCCGAGGTGCTTGTGAAAGTACTCACATCAAAGCTCTATGTCTCAAGAAGGTGCTGGAATTGAGCAGATTTTAATATGTAGCATAGATCATTGTATAATGTGATTTTTATACTGTTCGAAGTTTTGTTTCAAAGAAACCACCATAAGAGAGTCAGATACCTAATTTCCACCCCCCACCCTATGAAACTGTTAAGCTTTTTACTACTAGTCTTCATTTACTTTTGCTTTCCTCGACCTCTGGTCGTAAATGCTAGAAGGCTAGGACCGACAAGTCACAGTTTTTCGACTTTGGACTATCATAAGTACAGTTTGGTTGTGCCGAAGTGCTTGTGAAAGTACTCAGATCAAAGCCCTAAGTCTCAAGTATCAGCGGGAATTGAGGAGATATAGATATATAGCATAGATTGCTCTGGATGATCGCTAGAGTGTACCGACCGAATTATCGCAGGTTCGCTGCTTTGGACTATTATAAGTACAGTTTGGTTGAGCCGAGATGCTTGTGAAAGTACTCAGATCAAAGCTCTATGTCTCAAGTATCAGCGGGAATTGAGCAGATATAGATATATAGCATAGATTTCTCAGGATGATCGCTAGAGTGTACCGACCGAATTATCGCAGTTTCGTGGCTTTGGACTATTATAAGAACACTTCGGTTGCTGCGAAGTGCTTGTGAAAGTACTCAGATCAAAGCTCTATGTCTCAAGAAGGTGCTGGAATTGAGCAGATTTAAATATGTAGCATAGATTGCTCAGGATGTTCGCTAGAGTGTACCGACCGAATTATCTCAGTTTCGAGGCTTTGGACTATTATAAGTACAGTTTGGTTGAGCCGAGATGCTTGTGAAAGTACTCAGATCAAAGCTCTAAGTCTCAAGATTCAGCAGGAATTGAGCAGATTTAAATATGTAGCATAGATCATTGTATAAAGTGATTTTTATACTGTTCGATGTTTTGTTTCAAAGGAACCACCTTAAGAGAAGCAGATACGTAATTTCCACCCCCCACCCTATGAAACTGTTGGGCTTTTTACTACTAGTCTTCATTTACTTTTGCTTTTGTCGACCTCTGGTCATAAATGCTAGAAGGCTAGGACCGACAAGTCACAGTTTTTCTACTTTGGACTATCATAAGTACAGTTTGGTTGTGCCGAATTGCTTGTGAAAGTACTCAGATCAAAGCCCTAAGTCTCAAGTATCAGCGGGAATTGAGCAGATATAGATATATAGCATAGATTGCTCTGGATGATCGCTAGAGTGTACCGACCGAATTATCTCACTTTCGCGGCTTTGGACTAATATAAGTACAGTTTGGTTGGGCCGAAGTGCTTGTGAATGTACTCAGGTCAAAGCTCTATGTCTCAAGAATGTGCTGGGATTGAGCTGATGTAGATATAGTGTATAGATTGCTCAGAATGTTCGCTTGAGTGTGCCGACCAAATTATCTCAGTTTCGTTGCTTTGGACTATTATAAGTACACTTCGTTTGCTGCGAAGTGCTTGTGAAAGTACTCACATCAAAGCTCTATGTCTCAAGAAGGTGCTGGAATTGAGCTGATGTAGATATAGTGCATAGATTGCTTGGAATAATCGCTAGAGTGTACCACCCGAATTATCTCAGTTTCGTGGCTTTGGACTATTATAAGTACAGTTTGGTTGGGCCGAGGTGCTTGTGAAAGTACTCACATCAAAGCTCTATGTCTCAAGAAGGTGCTGGAATTGAGCAGATTTAAATATGTAGCATAGATCATTGTATAATGTGATTTTTATACTGTTCGAAGTTTTGTTTCAAAGAAACCACCATAAGAGAGTCAGATACCTAATTTCCACCCCCCACCCTATGAAACTTTTGGGCTTTTTACTACTAGTCTTCATTTACTTTTGCTTTCCTCGACCTCTGGTCGTAAATGCTAGAAGGCTAGGACCGACATGTCACAGTTTTTCGACTTTGGACTATCATAAGTACAGTTTGGTAGGGCCGAAGTGCTTGTGAAAGTACTCAGGTCAAAGCTTTAAGTCTCAAGTATTAGCGGGAATCGAGCAGATATAGATATATAGCATAGATTGCTCAGGATGATCGCTAGAGTGTACCGACCAAATTATCTCAGTTTCGCTGCTTTGGACTATTATAAGTACACTTCGTTTGCTGCGAAGTGCTTGTGAAAGTACTCAGATCAAAGCTCTATGTCTCAAGAAGGTGCTGGAATTGAGCTGATGTAGATATAGTGCATAGATTGCTTGGAATAATCGCTAGAGTGTACCTACCGAATTATCTCAGTTTCGAGGCTTTGGACTATTATAAGTACAGTTTGGTTGGGCCGAGGTGCTTGTGAAAGTACTCACATCAAAGCTCTATGTCTCAAGAAGGTGCTGGAATTGAGCAGATTTAAATATGTAGCATAGATCATTGTATAATGTGATTTTTATACTGTTCGAAGTTTTGTTTCAAAGAAACCACCATAAGAGAGTCAGATACGTAATTTCCAACCCCAACCTATGAAACTGTTAAGCTTTTTACTACTAGTCTTCATTTACTTTTGCTTTCCTCGACCTCTGGTCGTAAATGCTAGAAGGCTAGGACCGACAAGTCACAGTTTTTCTACTTTGGACTATCATAAGTACAGTTTGGTTGTGCCGAAGTGCTTGTGAAAGTACTCAGGTCAAAGCTTTAAGTCTCAAGTATCAGCGGGAATTGAGCAGATATAGATATATATCATAGATTGCTCAGGATGATCGCTAGAGTGTACCGACCGAATTATCTCAGTTTCGCTGCTTTGGACTATTATAATTACAGTTAGGTTGAGCCGAGGTGCTTGTGAAAGTACTCAGATCAAAGCCCTAAGTCTCAATTATCAGCGGGAATTGAGCAGATATAGATATATAGCATAGATTTCTCAGGATGATCGCTAGAGTGTACCGACCGAATTATCGCAGTTTCGTGGCTTTGGACTATTATAAGAACACTTCGGTTGCTGCGAAGTGCTTGTGAAAGTACTCAGATCAAAGCTCTATGTCTCAAGAAGGTGCTGGAATCGAGCAGATATAGATATATAGCATAGATTGCTCAGGATGTTCGCTAGAGTGTACCGACCGAATTATCTCAGTTTCGAGGCTTTGGACTATTATAAGTACAGTTTGGTTGAGCCGAGATGCTTGTGAAAGTACTCAGATCAAAGCTCTAAGTCTCAAGATTCAGCAGGAATTGAGCAGATTTAAATATGTAGCATAGATCATTGTATAATGTGATTTTTATACTGTTCGATGTTTTGTTTCAAAGGAACCACCTTAAGAGAATCAGATACGTAATTTCCACCCCCCACCCTATGATACTGTTGGGCTTTTTACTACTAGTCTTCATTTACTTTTGCTTTTGTCGACCTCTGGTCATAAATGCTAGAAGGCTAGGACCGACAAGTCACAGTTTTTCTACTTTGGACTATCATAAGTACAGTTTGGTTGTGCCGAATTGCTTGTGAAAGTACTCAGATCAAAGCCCTAAGTCTCAAGTATCAGCGGGAATTGAGCAGATATAGATATATAGCATAGATTGCTCTGGATGATCGCTAGAGTGTACCGACCGAATTATCTGAGTTTCGAGGCTTTGGACTATTATAAGTACAGTTTGGTTGGGCCGAAGTGCTTGTGAAAGTACTCAGGTCAAAGCTCTATGTCTCAAGAATGTGCTGGGATTGAGCTGATGTAGATATAGTGTATAGATTGCTCAGAATGATCGCTAGAGTGTACCGACCAAATTATCTCAGTTTGGCTGCTTTGGACTATTATAAGTACACTTCGTTTGCTGCGAAGTGCTTGTGAAAGTACTCACATCAAAGCTCTATGTCTCAAGAAGGTGCTGGAATTGAGCTGATGTAGATATAGTGCATAGATTGCTTGGGATAATCGCTAGAGTGTACCACCCGAATTATCTCAGTTTCGTGGCTTTGGACTATTATAAGTACAGTTTGGTTGGGCCGAGGTGCTTGTGAAAGTACTCACATCAAAGCTCTATGTCTCAAGAAGGTGCTGGAATTGAGCAGATTTAAATATGTAGCATAGATCATTGTATAATGTGATTTTTATACTGTTCGAAATTTTGTGTCAAAGAAACCACCTTAAGAGAGGCAGATACGTAATTTCCACCCCCCACCCTATGAAACTTTTGGGCTTTTTACTACTAGTCTTCATTTACTTTTGCTTTCCTCGACCTCTGGTCGTAAATGCTAGAAGGCTAGGACCGACATGTCACAGTTTTTCGACTTTGGACTATCATAAGTACAGTTTGGTTGTGCCGAAGTGCTTGTGAAAGTACTCAGGTCAAAGCTTTAAGTCTCAAGTATTAGCGGGAATCGAGCAGATATAGATATATAGCATAGATTGCTCAGGATGATCGCTAGAGTGTACCGACCAAATTATCTCAGTTTCGCTGCTTTGGACTATTATAAATACACTTCGTTTGCTGCGAAGTGCTTGTGAAAGTACTCAGATCAAAGCTCTATTTCTCAAGAAGGTGCTGGAATTGAGCTGATGTAGATATAGTGCATAGATTGCTCAGGATGATCGCTAGAGTGTACCGACCGAATTATCTCAGTTTCGAGGCTTTGGACTATTATAAGTACAGTTTGGTTGAGCCGAGATGCTTGTGAAAGTACTCAGGTCAAAGCTCTATGTCTCAAGTATCAGCGGGAATTGAGCAGATATAGATATATAGCATAGATTTCTCAGGATGATCGCTAGAGTGTACCGACCGAATTATCTCAGTTTCCCTGCTTTGGACTAATATAAGTACAGTTTGGTTGGGCCGAAGTGCTTGTGAAAGTACTCTGGTCAAAGCTCTAAGTCTCAAGTATCAGCGTGAATTGAGCAGATATAGATATATAGCTTAGATTGCTCAGAATGATCGCTAGAGTGTACCGACCGAATTATCTCAGTTTCCCTGCTTTGGACTAATATAAGTACAGTTTGGTTGGGCCGAAGTGCTTGTGAAAGTACTCAGATCAAAGCTCTATTTCTCAAGAAGGTGCTGGAATTGAGCTGATGTAGATATAGTGCATAGATTGCTCAGGATGATCGCTAGAGTGTACCGACCAAATTATCTCAGTTTCGCTGCTTTGGACTATTATAAATACACTTCGTTTGCTGCGAAGTGCTTGTGAAATTACTCAGATCAAAGCTCTATTTCTCAAGAAGGTGCTGGAATTGAGCTGATGTAGATATAGTGCATAGATTGCTTGGGATAATCGCTAGAGTGTAGCGACCGAATTATCTCAGTTTCGCGGCTTTCGACTATTATAAGTACAGTTTGGTTGGGCCGAGGTGCTTGTGAAAGTACTCACATCAAAGCTCTATGTCTCAAGAAGGTGCTGGAATTGAGCAGATTTAAATATGTATCATAGATCATTGTATAATGTGATTTTTATACTGTTCGAAGTTTTGTTTCAAAGAAACCACCATAAGAGAGTCAGATACGTAATTTCCACCCCCCACCCTATGAAACTTTTGGGCTTTTTACTACTAGTCTTCATTTACTTTTGCTTTCCTCGACCTCTGGTCGTAAATGCTAGAAGGCTAGGACCGACATGTCACAGTTTTTCGACTTTGGACTATCATAAGTACAGTTTGGTAGGGCCGAAGTGCTTGTGAAAGTACTCAGGTCAAAGCTTTAAGTCTCAAGTATTAGCGGGAATCGAGCAGATATAGATATATAGCATAGATTGCTCAGGATGATCGCTAGAGTGTACCGACCAAATTATCTCAGTTTCGCTGCTTTGGACTATTATAAATACACTTCGTTTGCTGCGAAGTGCTTGTGAAAGTACTCAGATCAAAGCTCTATGTCTCAAGAAGGTGCTGGAATTGAGCTGATGTAGATATAGTGCATAGATTGCTTGGGATAATCGCTAGAGTGTACCGACCGAATTATCTCAGTTTCGAGGCTTTGGACTATTATAAGTACAGTTTGGTTGGGCCGAGGTGCTTGTGAAAGTACTCACATCAAAGCTCTATGTCTCAAGAAGGTGCTGGAATTGAGCAGATTTAAATATGTATCATAGATCATTGTATAATGTGATTTTTATACTGTTCGAAGTTTTGTTTCAAAGAAACCACCATAAGAGAGTCAGATACGTAATTTCCACCCCCCACCCTATGAAACTTTTGGGCTTTTTACTACTAGTCTTCATTTACTTTTGCTTTCCTCGACCTCTGGTCGTAAATGCTAGAAGGCTAGGACCGACATGTCACAGTTTTTCGACTTTGGACTATCATAAGTACCGTTTGGTTGTGCCGAATTGCTTGTGAAAGTACTCAGATCAAAGCCCTAAGTCTCAAGTATCAGCGGGAATTGAGCAGATATAGATATATAGCATAGATTGCTCAGGATGATCGCTAGAGTGTACCGACCGAATTATCTCAGGTTCGCTGCTTTGGACTATTATAAGTACAGTTTGGTTGAGCCGAGATGCTTGTGAAAGTACTCAGATCAAAGCCCTAAGTCTCAAGTATCAGCGGGAATTGAGCAGATATAGATATATAGCATAGATTGCTCTGGATGATCGCTAGAGTGTACCGACCGAATTATCTGAGTTTCGTGGCTTTGGACTATTATAAGTACACTTCGGTTGCTGCGAAGTGCTTGTGAAAGTACTCACATCAAAGCTCCATGTCTCAAGAAGGTGCTGGAATTGAGCTGATGTTGATATAGTTCATAGATTGCTCAGGATGTTCGCTAGAGTGTACCGACCGAATTATCTCAGTTTCGAGGCTTTGGACTATTATAAGTACAGTTTGGTTGAGCCGAGATGCTTGTGAAAGTACTCAGATCAAAGCTCTAAGTCTCAAGATTCAGCAGGAATTGAGCAGATTTAAATATGTAGCATAGATCATTGTATAATGTGATTTTTATACTGTTCGATGTTTTGTTTCAAAGGAACCACCTTAAGAGAATCAGATACGTAATTTCCACCCCCCACCCTATGATACTGTTGGGCTTTTTACTACTAGTCTTCATTTACTTTTGCTTTTGTCGACCTCTGGTCATAAATGCTAGAAGGCTAGGACCGACAAGTCACAGTTTTTCTACTTTGGACTATCATAAGTACAGTTTGGTTGTGCCGAATTGCTTGTGAAAGTACTCAGATCAAAGCCCTAAGTCTCAAGTATCAGCGGGAATTGAGCAGATATAGATATATAGCATAGATTGCTCTGGATGATCGCTAGAGTGTACCGACCGAATTATCTCAGTTTCGCGGCTTTGGACTATTATAAGTACAGTTTGGTTGGGCCGAGGTGCTTGTGAAAGTACTCAGATCAAAGCTCTATGTCTCAAGAAGGTGCTGGAATTGAGCTGATGTTGATATAGTGCATAGATTGCTTGGGATAATCGCTAGAGTGTACCTACCGAATTATCTCAGTTTCGCGGCTTTGGACTATTATAAGTACAGTTTGGTTGGGCCGAGATGCTTGTGAAAGTACTCAGATCAAAGCTCTATGTCTCAAGAAGGTGCTGGAATTGAGCAGATTTAAATATGTAGCATAGATCATTGTATAATGTGATTTTTATACTGTTCGAAGTTTTGTTTCAAAGAAACCACCATAAGAGAGTCAGATACGTAATTTCCACCCCCCACCCTATGAAACTTTTGGGCTTTTTACTACTAGTCTTCATTTACTTTTGCTTTCCTCGACCTCTGGTCGTAAATGCTAGAAGGCTAGGACCGACATGTCACAGTTTTTCGACTTTGGACTATCATAAGTACAGTTTGGTTGGGCCGAAGTGCTTGTGAAAGTACTCAGGTCAAAGCTTTAAGTCTCAAGTATTAGCGGGAATCGAGCAGATATAGATATATAGCATAGATTGCTCAGGATGATCGCTAGAGTGTACCGACCAAATTATCTCAGTTTCGCTGCTTTGGACTATTATAAATACACTTCGTTTGCTGCGAAGTGCTTGTGAAAGTACTCAGATCAAAGCTCTATTTCTCAAGAAGGTGCTGGAATTGAGCTGATGTAGATATAGTGCATAGATTGCTTGGGATAATCGCTAGAGTGTACCGACCGAATTATCTCAGTTTCGAGGCTTTGGACTATTATAAGTACAGTTTGGTTGGGCCGAGGTGCTTGTGAAAGTACTCACATCAAAGCTCTATGTCTCAAGAAGGTGCTGGAATTGAGCAGATTTAAATATGTAGCATAGATCATTGTATAATGTGATTTTTATACTGTTCGAAGTTTTGTTTCAAAGAAACCACCATAAGAGAGTCAGATACCTAATTTCCACCCCCCACCCTATGAAACTTTTGGGCTTTTTACTACTAGTCTTCATTTACTTTTGCTTTCCTCGACCTCTGGTCGTAAATGCTAGAAGGCTAGGACCGACATGTCACAGTTTTTCGACTTTGGACTATCATAAGTACAGTTTGGTTGTGCCGAAGTGCTTGTGAAAGTACTCAGATCAAAGCCCTAAGTCTCAAGTATCAGCGGGAATTGAGCAGATATAGATATATAGCATAGATTGCTCTGGATGATCGCTAGAGTGTACCGACCGAATTATCTCAGGTTCGCTGCTTTGGACTATTATAAGTACAGTTTGGTTGAGCCGAGATGCTTGTGAAAGTACTCAGATCAAAGCCCTAAGTCTCAATTATCAGCGGGAATTGAGCAGATATAGATATATAGCATAGATTGCTCAGGATGATCGCTAGAGTGTACCGACCGAATTATCGCAGTTTCGTGGCTTTGGACTATTATAAGTACACTTCGGTTGCTGCGAAGTGCTTGTGAAAGTACTCAGATCAAAGCTCTATGTCTCAAGAAGGTGCTGGAATCGAGCAGATATAGATATATAGCATAGATTGCTCAGGATGTTCGCTAGAGTGTACCGACCGAATTATCTCAGTTTCGAGGCTTTGGACTATTATAAGTACAGTTTGGTTGAGCCGAGATGCTTGTGAAAGTACTCAGATCAAAGCTCTAAGTCTCAAGATTCAGCAGGAATTGAGCAGATTTAAATATGTAGCATAGATCATTGTATAATGTGATTTTTATACTGTTCGATGTTTTGTTTCAAAGGAACCACCTTAAGAGAATCAGATACGTAATTTCCACCCCCCACCCTATGATACTGTTGGGCTTTTTACTACTAGTCTTCATTTACTTTTGCTTTTGTCGACCTCTGGTCATAAATGCTAGAAGGCTAGGACCGACAAGTCACAGTTTTTCTACTTTGGACTATCATAAGTACAGTTTGGTTGTGCCGAATTGCTTGTGAAAGTACTCAGATCAAAGCCCTAAGTCTCAAGTATCAGCGGGAATTGAGCAGATATAGATATATAGCATAGATTGCTCTGGATGATCGCTAGAGTGTACCGACCGAATTATCTCAGTTTCGCGGCTTTGGACTATTATAAGTACAGTTTGGTTGGGCCGAAGTGCTTGTGAAAGTACTCAGGTCAAAGCTTTAAGTCTCAAGAATGTGCTGGGATTGAGCTGATGTAGATATAGTGTATAGATTGCTCAGAATGATCGCTAGAGTGTACCGACCAAATTATCTCAGTTTGGCTGCTTTGGACTATTATAAGTACACTTCGTTTGCTGCGAAGTGCTTGTGAAAGTACTCACATCAAAGCTCTATGTCTCAAGAAGGTGCTGGAATTGAGCTGATGTAGATATAGTGCATAGATTGCTTGGGATAATCGCTAGAGTGTACCACCCGAATTATCTCAGTTTCGTGGCTTTGGACTATTATAAGTACAGTTTGGTTGGGCCGAGGTGCTTGTGAAAGTACTCACATTAAAGTTCTATGTCTCAAGAAGGTGCTGGAATTGAGCAGATTTAAATATGTAGCATAGATCATTGTATAATGTGATTTTTATACTGTTCGAAGTTTTGTTTCAAAGAAACCACCATAAGAGAGTCAGATACCTAATTTCCACCCCCCACCCTATGAAACTTTTGGGCTTTTTACTACTAGTCTTCATTTACTTTTTTCTTTCCTCGACCTCTGGTCGTAAATGCTAGAAGGCTAGGACCGACATGTCACAGTTTTTCGACTTTGGACTATTATAAGTACAGTTTGGTTGGGCCGAAGTGCTTGTGAAAGTACTCAGGTCAAAGCTTTAAGTCTCAAGTATTAGCGGGAATCGAGCAGATATAGATATATAGCATAGATTGCTCAGGATGATCGCTAGAGTGTACCGACCAAATTATCTCAGTTTCGCTGCTTTGGACTATTATAAATACACTTCGTTTGCTGCGAAGTGCTTGTGAAAGTACTCAGATCAAAGCTCTATGTCTCAAGAAGGTGCTGGAATTGAGCTGATGTAGATATAGTGCATAGATTGCTTGGGATAATCGCTAGAGTGTACCTACCGAATTATCTCAGTTTCGAGGCTTTGGACTATTATAAGTACAGTTTGGTTGGGCCGAGGTGCTTGTGAAAGTACTCACATCAAAGCTCTATGTCTCAAGAAGGTGCTGGAATTGAGCAGATTTAAATATGTAGCATAGATCATTGTATAATGTGATTTTTATACTGTTCGAAATTTTGTTTCAAAGAAACCACCTTAAGAGAGTCAGATACGTAATTTCCAACCCCAACCTATGAAACTTTTGGGCTTTTTACTACTAGTCTTCATTTACTTTTGCTTTCCTCGACCTCTGGTCGTAAATGCTAGAAGGCTAGGACCGACAAGTCACAGTTTTTCTACTTTGGACTATCATAAGTACAGTTTGGTTGTGCCGAAGTGCTTGTGAAAGTACTCAGGTCAAAGCCCTAAGTCTCAAGTATCAGCGGGAATTGAGCAGATATAGATATATAGCATAGATTGCTCTGGATGATCGCTAGAGTGTACCGACCGAATTATCTCAGGTTCGCTGCTTTGGACTATTATAAGTACAGTTTGGTTGAGCCGAGATGCTTGTGAAAGTACTCAGATCAAAGCCCTAAGTCTCAATTATCAGCGGGAATTGAGCAGATATAGATATATAGCATAGATTTCTCAGGATGATCGCTAGAGTGTACCGACCGAATTATCGCAGTTTCGTGGCTTTGGACTATTATAAGAACACTTCGGTTGCTGCGAAGTGCTTGTGAAAGTACTCAGATCAAAGCTCTATGTCTCAAGAAGGTGCTGGAATCGAGCAGATATAGATATATAGCATAGATTGCTCAGGATGTTCGCTAGAGTGTACCGACCGAATTATCTCAGTTTCGAGGCTTTGGACTATTATAAGTACAGTTTGGTTGAGCCGAGATGCTTGTGAAAGTACTCAGATCAAAGCTCTAAGTCTCAAGATTCAGCAGGAATTGAGCAGATTTAAATATGTAGCATAGATCATTGTATAACGTGATTTTTATACTGTTCGATGTTTTGTTTCAAAGGAACCACCTTAAGAGAAGCAGATACGTAATTTCCACCCCCCACCCTATGAAACTGTTGGGCTTTTTACTACTAGTCTTCATTTACTTTTGCTTTTGTCGACCTCTGGTCATAAATGCTAGAAGGCTAGGACCGACAAGTCACAGTTTTTCTACTTTGGACTATCATAAGTACAGTTTGGTTGTGCCGAATTGCTTGTGAAAGTACTCAGATCAAAGCCCTAAGTCTCAAGTATCAGCGGGAATTGAGCAGATATAGATATATAGCATAGATTGCTCTGGATGATCGCTAGAGTGTACCGACCGAATTATCTCAGTTTCGCGGCTTTGGACTATTATAAGTACAGTTTGGTTGGGCCGAAGTGCTTGTGAATGTACTCAGGTCAAAGCTCTATGTCTCAAGAAGGAGCGGGAATTGAGCTGATGTAGATATAGTGTATAGATTGCTCAGAATGATTGCTAGAGTGTACCGACCAAATTATCTCAGTTTCGCTGCTTTGGACTATTATAAGTACACTTCGGTTGCTCCGAAGTGCTTGTGAAAGTACTCCGATCAAAGCTCTATGTCTCAAGAAGGTGCTGGAATTGAGCAGATTTAAATATGTATCATAGATCATTGTATAATGTGATTTTTATACTGTTCGAAGTTTTGTTTCAAAGAAACCACCATAAGAGAGTCAGATACGTAATTTCCAACCCCAACCTATGAAACTTTTGGGCTTTTTACTACTAGTCTTCATTTACTTTTGCTTTCCTCGACCTCTGGTCGTAAATGCTAGAAGGCTAGGACCGACAAGTCACAGTTTTTCTACTTTGGACTATCATAAGTACAGTTTGGTTGTGCCGAAGTGCTTGTGAAAGTACTCAGGTCAAAGCTTTAAGTCTCAAGTATCAGCGGGAATTGAGGAGATATAGATATATAGCATAGATTGCTCAGGATGATCGCTAGAGTGTACCGACCAAATTATCTCAGTTTCGCTGCTTTGGACTATTATAAATACACTTCGTTTGCTGCGAAGTGCTTGTGAAAGTACTCAGATCAAAGCTCTATTTCTCAAGAAGGTGCTGGAATTGAGCTGATGTAGATATAGTGCATAGATTGCTCGGGATGATCGCTAGAGTGTACCGACCGAATTATCTCAGTTTCGAGGCTTTGGACTATTATAAGTACAGTTTGGTTGAGCCGAGATGCTTGTGAAAGTACTCAGGTCAAAGCTCTATGTCTCAAGTATCAGCGGGAATTGAGCAGATATAGATATATATCATAGATTGCTCAGGATAATCGCTAGAGTGTACCGACCGAATTATCTCAGTTTCGAGCCTTTGGACTATTATAAGTACAGTTTGGTTGGGCCGAGGTGCTTGTGAAAGTACTCAGATCAAAGCTCTAAGTCTCATGAATCAGCGGGAATTGAGCAGATGTAGATATATAGCATAGATTGCTCAGAATGATCGCTAGAGTGTACCGACCGAATTATCTCAGTTTCGCTGCTTTGGACTATTATAACTACACTTCGTTTGCTGCGAAGTGCTTGTGAAAGTACTCAGATCAAAGCTCTATGTCTCAAGAAGGTGCTGGAATTGAGCTGATGTAGATATAGTGCATAGATTGCTTGGAATAATCGCTAGAGTGTACCACCCGAATTATCTCAGTTTCGTGGCTTTGGACTATTATAAGTACAGTTTGGTTGGGCCGAGGTGCTTGTGAAAGTACTCACATCAAAGCTCTATGTCTCAAGAAGGTGCTGGAATTGAGCAGATTTAAATATGTAGCATAGATCATTGTATAATGTGATTTTTATACTGTTCGAAGTTTTGTTTCAAAGAAACCACCATAAGAGAGTCAGATACCTAATTTTCACCCCCCACCCTATGAAACTGTTAAGCTTTTTACTACTAGTCTTCATTTACTTTTGCTTTCCTCGACCTCTGGTCGTAAATGCTAGAAGGCTAGGACCGACATGTCACAGTTTTTCGACTTTGGACTATCATAAGTACAGTTTGGTTGGGCCGAAGTGCTTGTGAAAGTACTCAGTTCAAAGCTTTAAGTCTCAAGTATCAGCGGGAATTGAGCAGATATAGATATATAGCATAGATTGTTTGGGATAATCGCTAGAGTGTACCGACCGAATTATCTCACTTTCGCGGCTTTGGACTATTATAAGTACAGTTTGGTTGAGCCGAGATGCTTGTGAAAGTACTCAGGTCAAAGCTCTATGTCTCAAGTATCAGCGGGAATTGAGCAGATATAGATATATAGCATAGATTTCTCAGGATGATCGCTAGAGTGTACCGACCGAATTATCGCAGTTTCGTGGCTTTGGACTATTATAAGAACACTTCGGTTGCTGCGAAGTGCTTGTGAAAGTACTCAGATCAAAGCTCTATGTCTCAAGAAGGTGCTGGAATCGAGCAGATATAGATATATAGCATAGATTGCTCAGGATGTTCGCTAGAGTGTACCGACCGAATTATCTCAGTTTCGAGGCTTTGGACTATTATAAGTACAGTTTGGTTGAGCCGAGATGCTTGTGAAAGTACTCAGATCAAAGCTCTAAGTCTCAAGATTCAGCAGGAATTGAGCAGATTTAAATATGTAGCATAGATCATTGTATAATGTGATTTTTATACTGTTCGATGTTTTGTTTCAAAGGAACCACCTTAAGAGAATCAGATACGTAATTTCCACCCCCCACCCTATGATACTGTTGGGCTTTTTACTACTAGTCTTCATTTACTTTTGCTTTTGTCGACCTCTGGTCATAAATGCTAGAAGGCTAGGACCGACAAGTCACAGTTTTTCTACTTTGGACTATCATAAGTACAGTTTGGTTGTGCCGAATTGCTTGTGAAAGTACTCAGATCAAAGCCCTAAGTCTCAAGTATCAGCGGGAATTGAGCAGATATAGATATATAGCATAGATTGCTCAGGATGATCGCTAGAGTGTACCGACCGAATTATCTCAGTTTCGCGGCTTTGGACTATTATAAGTACAGTTTGGTTGGGCCGAAGTGCTTGTGAATGTACTCAGGTCAAAGCTCTATGTCTCAAGAATGTGCTGGGATTGAGCTGATGTAGATATAGTGTATAGATTGCTCAGAATGATCGCTAGAGTGTACCGACCAAATTATCTCAGTTTCGCTGCTTTGGACTATTATAAGTACACTTCGTTTGCTGCGAAGTGCTTGTGAAAGTACTCACATCAAAGCTCTATGTCTCAAGAAGGTGCTGGAATTGAGCTGATGTAGATATAGTGCATAGATTGCTTGGAATAATCGCTAGAGTGTACCACCCGAATTATCTCAGTTTCGTGGCTTTGGACTATTATAAGTACAGTTTGGTTGGGCCGAGGTGCTTGTGAAAGTACTCACATTAAAGCTCTATGTCTCAAGAAGGTGCTGGAATTGAGCAGATTTAAATATGTAGCATAGATCATTGTATAATGTGATTTTTATACTGTTCGAAGTTTTGTTTCAAAGAAACCACCATAAGAGAGTCAGATACGTAATTTCCACCCCCCACCCTATGAAACTTTTGGGCTTTTTACTACTAGTCTTCATTTACTTTTGCTTTCCTCGACCTCTGGTCGTAAATGCTAGAAGGCTAGGACCGACAAGTCACAGTTTTTCGACTTTGGACTATCATAAGTACAGTTTGGTTGTGCCGAAGTGCTTGTGAAAGTACTCAGGTCAAAGCTTTAAGTCTCAAGTATCAGCGGGAATCGAGCAGATATAGATATATAGCATAGATTGCTCAGGATGATCGCTAGAGTGTACCGACCAAATTATCTCAGTTTCGCTGCTTTGGACTATTATAAATACACTTCGTTTGCTGCGAAGTGCTTGTGAAAGTACTCAGATCAAAGCTCTATTTCTCAAGAAGGTGCTGGAATTGAGCTGATGTAGATATAGTGCATAGATTGCTCTGGATGATCGCTAGAGTGTACCGACCGAATTATCTCAGTTTCGAGGCTTTGGACTATTATAAGTACAGTTTGGTTGAGCCGAGATGCTTGTGAAAGTACTCAGGTCAAAGCTCTATGTCTCAAGTATCAGCGGGAATTGAGCAGATATAGATATATAGCATAGATTTCTGAGGATAATCGCTAGAGTGTACCGACCGAATTATCTCAGTTTCGCGGCTTTGGACTATTATAAGTACAGTTTGGTTGGGCCGAAGTGCTTGTGAAAGTACTTAGGTCAAAGCTTTAAGTCTCAAGTATCAGCGGGAATTGAGCAGATATAGATATATATCATAGATTGCTCAGGATGTTCGCTAGAGTGTACCGACCGAATTATCTCAGTTTCGAGCCTTTGGACTATTATAAGTACAGTTTGGTTGGGCCGAGGTGCTTGTGAAAGTACTCAGATCAAAGCTCTAATTCTAAAGAAGGTGCGGGAATTGAGCAGATGTAGATATATAGCATAGATTGCTCAGAATGATCGCTAGAGTGTACCGACCGAATTATCTCAGTTTCGCGGCTTTGGACTATTATAAGTACAGTTTGGTTGGGCCGAAGTGCTTGTGAAAGTACTCAGGTCAAAGCTTTAAGTCTCAAGTTTCAGCGGGAATTGAGCAGATATAGATATATATCATAGATTGCTCAGGATGTTCGCTAGAGTGTACCGACCGAATTATCTCAGTTTCGAGGCTTTGGACTATTATAAGTACAGTTTGGTTGAGCCGAGATGCTTGTGAAAGTACTCAGATCAAAGCTCTAAGTCTCAAGATTCAGCAGGAATTGAGCAGATTTAAATATGTAGCATAGATCATTGTATAACGTGATTTTTATACTGTTCGATGTTTTGTTTCAAAGGAACCACCTTAAGAGAAGCAGATACGTAATTTCCACCCCCCACCCTATGAAACTGTTGGGCTTTTTACTACTAGTCTTCATTTACTTTTGCTTTCCTCGACCTCTGGTCGTAAATGCTAGAAGGCTAGGACCGACAAGTCACAGTTTTTCTACTTTGGACTATCATAAGTACAGTTTGGTTGTGCCGAAGTGCTTGTGAAAGTACTCAGGTCAAAGCTCTATGTCTCAAGTATCAGCGGGAATTGAGCAGATATAGATATATAGCATAGATTGCTCAGGATGATCGCTAGAGTGTACCGACCAAATTATCTCAGTTTCGCTGCTTTGGACTATTATAAATACACTTCGTTTGCTGCGAAGTGCTTGTGAAAGTACTCAGATCAAAGCTCTATTTCTCAAGAAGGTGCTGGAATTGAGCTGATGTAGATATAGTGCATAGATTGCTCAGGATGATCGCTAGAGTGTACCGACCGAATTATCTCAGTTTCGAGGCTTTGGACTATTATAAGTACAGTTTGGTTGAGCCGAGATGCTTGTGAAAGTACTCAGGTCAAAGCTCTATGTCTCAAGTATCAGCGGGAATTGAGCAGATATAGATATATAGCATAGATTGCTCAGAATGATCGCTAGAGTGTACCGACCGAATTATCTCAGTTTCCCTGCTTTGGACTAATATAAGTACAGTTTGGTTGGGCCGAAGTGCTTGTGAAAGTACTCTGGTCAAAGCTCTAAGTCTCAAATTTCAGCGGGAATTGAGCAGATATAGATATATATCATAGATTGCTCAGGATGTTCGCTAGAGTGTACCGACCGAATTATCTCAGTTTCGAGGCTTTGGACTATTATAAGTACAGTTTGGTTGGGCCGAGGTGCTTGTGAAAGTACTCAGATCAAAGCTCTAAGTCTCATGAATCAGCGGGAATTGAGCAGATGTAGATATATAGCATAGATTGCTCAGAATGATCGCTAGAGTGTACCGACCGAATTATCTCAGTTTCGCTGCTTTGGACTATTATAAATACACTTCGTTTGCTGCGAAGTGCTTGTGAAAGTACTCAGATCAAAGCTCTATTTCTCAAGAAGGTGCTGGAATTGAGCTGATGTAGATATAGTGCATAGATTGCTTGGAATAATCGCTAGAGTGTACCGACCGAATTATCTCAGTTTCGAGGCTTTGGACTATTATAAGTACAGTTTGGTTGGGCCGAGGTGCTTGTGAAAGTACTCACATCAAAGCTCTATGTCTCAAGAAGGTGCTGGAATTGAGCAGATTTAAATATGTAGCATAGATCATTGTATAATGTGATTTTTATACTGTTCGAAGTTTTGTTTCAAAGAAACCACCATAAGAGAGTCAGATACCTAATTTCCACCCCCCACCCTATGAAACTGTTGGGCTTTTTACTACTAGTCTTCATTTACTTTTGCTTTCCTCGACCTCTGGTCGTAAATGCTAGAAGGCTAGGACCGACATGTCACAGTTTTTCGACTTTGGACTATCATAAGTACAGTTTGGTTGGGCCGAAGTGCTTGTGAAAGTACTCAGGTCAAAGCTTTAAGTCTCAAGTTTCAGCGGGAATTGAGCAGATATAGATATATATCATAGATTGCTCAGGATGTTCGCTAGAGTGTACCGACCGAATTATCTCAGTTTCGAGGCTTTGGACTATTATAAGTACACTTCGGTTGCTCCGAAGTGCTTGTGAAAGTACTCAGATCAAAGCTCTAAGTCTCAAGAAGGTGCTGGAATAGAGCAGATATAGATATATATCATAGATTGCTCAGGATGTTCGCTAGAGTGTACCGACCGAATTATCGCAGTTTCGAGGCTTTGGACTATTATAAGTACAGTTTGGTTGCTCCGAAGTGCTTGTGAAAGTACTCAGATCAAGGTTCTAAGTCTCAAGATTCAGCAGGAATTGAGCAGATTTAAATATGTAGCATAGATCATTGTATAATGTGATTTTTATACTGTTCGATGTTTTGTTTCAAAGAAACCACCTTAAGAGAAGCAGATACGTAATTTCCACCCCCCACCCTATGAAACTGTTGGGCTTTTTACTACTAGTCTTCATTTACTTTTGCTTTTGTCGACCTCTGGTCATAAATGCTAGAAGGCTAGGACCGACAAGTCACAGTTTTTCTACTTTGGACTATCATAAGTACAGTTTGGTTGTGCCGAATTGCTTGTGAAAGTACTCAGATCAAAGCTCTAAGTCTCAAGTATCAGCGGGAATTGAGCAGATATAGATATATAGCATAGATTGCTTGGGATGATCGCTAGAGTGTACCGACCGAATTATCTCAGTTTCGAGGCTTTGGACTATTATAAGTACAGTTTGGTTGAGCCGAGATGCTTGTGAAAGTACTCAGGTCAAAGCTCTATGTCTCAAGTATCAGCGGGAATTGAGCAGATATAGATATATAGCATAGATTTCTCAGGATGATCGCTAGAGTGTACCGACCGAATTATCTCAGTTTCGCGGCTTTGGACTATTATAAGTACAGTTTGGTTGGGCCGAAGTGCTTGTGAAAGTACTTAGGTCAAAGCTTTAAGTCTCAAGTATCAGCGGGAATTGAGCTGATGTAGATATAGTGCATAGATTGCTTGGGATAATCGCTAGAGTGTACCGACCGAATTATCTCAGTTTCGCGGCTTCGGACTATTATAAGTACAGTTTGGTTGGGCCGAAGTGCTTGTGAAAGTACTCAGATCAAAGCTCTATGTCTCAAGAAGGTGCTGGAATTGAGCTGATGTAGATATAGTGCATAGATTGCTCAGGATGATCGCTAGAGTGTACCGACCAAATTATCTCAGTTTCGCTGCTTTGGACTATTATAAATACACTTCGTTTGCTGCGAAGTGCTTGTGAAAGTACTCAGATCAAAGCTCTATTTCTCAAGAAGGTGCTGGAATTGAGCTGATGTAGATATAGTGCATAGATTGCTTGGGATAATCGCTAGAGTGTACCACCCGAATTATCTCAGTTTCGTGGCTTTGGACTATTATAAGTACAGTTTGGTTGGGCCGAGGTGCTTGTGAAAGTACTCACATCAAAGCTCTATGTCTCAAGAAGGTGCTGGAATTGAGCAGATTTAAATATGTAGCATAGATCATTGTATAATGTGATTTTTATACTGTTCGAAGTTTTGTTTCAAAGAAACCACCATAAGAGAGTCAGATACCTAATTTCCACCCCCCACCCTATGAAACTGTTGGGCTTTTTACTACTAGTCTTCATTTACTTTTGCTTTCCTCGACCTCTGGTCGTAAATGCTAGAAGGCTAGGACCGACAAGTCACAGTTTTTCTACTTTGGACTATCATAAGTACAGTTTGGTTGTGCCGAAGTGCTTGTGAAAGTACTCAGGTCAAAGCTTTAAGTCTCAAGTATCAGCGGGAATTGAGCAGATTTTAATATGTAGCATAGATTGCTCAGGATAATCGCTCTAGTGTACCGACCAAATTATCTCAGTTTCGCTGCTTTGGACTATTATAAATACACTTCGTTTGCTGCGAAGTGCTTGTGAAAGTACTCAGATCAAAGCTCTATTTCTCAAGAAGGTGCTGGAATTGAGCTGATGTAGATATAGTGCATAGATTGCTCAGGATGATCGCTAGAGTGTACCGACCGAATTATCTCAGTTTCGCGGCTTTGGACTATTATAAGTACAGTTTGGTTGGGCCGAAGTGCTTGTGAAAGTACTCAGGTCAAAGCTTTAAGTCTCAAGTATCAGCGGGAATTGAGCAGATATAGATATATATCATAGATTGCTCAGGATAATCGCTAGAGTGTACCGACCGAATTATCTCAGTTTCCCTGCTTTGGACTAATATAAGTACAGTTTGGTTGGGCCGAAGTGCTTGTGAAAGTACTTAGGTCAAAGCTTTAAGTCTCAAGTATCAGCGGGAATTGAGCAGATATAGATATATATCATAGATTGCTCAGGATGTTCGCTAGAGTGTACCGACCGAATTATCTCAGTTTCGAGGCTTTGGACTATTATAAGTACAGTTTGGTTGGGCCGAGGTGCTTGTGAAAGTACTCAGATCAAAGCTCTAAGTCTCATGAATCAGCGGGAATTGAGCAGATGTAGATATATAGCATAGATTGCTCAGAATGATCGCTAGAGTGTACCGACCGAATTATCTCAGTTTCGCGGCTTTGGACTATTATAAGTACAGTTTGGTTGGGCCGAAGTGCTTGTGAAAGTACTCAGGTCAAAGCTTTAAGTCTCAAGTTTCAGCGGGAATTGAGCAGATATAGATATATATCATAGATTGCTCAGGATGTTCGCTAGAGTGTACCGACCGAATTATCTCAGTTTCGAGGCTTTGGACTATTATAAGTACAGTTTGGTTGAGCCGAGATGCTTGTGAAAGTACTCAGATCAAAGCTCTAAGTCTCAAGATTCAGCAGGAATTGAGCAGATTTAAATATGTAGCATAGATCATTGTATAACGTGATTTTTATACTGTTCGATGTTTTGTTTCAAAGGAACCACCTTAAGAGAAGCAGATACGTAATTTCCACCCCCCACCCTATGAAACTGTTGGGCTTTTTACTACTAGTCTTCATTTACTTTTGCTTTTGTCGACCTCTGGTCATAAATGCTAGAAGGCTAGGACCGACAAGTCACAGTTTTTCTACTTTGGACTATCATAAGTACAGTTTGGTTGTGCCGAATTGCTTGTGAAAGTACTCAGATCAAAGCCCTAAGTCTCAAGTATCAGCGGGAATTGAGCAGATATAGATATATATCATAGATTGCTCAGGATGTTCGCTAGAGTGTACCTACCGAATTATCTCAGTTTCGCGGCTTTGGACTATTATAAGTACAGTTTGGTTGTGCCGAGATGCTTGTGAAAGTACTCAGATCAAAGCTCTAAGTCTCAAGTATCAGCGGGAATTGAGCAGATATAGATATATAGCATAGATTGCTCAGGATGATCGCTAGAGTGTACCGACCGAATTATCTCAGTTTCGCGGCTTTGGACTATTATAAGTACAGTTTGGTTGGGCCGAAGTGCTTGTGAAAGTACTCAGGTCAAAGCTTTAAGTCTCAAGTTTCAGCGGGAATTGAGCAGATATAGATATATATCATAGATTGCTCAGGATGTTCGCTAGAGTGTACCGACCGAATTATCTCAGTTTCGAGGCTTTGGACTATTATAAGTACAGTTTGGTTGAGCCGAGATGCTTGTGAAAGTACTCAGATTATAGCTCTAAGTCTCAAGATTCAGCAGGAATTGAGCAGATTTAAATATGTAGCATAGATCATTGTATAACGTGATTTTTATACTGTTCGATGTTTTGTTTCAAAGGAACCACCTTAAGAGAAGCAGATACGTAATTTCCACCCCCCACCCTATGAAACTGTTGGGCTTTTTACTACTAGTCTTCATTTACTTTTGCTTTTGTCGACCTCTGGTCATAAATGCTAGAAGGCTAGGACCGACAAGTCACAGTTTTTCTACTTTGGACTATCATAAGTACAGTTTGGTTGTGCCGAATTGCTTGTGAAAGTACTCAGATCAAAGCCCTAAGTCTCAAGTATCAGCGGGAATTGAGCAGATATAGATATATAGCATAGATTGCTCTGGATGATCGCTAGAGTGTACCGACCGAATTATCTGAGTTTCGTGGCTTTGGACTATTATAAGAACACTTCGGTTGCTGCGAAGTGCTTGTGAAAGTACTCAGATCAAAGCTCTATGTCTCAAGAAGGTGCTGGAATCGAGCAGATATAGATATATAGCATAGATTGCTCAGGATGATCGCTAGAGTGTACCGACCAAATTATCTCAGTTTCGCGGCTTTGGACTATTATAAGTACAGTTTGGTTGGGCTGGAGTGATTGTGAGAGCACTCAGGCCAAATCTCTGAGTCTCTAAAGTCAACTGGAAATGAGCAGCGGTAGATATATATCATAGATTGCTCAGGATGTTCGCTAGAGTGTACCGACCGAATTATCTCAGTTTCGCGGCTTTGGACTATTATAAGTACAGTTTGGTTGGGCCGAAGTGCTTGTGAAAGTACTTAGGTCAAAGCTTTAAGTCTCAAGTATCAGCGGGAATTGAGCAGATATAGATATATATCATAGATTGCTCAGGATGTTCGCTAGAGTGTACCGACCGAATTATCTCAGTTTCGAGGCTTTGGACTATTATAAGTACAGTTTGGTTGAGCCGAGATGCTTGTGAAAGTACTCAGATCAAAGCTCTAAGTCTCAAGATTCAGCAGGAATTGAGCAGATTTAAATATGTAGCATAGATCATTGTATAATGTGATTTTTATACTGTTCGATGTTTTGTTTCAAAGGAACCACCTTAAGAGAAGCAGATACGTAATTTCCACCCCCCACCCTATGAAACTGTTGGGCTTTTTACTACTAGTCTTCATTTACTTTTGCTTTCCTCGACCTCTGGTCGTAAATGCTAGAAGGCTAGGACCGACAAGTCACAGTTTTTCTACTTTGGACTATCATAAGTGATGTTTGGTTGTGCCGAAGTGCTTGTGAAAGTACTCAGATCAAAGCCCTAAGTCTCAAGTATCAGCGGGAATTGAGCAGATATAGATATATAGCATAGATTGCTCAGGATGATCGCTAGAGTGTACCGACCAAATTATCTCAGTTTCGCTGCTTTGGACTATTATAAATACACTTCGTTTGCTGCGAAGTGCTTGTGAAAGTACTCAGATCAAAGCTCTATTTCTCAAGAAGGTGCTGGAATTGAGCTGATGTAGATATAGTGCATAGATTGCTCAGACTGATCGCTAGAGTGTACCGACCGAATTATCTCAGTTTCGAGGCTTTGGACTATTATAAGTACAGTTTGGTTGCGCCGAGATGCTTGTGAAAGTACTCAGGTCAAAGCTCTATGTCTCAAGTATCAGCGGGAATTGAGCAGATATAGATATATAGCATAGATTGCTCAGAATGATCGCTAGAGTGTACCGACCGAATTATCTCAGTTTCCCTGCTTTGGACTAATATAAGTACAGTTTGGTTGGGCCGAAGTGCTTGTGAAAGTACTCTGGTCAAAGCTCTAAGTCTCAAGTATCAGCGTGAATTGAGCAGATATAGATATATATCATAGATTGCTCAGGATGTTCGCTAGAGTGTACCGACCGAATTATCTCAGTTTCGAGGCTTTGGACTATTATAAGTACAGTTTGGTTGCTCCGAAGTGCTTGTGAAAGTACTCAGATCAAAGCTCTAAGTCTCATGAATCAGCGGGAATTGAGCAGATGTAGATATATAGCATAGATTGCTCAGAATGATCGCTAGAGTGTACCGACCGAATTATCTCAGTTTCGCTGCTTTGGACTATTATAAATACACTTCGTTTGCTGCGAAGTGCTTGTGAAAGTACTCAGATCAAAGCTCTATGTCTCAAGAAGGTGCTGGAATTGAGCTGATGTAGATATAGTGCATAGATTGCTTGGGATAATCGCTAGAGTGTACATACCGAATTATCTCAGTTTCGAGGCTTTGGACTATTATAAGTACAGTTTGGTTGGGCCGAGGTGCTTGTGAAAGTACTCACATCAAAGCTCTATGTCTCAAGAAGGTGCTGGAATTGAGCAGATTTAAATATGTAGCATAGATCATTGTATAATGTGATTTTTATACTGTTCGAAGTTTTGTTTCAAAGAAACCACCATAAGAGAGTCAGATACCTAATTTTCACCCCCCACCCTATGAAACTGTTAAGCTTTTTACTACTAGTCTTCATTTACTTTTGCTTTCCTCGACCTCTGGTCGTAAATGCTAGAAGGCTAGGACCGACAAGTCACAGTTTTTCTACTTTGGACTATCATAAGTACAGTTTGGTTGTGCCGAAGTGCTTGTGAAAGTACTCAGATCAAAGCCCTAAGTCTCAAGTATCAGCGGGAATTGAGCAGATATAGATATATAGCATAGATTGCTCTGGATGATCGCTAGAGTGTACCGACCAAATTATCTCAGTTTCGCTGCTTTGGACTATTATAAATACAGTTTGGTTGAGCCGAGATGCTTGTGAAAGTACTCAGATCAAAGCCCTAAGTCTCAAGTATCAGCGGGAATTGAGCAGATATAGATATATAGCATAGATTGCTCAGGATGATCGCTAGAGTGTACCGACCGAATTATCGCAGTTTCGTGGCTTTGGACTATTATAAGAACACTTCGGTTGCTGCGAAGTGCTTGTGAAAGTACTCAGATCAAAGCTCTATGTCTCAAGAAGGTGCTGGAATCGAGCAGATATAGATATATAGCATAGATTGCTCAGGATGTTCGCTAGAGTGTACCGACCGAATTATCTCAGTTTCGAGGCTTTGGACTATTATAAGTACAGTTTGGTTGAGCCGAGATGCTTGTGAAAGTACTCAGATCAAAGCTCTAAGTCTCAAGATTCAGCAGGAATTGAGCAGATTTAAATATGTAGCATAGATCATTGTATAATGTGATTTTTATACTGTTCGATGTTTTGTTTCAAAGGAACCACCTTAAGAGAGTCAGATACGTAATTTCCACCCCCACCCTATGAAACTGTTGGGCTTTTTACTACTAGTCTTCATTTACTTTTGCTTTTGTCGACCTCTGGTCATAAATGCTAGAAGGCTAGGACCGACAAGTCACAGTTTTTCTACTTTGGACTATCATAAGTACAGTTTGGTTGTGCCGAATTGCTTGTGAAAGTACTCACATCAAAGCGCTATGTCTCAAGTATCAGCGGGAATTGAGCAGATATAGATATATAGCATAGATTGCTCTGGATGATCGCTAGAGTGTACCGACCGAATTATCTCAGTTTCGCTGCTTTGGACTATTATAAGTACAGTTTGGTTGAGCCGAGATGCTTGTGAAAGTACTCAGGTCAAAGCTCTATGTCTCAAGTATCAGCGGGAATTGAGCAGATATAGATATATAGCATAGATTGCTCAGGATGATCGCTAGAGTGTACCGACCGAATTATCTCAGTTTCGCTGCTTTGGACTATTATAAGTACAGTTTGGTTGGGCCGAAGTGCTTGTGAAAGTACTTAGGTCAAAGCTTTAAGTCTCAAGTATCAGCGGGAATTGAGCTGATGTAGATATAGTGCATAGATTGCTTGGGATAATCGCTAGAGTGTACCGACCGAATTATCTCAGTTTCGCGGCTTCGGACTATTATAAGTACAGTTTGGTTGGGCCGAAGTGCTTGTGAAAGTACTCAGATCAAAGCTCTATGTCTCAAGAAGGTGCTGGAATTGAGCTGATGTAGATATATTGCATAGATTGCTCAGAATGATCGCTAGAGTGTACCGACCAAATTATCTCAGTTTCGCTGCTTTGGACTATTATAAATACACTTCGTTTGCTGCGAAGTGCTTGTGAAAGTACTCAGATCAAAGCTCTATTTCTCAAGAAGGTGCTGGAATTGAGCTGATGTAGATATAGTGCATAGATTGCTTGGGATAATCGCTAGAGTGTACCACCCGAATTATCTCAGTTTCGTGGCTTTGGACTATTATAAGTACAGTTTGGTTGGGCCGAGGTGCTTGTGAAAGTACTCACATCAAAGCTCTATGTCTCAAGAAGGTGCTGGAATTGAGCAGATTTAAATATGTAGCATAGATCATTGTATAATGTGATTTTTATACTGTTCGAAGTTTTGTTTCAAAGAAACCACCATAAGAGAGTCAGATACCTAATTTTCACCCCCCACCCTATGAAACTGTTAAGCTTTTTACTACTAGTCTTCATTTACTTTTGCTTTCCTCGACCTCTGGTCGTAAATGCTAGAAGGCTAGGACCGACAAGTCACAGTTTTTCTACTTTGGACTATCATAAGTACAGTTTGGTTGTGCCGAAGTGCTTGTGAAAGTACTCAGGTCAAAGCTTTAAGTCTCAAGTATTAGCGGGAATCGAGCAGATATAGATATATAGCATAGATTGCTCAGGATGATCGCTAGAGTGTACCGACCAAATTATCTCAGTTTCGCTGCTTTGGACTATTATAAATACACTTCGTTTGCTGCGAAGTGCTTGTGAAAGTACTCAGATCAAAGCTCTATTTCTCAAGAAGGTGCTGGAATTGAGCTGATGTAGATATAGTGCATAGATTGCTCAGAATGATCGCTAGAGTGTACCGACCTAATTATCTCAGTTTCGCGGCTTCGGACTATTATAAGTACAGTTTGGTTGGGCCGAAGTGCTTGTGAAAGTACTCAGGTCAAAGCTTTAAGTCTCAAGTATCAGCGGGAATTGAGCAGATATAGATATATATCATAGATTGCTCAGGATAATCGCTAGAGTGTACCGACCGAATTATCTCAGTTTCGCGGCTTCGGACTATTATAAGTACAGTTTGGTTGGGCCGAAGTGCTTGTGAAAGTACTCAGGTCAAAGCTTTAAGTCTCAAGTATCAGCGGGAATTGAGCAGATATAGATATATATCATAGATTGCTCAGGATGTTCGCTAGAGTGTACCGACCGAATTATCTCAGTTTCGAGGCTTTGGACTATTATAAGTACAGTTTGGTTGGGCCGAGGTGCTTGTGAAAGTACTCAGATCAAAGCTCTATTTCTCAAGAAGGTGCTGGAATTGAGCTGATGTAGATATATAGCATAGATTGCTCAGAATGATCGCTAGAGTGTACCGACCGAATTATCTCAGTTTCGCGGCTTTGGACTATTATAAGTACAGTTTGGTTGGGCCGAAGTGCTTGTGAAAGTACTCAGGTCAAAGCTTTAAGTCTCAAGTTTCAGCGGGAATTGAGCAGATATAGATATATATCATAGATTGCTCAGGATGTTCGCTAGAGTGTACCGACCGAATTATCTCAGTTTCGAGGCTTTGGACTATTATAAGTACAGTTTGGTTGAGCCGAGATGCTTGTGAAAGTACTCAGATCAAAGCTCTAAGTCTCAAGATTCAGCAGGAATTGAGCAGATTTAAATATGTAGCATAGATCATTGTATAACGTGATTTTTATACTGTTCGATGTTTTGTTTCAAAGGAACCACCTTAAGAGAAGCAGATACGTAATTTCCACCCCCCACCCTATGAAACTGTTGG
This sequence comes from Diplolepis rosae, assembly GCA_030998225.1. NCBI lineage: Eukaryota > Metazoa > Arthropoda > Insecta > Hymenoptera > Diplolepididae > Diplolepis > Diplolepis rosae. Next base: position 20,332,969 of record JAPYXD010000704.1, read on the forward strand.
GCTTTTTACTACTAGTCTTCATTTACTTTTGCTTTTGTCGACCTCTGGTCATAAATGCTAGAAGGCTAGGACCGACAAGTCACAGTTTTTCTACTTTGGACTATCATAAGTACAGTTTGGTTGTGCCGAATTGCTTGTGAAAGTACTCAGATCAAAGCCCTAAGTCTCAAGTATCAGCGGGAATTGAGCAGATATAGATATATATCATAGATTGCTCAGGATGATCGCTAGAGTGTACCGACCGAATTATCTCAGTTTCGCGGCTTTGGACTATTATAAGTACAGTTTGGTTGAGCCGAGATGCTTGTGAAAGTACTCAGATCAAAGCTATAAGTCTCAAGTATCAGCGGGAATTGAGCAGATATAGATATATAGCATAGATTGCTCAGAATGATCGCTAGAGTGTACCGACCGAATTATCTCAGTTTCGCGGCTTTGGACTATTATAAGTACAGTTTGGTTGGGCCGAAGTGCTTGTGAAAGTACTCAGGTCAAAGCTTTAAGTCTCAAGTTTCAGCGGGAATTGAGCAGATATAGATATATATCATAGATTGCTCAGGATGTTCGCTAGAGTGTACCGACCGAATTATCTCAGTTTCGAGGCTTTGGACTATTATAAGTACAGTTTGGTTGAGCCGAGATGCTTGTGAAAGTACTCAGATTATAGCTCTAAGTCTCAAGATTCAGCAGGAATTGAGCAGATTTAAATATGTAGCATAGATCATTGTATAACGTGATTTTTATACTGTTCGATGTTTTGTTTCAAAGGAACCACCTTAAGAGAAGCAGATACGTAATTTCCACCCCCCACCCTATGAAACTGTTGGGCTTTTTACTACTAGTCTTCATTTACTTTTGCTTTTGTCGACCTCTGGTCATAAATGCTAGAAGGCTAGGACCGACAAGTCACAGTTTTTCTACTTTGGACTATCATAAGTACAGTTTGGTTGTGCCGAATTGCTTGTGAAAGTACTCAGATCAAAGCCCTAAGTCTCAAGTATCAGCGGGAATTGAGCAGATATAGATATATAGCATAGATTGCTCTGGATGATCGCTAGAGTGTACCGACCGAATTATCTGAGTTTCGTGGCTTTGGACTATTATAAGTACACTTCGGTTGCTCCGAAGTGCTTGTGAAAGTACTCACATCAAAGCTCCATGTCTCAAGAAGGTGCTGGAATTGAGCAGATATAGATATATAGCATAGATTGCTCAGGATGTTCGCTAGAGTGTACCGACCGAATTATCTCAGTTTCGAGGCTTTGGACTATTATAAGTACAGTTTGGTTGAGCCGAGATGCTTGTGAAAGTACTCAGATCAAAGCTCTAAGTCTCAAGATTCAGCAGGAATTGAGCAGATTTAAATATGTAGCATAGATCATTGTATAATGTGATTTTTATACTGTTCGATGTTTTGTTTCAAAGGAACCACCTTAAGATGAAGCAGATACGTAATTTCCACCCCCTCCCTATGAAACTGTTGGGCTTTTTACTACTAGTCTTCATTTACTTTTGCTTTTGTCGACCTCTGGTCATAAATGCTAGAAGGCTAGGACCGACAAGTCACAGTTTTTCTACTTTGGACTATCATAAGTACAGTTTGGTTGTGCCGAATTGCTTGTGAAAGTACTCAGATCAAAGCCCTAAGTCTCAAGTATCAGCGGGAATTGAGCAGATATAGATATATATCATAGATTGCTCAGGATGTTCGCTAGAGTGTACCTACCGAATTATCTCAGTTTCGCGGCTTTGGACTATTATAAGTACAGTTTGGTTGAGCCGAGATGCTTGTGAAAGTACTCAGGTCAAAGCTCTATGTCTCAAGTATCAGCGGGAATTGAGCAGATATAGATATATAGCATAGATTGCTAAGTATGATCGCTAGAGTGTACCGACCGAATTATCTCAGTTTCCCTGCTTTGGACTAATATAAGTACAGTTTGGTTGGGCCGAAGTGCTTGTGAAAGTACTCTGGTCAAAGCTCTAAGTCTCAAGTATCAGCGTGAATTGAGCAGATATAGATATATATCATAGATTGCTCAGGATGTTCGCTAGAGTGTACCGACCGAATTATCTCAGTTTCGAGCCTTTGGACTATTATAAGTACAGTTTGGTTGGGCCGAGGTGCTTGTGAAAGTACTCAGATCAAAGCTCTAAGTCTCATGAATCAGCGGGAATTGAGCAGATGTAGATATATAGCATAGATTGCTCAGAATGATCGCTAGAGTGTACCGACCGAATTATCTCAGTTTCGCGGCTTTGGACTATTATAAGTACAGTTTGGTTGGGCCGAAGTGCTTGTGAAAGTACTTAGGTCAAAGCTTTAAGTCTCAAGTATCAGCGGGAATTGAGCAGATATAGATATATATCATAGATTGCTCAGGATGTTCGCTAGAGTGTACCGACCGAATTATCTCAGTTTCGAGGCTTTGGACTATTATAAGTACAGTTTGGTTGAGCCGAGATGCTTGTGAAAGTACTCAGATTATAGCTCTAAGTCTCAAGATTCAGCAGGAATTGAGCAGATTTAAATATGTAGCATAGATCATTGTATAACGTGATTTTTATACTGTTCGATGTTTTGTTTCAAAGGAACCACCTTAAGAGAAGCAGATACGTAATTTCCACCCCCCACCCTATGATACTGTTGGGCTTTTTACTACTAGTCTTCATTTACTTTTGCTTTTGTCGACCTCTGGTCGTAAATTCTAGAAGGCTAGGACCGCCAAGTCACAGTTTTTCTACTTTGGACTATCATAAGTACAGTTTGGTTGTGCCGAATTGCTTGTGAAAGTACTCAGATCAAAGCCCTAAGTCTCAAGTATCAGCGGGAATTGAGCAGATATAGATATATATCATAGATTGCTCAGGATGTTCGCTAGAGTGTACCTACCGAATTATCTCAGTTTCGCGGCTTTGGACTATTATAAGTACAGTTTGGTTGAGCCGAGATGCTTGTGAAAGTACTCAGTTCAAAGCTTTAAGTCTCAAGTTTCAGCGGGAATTGAGCTGATTTAGATATATATCATAGATTGCTTTGGATGTTCGCTAGAGTGTACCGACCGAATTATCTCAGTTTCGAGCCTTTGGACTATTATAAGTACAGTTTGGTTGGGCCGAGGTGCTTGTGAAAGTACTCAGATCAAAGCTCTAAGTCTCATGAATCAGCGGGAATTGAGCAGATGTAGATATATAGCATAGATTGCTCAGAATGATCGCTAGAGTGTACCGACCGAATTATCTCAGTTTCCCTGCTTTGGACTAATATAAGTACAGTTTGGTTGGGTCGAAGTGCTTGTGAAAGTACTCTGGTCAAAGCTCTAAGTCTCAAGTATCAGCGTGAATTGAGCAGATATAGATATATATCATAGATTGCTCAGGATGTTCGCTAGAGTGTACCGACCGAATTATCTCAGTTTCGAGGCTTTGGACTATTATAAGTACAGTTTGGTTGGGCCGAGGTGCTTGTGAAAGTACTCAGATCAAAGCTCTAAGTCTCATGAATCAGCGGGAATTGAGCAGATGTAGATATATAGCATAGATTGCTCAGAATGATCGCTAGAGTGTACCGACCGAATTATCTCAGTTTCGAGGCTTTGGACTATTATAAGTACAGTTTGGTTGGGCTGGAGTGATTGTGAGAGCACTCAGGCCAAATCTCTGAGTCTCTAAAGTCAACTGGAAATGAGCAGCGGTAGATATATAGCATAGATTGCTCAGAATGATCGCTAGAGTGTACCGACCGAATTATCTCAGTTTCGAGGCTTTGGACTATTATAAGTACAGTTTGGTTGAGCCGAGATGCTTGTGAAAGTACTCAGATTATAGCTCTAAGTCTCAAGATTCAGCAGGAATTGAGCAGATTTAAATATGTAGCATAGATCATTGTATAATTCGATTTTTATACTGTTCGATGTTTTGTTTCAAAGGAACCACCTTAAGAGAAGCAGATACGTAATTTCCACCCCCCACCCTATGAAACTTTTGGGCTTTTTACTACTAGTCTTCATTTACTTTTGCTTTCCTCGACCTCTGGTCGTAAATGCTAGAAGGCTAGGACCGACAAGTCACAGTTTTTCGACTTTGGACTATCATAAGTTATGTTTGGTTGTGCCGAAGTGCTTGTGAAAGTACTCTGGTCAAAGCTCTAAGTCTCAAGTATCAGCGTGAATTGAGCAGATATAGATATATATCATAGATTGCTCAGGATGTTCGCTAGAGTGTACCGACCGAATTATCTCAGTTTCGAGGCTTTGGACTATTATAAGTACAGTTTGGTTGAGCCGAGATGCTTGTGAAAGTACTCAGATTATAGCTCTAAGTCTCAAGATTCAGCAGGAATTGAGCAGATTTAAATATGTAGCATAGATCATTGTATAATGTGATTTTTATACTGTTCGATGTTTTGTTTCAAAGGAACCACCTTAAGAGAAGCAGATACGTAATTTCCACCCCCCACCCTATGATACTGTTGGGCTTTTTACTACTAGTCTTCATTTACTTTTGCTTTTGTCGACCTCTGGTCGTAAATGCTAGAAGGCTAGGACCGACAAGTCACAGTTTTTCGACTTTGGACTAATATAAGTAGTTTTTGGTTGTGCCGAAGTGCTTGTGAAAGTACTCAGGTCAAAGCTTTAAGTCTCAAGTTTCAGCGGGAATTGAGCAGATATAGATATATATCATAGATTGCTCAGGATGTTCGCTAGAGTGTACCGACCGAATTATCTGAGTTTCGTGGCTTTGGACTATTATAAGTACACTTCGGTTGCTCCGAAGTGCTTGTGAAAGTACTCACATCAAAGCTCTATGTCTCAAGAAGGTGCTGGAATTGAGCTGATGTAGATATATATCATAGATTGCTCAGGATGTTCGCTAGAGTGTACCGACCGAATTATCTGAGTTTCGTGGCTTTGGACTATTATAAGTACACTTCGGTTGCTCCGAAGTGCTTGTGAAAGTACTCACATCAAAGCTCTATGTCTCAAGAAGGTGCTGGAATTGAGCTGATATAGATATAGAGCATAGATTGCTCAGGATGTTCGCTAGAGTGTACCGACCGAATTATCTCAGTTTCGAGGCTTTGGACTATTATAAGTACAGTTTGGTTGGGCCGAAGTGCTTGTGAAAGTACTTAGGTCAAAGCTTTAAGTCTCAAGATTCAGCAGGAATTGAGCAGATTTAAATATGTAGCATCGATCATTGTATAATGTGATTTTTATACTGTTCGATGTTTTGTTTCAAAGGAACCACCTTAAGAGAATCAGATACGTAATTTCCACCCCCCACCCTATGATACTGTTGGGCTTTTTACTACTAGTCTTCATTTACTTTTGCTTTTGTCGACCTCTGGTCGTAAATGCTAGAAGGCTAGGACCGACAAGTCACAGTTTTTCTACTTTGGACTATCATAAGTACAGTTTGGTTGTGCCGAATTGCTTGTGAAAGTACTCAGATCAAAGCCCTAAGTCTCAAGTATCAGCGGGAATTGAGCAGATATAGATATATAGCATAGATTGCTCTGGATGATCGCTAGAGTGTACCGACCGAATTATCTCAGTTTCGAGGCTTTGGACTATTATAAGTACAGTTTGGTTGCTCCGAAGTGCTTGTGAAAGTACTCAGATCAAAGCTCTATGTCTCAAGAAGGTGCTGGAATTGAGCTGATGTAGATATAGTGCATAGATTGCTCAGAATGATCGCTAGAGTGTACCGACCAAATTATCTCAGTTTGGCTGCTTTGGACTATTATAAGTACACTTCGTTTGCTGCGAAGTGCTTGTGAAAGTACTCACATCAAAGCTCTATGTCTCAAGAAGGTGCTGGAATTGAGCTGATGTAGATATAGTGCATAGATTGCTTGGAATAATCGCTAGAGTGTACCACCCGAATTATCTCAGTTTCGCGGCTTTGGACTATTATAAGTACAGTTTGGTTGGGCCGAGGTGCTTGTGAAAGTACTCACATCAAAGCTCTATGTCTCAAGAAGGTGCTGGAATTGAGCAGATTTAAATATGTATCATAGATCATTGTATAATGTGATTTTTATACTGTTCGAAGTTTTGTTTCAAAGAAACCACCATAAGAGAGTCAGATACGTAATTTCCACCCCCCACCCTATGAAACTTTTGGGCTTTTTACTACTAGTCTTCATTTACTTTTGCTTTTCTCTTCCTCTGGTCGTAAATGCTAGAAGGCTAGGACCGACATGTCACAGTTTTTCGACTTTGGACTATCATAAGTACAGTTTGGTCTGGCCGAAGTGCTTATGAAAGTACTCAGGTCAAAGCTTTAAGTCTCAAGTATTAGCGGGAATCGAGCAGATATAGATATATAGCATAGATTGCTCAGGATGATCGCTAGAGTGTACCGACCAAATTATCTCAGTTTCGCTGCTTTGGACTATTATAAATACACTTCGTTTGCTGCGAAGTGCTTGTGAAAGTACTCAGATCAAAGCTCTATTTCTCAAGAAGGTGCTGGAATTGAGCTGATGTAGATATAGTGCATAGATTGCTTGGGATAATCGCTAGAGTGTACCGACCGAATTATCTCAGTTTCGAGCCTTTGGACTATTATAAGTACAGTTTGGTTGGGCCGAGGTGCTTGTGAAAGTACTCAGATCAAAGCTCTAAGTCTCATGAATCAGCGGGAATTGAGCAGATGTAGATATATAGCATAGATTGCTCAGAATGATCGCTAGAGTGTACCGACCGAATTATCTCAGTTTCGCGGCTTTGGACTATTATAAGTACAGTTTGGTTGGGCCGAAGTGCTTGTGAAAGTACTTAGGTCAAAGCTTTAAGTCTCAAGTATCAGCGGGAATTGAGCAGATATAGATATATATCATAGATTGCTCAGGATGTTCGCTAGAGTGTACCGACCGAATTATCTCAGTTTCGAGGCTTTGGACTATTATAAGTACAGTTTGGTTGAGCCGAGATGCTTGTGAAAGTACTCAGATCAAAGCTCTAAGTCTCAAGATTCAGCAGGAATTGAGCAGATTTAAATATGTAGCATAGATCATTGTATAATTCGATTTTTATACTTTTCGATGTTTTGTTTCAAAGAACCCACCTTAAGAGAAGCAGATACGTAATTTCCACCCCCCACCCTATGAAACTGTTGGGCTTTTTACTACTAGTCTTCATTTACTTTTGCTTTCCTCTTCCTCTGGTCGTAAATGCTAGAAGGCTAGGACCGACAAGTCACAGTTTTTCTACTTTGGACTATCATAAGTACAGTTTGGTTGTGCCGAATTGCTTGTGAAAGTACTCAGATCAAAGCCCTAAGTCTCAAGATTCAGCAGGAATTGAGCAGATGTAGATATATAGCATAGATTTCTCAGGATGATCGCTAGAGTGTACCGACCGAATTATCGCAGTTTCGTGGCTTTGGACTATTATAAGAACACTTCGGTTGCTGCGAAGTGCTTGTGAAAGTACTCAGATCAAAGCTCTATGTCTCAAGAAGGTGCTGGAATTGAGCTGATGTAGATATAGTGCATAGATTGCTTGGGATAATCGCTAGAGTGTACCTACCGAATTATCTCAGTTTCGCGGCTTTGGACTATTATAAGTACAGTTTGGTTGGGCCGAGGTGCTTGTGAAAGTACTTAGGTCAAAGCTTTAAGTCTCAAGTATCAGCGGGATTTGAGCAGATATAGATATATAGCATAGATTGCTCAGAATGATCGCTAGAGTGTACCGACCGAATTATCTCAGTTTCCCTGCTTTGGACTAATATAAGTACAGTTTGGTTGGGCCGAAGTGCTTGTGAAAGTACTCTGGTCAAAGCTCTAAGTCTCAAGTATCAGCGTGAATTGAGCAGATATAGATATATATCATAGATTGCTCAGGATGTTCGCTAGAGTGTACCGACCGAATTATCTCAGTTTCGAGGCTTTGGACTATTATAAGTACAGTTTGGTTAAGCCGAGATGCTTGTGAAAGTACTCAGGTCAAAGCTCGATCTCTCAAGTATCAGCGTGAATTGAGCAGATATAGATATATATCATAGATTGCTCAGGATGTTCGCTAGAGTGTACCGACCGAATTATCTCAGTTTCGAGGCTTTGGACTATTATAAGTACAGTTTGGTTGCTCCGAAGTGCTTGTGAAAGTACTCAGATCAAGGTTCTAAGTCTCAAGATTCAGCAGGAATTGAGCAGATTTAAATATGTAGCATAGATCATTGTATAATTCGATTTTTATACTTTTCGATGTTTTGTTTCAAAGAACCCACCTTAAGAGAAGCAGATACGTAATTTCCACCCCCCACCCTATGAAACTGTTGGGCTTTTTACTACTATTCTTCATTTACTTTTGCTTTTGTCGACCTCTGGTCATAAATGCTAGAAGGCTAGGACCGACAAGTCACAGTTTTTCTACTTTGGACTATCATAAGTACAGTTTGGTTGTGCCGAATTGCTTGTGAAAGTACTCAGATCAAAGCCCTAAGTCTCAAGTATCAGCGGGAATTGAGCAGATATAGATATATAGCATAGATTGCTCTGGATGATCGCTAGAGTGTACCGACCAAATTATCTCAGTTTCGCTGCTTTGGACTATTATAAATACACTTCGTTTGCTGCGAAGTGCTTGTGAAAGTACTCAGATCAAAGCTCTATTTCTCAAGAAGGTGCTGGAATTGAGCTGATGTAGATATGTAGCATAGATTGCTCAGAATGATCGCTAGAGTGTACCAACCGAATTATCTCAGTTTCGCGGCTTTGGACTAATATAAGTACAGTTTGGTTGGGCCGAAGTGCTTGTGAAAGTACTTAGGTCAAAGCTTTAAGTCTCAAGTATCAGCGGGAATTGAGCTGATGTAGATATAGTGCATAGATTGCTTGGGATAATCGCTAGAGTGTACCGACCGAATTATCTCAGTTTCGCGGCTTTGGACTATTATAAGTACAATTTGGTTGGGCCGAAGTGCTTGTGAATGTACTCAGGTCAAAGCTCTATGTCTCAAGTATCAGCGGGAATTGAGCAGATATAGATATATAGCATAGATTTCTCAGGATGATCGCTAGAGTGTACCGACCGAATTATCTCAGTTTCGCGGCTTTGGACTATTATAAGTACAGTTTGGTTGGGCCGAAGTGCTTGTGAAAGTACTTAGGTCAAAGCTTTAAGTCTCAAGTATCAGCGGGAATTGAGCTGATGTAGATATAGTGCATAGATTGCTTGGGATAATCGCTAGAGTGTACCGACCGAATTATCTCAGTTTCGTGGCTTTGGACTATTATAAGTACACTTCGGTTGCTCCGAAGTGCTTGTGAAAGTACTCACATCAAAGCTCTATGTCTCAAGAAGGTGCTGGAATTGAGCAGATTTAAATATGTAGCATAGATCATTGTATAATGTGATTTTTATACTGTTCGAAATTTTGTGTCAAAGAAACCACCTTAAGAGAGGCAGATACGTAATTTCCACCCCCCACCCTATGAAACTTTTGGGCTTTTTACTACTAGTCTTCATTTACTTTTGCTTTCCTCGACCTCTGGTCGTAAATGCTAGAAGGCTAGGACCGACATGTCACAGTTTTTCGACTTTGGACTATCATAAGTACAGTTTGGTCTGCCTGAAGTGCTTATGAAAGTACTCAGGTCAAAGCTTTAAGTCTCAAGTATTAGCGGGAATCGAGCAGATATAGATATATAGCATAGATTGCTCAGGATGATCGCTAGAGTGTACCGACCGAATTATCGCAGTTTCGTGGCTTTGGACTATTATAAGTACACTTCGGTTGCTGCGAAGTGCTTGTGAAAGTACTCAGATCAAAGCTCTATGTCTCAAGAAGGTGCTGGAATTGAGCTGATGTAGATATAGTGCATAGATTGCTTGGGATAATCGCTAGAGTGTACCGACCGAATTATCTCAGTTTCGCGGCTTCGGACTATTATAAGTACAGTTTGGTTGGGCCGAAGTGCTTGTGAAAGTACTCAGGTCAAAGCTTTAAGTCTCAAGTATCAGCGGGAATTGAGCAGATATAGATATATATCATAGATTGCTCAGGATGTTCGCTAGAGTGTACCTACCGAATTATCTCAGTTTCGCGGCTTTGGACTATTATAAGTACAGTTTGGTTGGGCTGGAGTGATTGTGAGAGCACTCAGGCCAAATCTCTGAGTCTCTAAAGTCAACTGGAAATGAGCAGCGGTAGATATATATCATAGATTGCTCAGGATGTTCGCTAGAGTGTACCTACCGAATTATCTCAGTTTCGCGGCTTTGGACTATTATAAGTACAGTTTGGTCTTGCTGAAGTGCTTATGAAAGTACTCAGGTCAAAGCTTTAAGTCTCAAGTATTAGCGGGAATCGAGCAGATATAGATATATAGCATAGATTGCTCAGGATGATCGCTAGAGTGTACCGACCAAATTATCTCAGTTTCGCTGCTTTGGACTATTATAAATACACTTCGTTTGCTGCGAAGTGCTTGTGAAAGTACTCAGATCAAAGCTCTATTTCTCAAGAAGGTGCTGGAATTGAGCTGATGTAGATATAGTGCATAGATTGCTTGGGATAATCGCTAGAGTGTACCGACCGAATTATCTCAGTTTCGAGGCTTTGGACTATTATAAGTACAGTTTGGTTGGGCCGAGGTGCTTGTGAAAGTACTCAGATCAAAGCTCTAAGTCTCATGAATCAGCGGGAATTGAGCAGATGTAGATATATAGCATAGATTGCTCAGAATGATCGCTAGAGTGTACCGACCGAATTATCTCAGTTTCGCGGCTTTGGACTATTATAAGTACAGTTTGGTTGGGCCGAAGTGCTTGTGAAAGTACTTAGGTCAAAGCTTTAAGTCTCAAGAAGGTGCTGGAATTGAGCAGATATAGATATATAGCATAGATTTCTCAGGATGATCGCTAGAGTGTACCGACCGAATTATCGCAGTTTCGTGGCTTTGGACTATTATAAGAACACTTCGGTTGCTGCGAAGTGCTTGTGAAAGTACTCAGATCAAAGCTCTATGTCTCAAGAAGGTGCTGGAATTGAGCTGATGTAGATATAGTGCATAGATTGCTTGGGATAATCGCTAGAGTGTACCGACCGAATTATCTCAGTTTCGTGGCTTTGGACTATTATAAGAACACTTCGGTTGCTGCGAAGTGCTTGTGAAAGTACTCAGATCAAAGCTCTATGTCTCAAGTATCAGCGGGAATTGAGCAGATATAGATATATAGCATAGATTGCTCAGGATGATCGCTAGAGTGTACCGACCAAATTATCTCAGTTTCGCTGCTTTGGACTATTATAAATACACTTCGTTTGCTGCGAAGTGCTTGTGAAAGTACTCAGATCAAAGCTCTATTTCTCAAGAAGGTGCTGGAATTGAGCTGATGTAGATATATAGCATAGATTGCTCAGAATGATCGCTAGAGTGTACCGACCGAATTATCTCAGTTTCGCGGCTTTGGACTATTATAAGAACACTTCGGTTGCTGCGAAGTGCTTGTGAAAGTACTCAGATCAAAGCTCTATTTCTCAAGAAGGTGCTGGAATTGAGCTGATGTAGATATAGTGCATAGATTGCTTGGGATAATCGCTAGAGTGTACCGACCGAATTATCGCAGTTTCGTGGCTTTGGACTATTATAAGTACACTTCGGTTGCTCCGAAGTGCTTGTGAAAGTACTCACATCAAAGCTCTATGTCTCAAGAAGGTGCTGGAATTGAGCAGATTTAAATATGTAGCATAGATCATTGTATAATGTGATTTTTATACTGTTCGAAATTTTGTTTCAAAGAAACCACCTTAAGAGAGGCAGATACGTAATTTCCACCCCCCACCCTATGAAACTTTTGGGCTTTTTACTACTAGTCTTCATTTACTTTTGCTTTCCTCGACCTCTGGTCGTAAATGCTAGAAGGCTAGGACCGACATGTCACAGTTTTTCGACTTTGGACTATCATAAGTACAGTTTGGTCTGGCTGAAGTGCTTATGAAAGTACTCAGGTCAAAGCTTTAAGTCTCAAGTATTAGCGGGAATCGAGCAGATATAGATATATAGCATAGATTTCTCAGGATGATCGCTAGAGTGTACCGACCGAATTATCGCAGTTTCGTGGCTTTGGACTATTATAAGAACACTTCGGTTGCTGCGAAGTGCTTGTGAAAGTACTCAGATCAAAGCTCTATGTCTCAAGAAGGTGCTGGAATCGAGCAGATATAGATATATAGCATAGATTGCTCAGGATGATCGCTAGAGTGTACCTACCGAATTATCTCAGTTTCGCGGCTTTGGACTATTATAAGTACAGTTTGGTTGGGCCGAAGTGCTTGTGAAAGTACTTAGGTCAAAGCTTTAAGTCTCAAGTATCAGCGGGAATTGAGCTGATGTAGATATAGTGCATAGATTGCTTGGGATAATCGCTAGAGTGTACCGACCGAATTATCTCAGTTTCGCGGCTTTGGACTATTATAAGTACAGTTTGGTTGGGCCGAAGTGCTTGTGAAAGTACTCAGGTCAAAGCTTTAAGTCTCAAGTATCAGCGGGAATTGAGCAGATATAGATATATAGCATAGATTGCTCAGGATGATCGCTAGAGTGTACCGACCAAATTATCTCAGTTTCGCTGCTTGGACTATTATAAGTACACTTCGGTTGCTGCGAAGTGCTTGTGAAAGTACTCACATCAAAGCTCTATGTCTCAAGAAGGAGCTGGGATTGAGCTGATGTAGATATAGTGCATAGATTGCTTGGGATAATCGCTAGAGTGTACCGACCGAATTATCTCAGTTTCGTGGCTTTGGACTATTATAAGTACACTTCGGTTGCTCCGAAGTGCTTGTGAAAGTACTCACATCAAAGCTCTATGTCTCAAGAAGGTGCTGGAATTGAGCAGATTTAAATATGTAGCATAGATCATTGTATAATGTGATTTTTATACTGTTCGAAATTTTGTGTCAAAGAAACCACCTTAAGAGAGGCAGATACGTAATTTCCACCCCCCACCCTATGAAACTTTTGGGCTTTTTACTACTAGTCTTCATTTACTTTTGCTTTCCTCGACCTCTGGTCGTAAATGCTAGAAGGCTAGGACCGACATGTCACAGTTTTTCGACTTTGGACTATCATAAGTACAGTTTGGTCTGCCTGAAGTGCTTATGAAAGTACTCAGGTCAAAGCTTTAAGTCTCAAGTATTAGCGGGAATCGAGCAGATATAGATATATAGCATAGATTGCTCAGGATGATCGCTAGAGTGTACCGACCGAATTATCGCAGTTTCGTGGCTTTGGACTATTATAAGTACACTTCGGTTGCTGCGAAGTGCTTGTGAAAGTACTCAGATCAAAGCTCTATGTCTCAAGAAGGTGCTGGAATTGAGCTGATGTAGATATAGTGCATAGATTGCTTGGGATAATCGCTAGAGTGTACCTACCGAATTATCTCAGTTTCGCGGCTTTGGACTATTATAAGTACAGTTTGGTTGGGCCGAAGTGCTTGTGAAAGTACTTAGGTCAAAGCTTTAAGTCTCAAGTATCAGCGGGAATTGAGCAGATATAGATATATATCATAGATTGCTCAGGATGTTCGCTAGAGTGTACCGACCGAATTATCTCAGTTTCGAGGCTTTGGACTATTATAAGTACAGTTTGGTTGGGCTGGAGTGATTGTGAGAGCACTCAGGCCAAATCTCTGAGTCTCTAAAGTCAACTGGAAATGAGCAGCGGTAGATATATAGCATAGATTGCTCAGGATGATCGCTAGAGTGTACCGACCAAATTATCTCAGTTTCGCTGCTTTGGACTATTATAAATACACTTCGTTTGCTGCGAAGTGCTTGTGAAAGTACTCAGATCAAAGCTCTATTTCTCAAGAAGGTGCTGGAATTGAGCTGATGTAGATATAGTGCATAGATTGCTTGGGATAATCGCTAGAGTGTACCGACCGAATTATCTCAGTTTCGAGGCTTTGGACTATTATAAGTACAGTTTGGTTGGGCCGAGGTGCTTGTGAAAGTACTCAGATCAAAGCTCTAAGTCTCATGAATCAGCGGGAATTGAGCAGATGTAGATATATAGCATAGATTGCTCAGAATGATCGCTAGAGTGTACCGACCGAATTATCTCAGTTTCGCGGCTTTGGACTATTATAAGTACAGTTTGGTTGGGCCGAAGTGCTTGTGAAAGTACTCAGGTCAAAGCTTTAAGTCTCAAGTATCAGCGGGAATTGAGCAGATATAGATATATATCATAGATTGCTCAGGATGTTCGCTAGAGTGTACCGACCGAATTATCTCAGTTTCGAGGCTTTGGACTATTATAAGTACAGTTTGGTTGAGCCGAGATGCTTGTGAGAGTACTCAGATAAAAGCTCTAAGTCTCAAGATTCAGCAGGAATTGAGCAGATTTAAATATGTAGCATAGATCATTGTATAACGTGATTTTTATACTGTTCGATGTTTTGTTTCAAAGGAACCACCTTAAGAGAAGCAGATACGTAATTTCCACCCCCCACCCTATGAAACTGTTGGGCTTTTTACTACTAGTCTTCATTTACTTTTGCTTTTGTCGACCTCTGGTCATAAATGCTAGAAGGCTAGGACCGACAAGTCACAGTTTTTCTACTTTGGACTATCATAAGTACAGTTTGGTTGTGCCGAATTGCTTGTGAAAGTACTCAGATCAAAGCCCTAAGTCTCAAGTATCAGCGGGAATTGAGCAGATATAGATATATAGCATAGATTGCTCAGGATAATCGCTAGAGTGTACCTACCGAATTATCTCAGTTTCGAGGCTTTGGACTATTATAAGTACAGTTTGGTTGGGCCGAGGTGCTTGTGAAAGTACTCAGATCAAAGCTCTATGTCTCAAGAAGGTGCTGGAATTGAGCTGATGTAGATATAGTGCATAGATTGCTCAGAATGATCGCTAGAGTGTACCGACCAAATTATCTCAGTTTGGCTGCTTTGGACTATTATAAGTACACTTCGTTTGCTGCGAAGTGCTTGTGAAAGTACTCTGATCAAAGCTCTATGTCTCAAGAAGGTGCTGGAATTGAGCTGATGTAGATATAGTGCATAGATTGCTTGGGATAATCGCTAGAGTGTACCACCCGAATTATCTCAGTTTCGTGGCTTTGGACTATTATAAGTACAGTTTGGTTGGGCCGAGGTGCTTGTGAAAGTACTCACATTAAAGTTCTATGTCTCAAGAAGGTGCTGGAATTGAGCAGATTTAAATATGTAGCATAGATCATTGTATAATGTGATTTTTATACTGTTCGAAGTTTTGTTTCAAAGAAACCACCATGAGAGAGGCTGATACCTAATTTCCACCCCCCACCCTATGAAACTGTTGAGCTTTTTTCTACTAGTCTTCATTTACTTTTGCTTTTCTCGACCTCTGGTCGTAAATGCTAGAAGGCTAGGACCGACAAGTCACAGTTTTTCGACTTTGGACTATCATAAGTACAGTTTGGTTGGGCCGAAGTGCTTGTGAAAGTACTCAGGTCAGAGCTTTAAGTCTCAAGTATCAGCGGGATTTGAGCAGATATAGATATATAGCATAGATTGCTCAGGATGATCGCTAGAGTGTACCGACCAAATTATCTCAGTTTCGCTGCTTTGGACTATTATAAGTACACTTCGGTTGCTGCGAAGTGCTTGTGAAAGTACTCAGATCAAAGCTCTATGTCTCAAGAAGGTGCTGGAATTGAGCTGATGTAGATATAGTGCATAGATTGCTTGGGATAATCGCTAGAGTGTACCGACCGAATTATCTCAGTTTCGCGGCTTTGGACTATTATAAGTACAATTTGGTTGGGCCGAAGTGCTTGTGAATGTACTCAGGTCAAAGCTCTATGTCTCAAGTATCAGCGGGAATTGAGCAGATATAGATATATAGCATAGATTTCTCAGGATGATCGCTAGAGTGTACCGACCGAATTATCGCAGTTTCGTGGCTTTGGACTATTATAAGTACAGTTTGTTTGGGCCGATGTGCTTGTGAAAGTACTCTGGTTAAAGCTCTAAGTGTCATGATTTAACTGGAATTGAGCAGATGTAGATATACATCATAGATTGCTCAGGATAATCGCTAGAGTGTACCGACCGAATTACCTCAGTTTTTTGACTTTGGACTATTATATGTACAGTTTGGTTGGGTCGAGGTGCTTTTGAAAGTACTCAGAACAATGCTTTAAGTCTCGAGCATAGTTCCCTATAAAGTTTCGATAAGTACAGCGGCAATTTTTCTACTGAAGTGGTTGGCGAGGTTTATGCCATCTTATAAAACTTTGAATGTTATGTTACTACTAAAGCTTAGCGTTAATTTTCAGATATTTATATTCAAATCGGCTACAATTATTGATGAAATTTCAACTAAGCTAGTCAAATTTTTGATCAATTTTTATGGCTGAATGCAGAAATCTTCTACCAAAAGTACATTAATTTTCAACTGAATAAATTAATGTTAAACCAAAATAAATTTTTTTATCCGATATGAATGAAAATGCATCAATTTGAAGAAATTCCTAACGGTGCATTAGACACGAAATGAATGAATTCGGTGCTCAAATGGTCTTTTTACCCGTCTATATTATTCTAGGAACGGAAAACTACGAAAAAGAAACGCTTTTCCTCTATCTTCATCCGTTGAAGGTAATTCTACGAGTACCTTACAATTCTGAGGTGCTGAATAAGGCGAAGCACTTCACATGTCAGATGGAGAGATTTGGAAACGGGGGTGAAGGTTTTGTGGTGCCATGGCAACACCCGTCGCAATACAGAACTTTTGCTTCTCACTCCTGGTCCTTTTCTCACTTTCAATCTTTTGATCCTCTTCTCTCAGTCTATCATTCAAGTATCTCCGTATTTTCGCTGTGTATGATCAAAAACGCTAAAATTAAGTCTCTTCAACCTGTAGAATGAAATTTTGAAATTTAAAGATATAGGTAGTAAGACAATATATAAAAAGATTTCTTCAATTTGTGCTTGAATATTTGGAAATAGAAAAAGTTATAGGTACAATAAGAGACCCGCTTTTAAAAATTTTAATATACTATTCTGAAATGAAGAACGGGTGTTTCTTAGTGTAAAAGGGTTTGTTCCGAAAGTCTCGGATGCAGAAAAAAAATGAAAAGTTAATGATTCACACTAAAAAATGCCCATTTTCAGCCTTTGATTTTTCAATTGAGTACTGTACCAATTGATAGCTCATGATACAGAGAAGTTTTACGTTAAGAGTTAGTTTCAGAGATATATAACGTCAAAGTAGTCGATATCCATAAAGAAACTATCACACAAGCGACCCTTTGTACACGGAGAAACTTTTAGTTGTGAAATTTGATATTATAATATTTATTTGCACTAGAAGTCAGTAGGAAGCAAGGATATAACGTCAGTTATTCGGGAATTATTAGGTGCGCATCTAAGTTCCCGCTGTTTGTCAATAGATGGCTCCAGCAGTATTGCTGATCGATTTTGACATATCCAAAACATCATGAACCAAGCTTAGACATATGGTAAACAAACCGTTTTGACACATAAGTGATTTTTTTTTGGCGTCATATACTTTTGGTTGTGTGAAAATGTCTAATTTTGTGCCAAATAATCGTCATTTGCGGGAAGTGTTGATTTTTTTCACTCATTCGAAGAAAACGGCGGCTGAAGCGCATCGAGAGCTGCAAAAAGTTTACGGCGATGTGACATAGCAAGTGTAATGGAAGAGAATCATGATAAATACTAGATTAGATTCGAGTGTACGCATAAAAACTCGTATACGCACCGAAGTCTCATAAAATAGAATACGTGCCAATGCACACAATTCGGGAAATTACGAGACTCGCGACAATGCTCGCAGGACTGATCGCGCCTCGGCTTCGATGTCCTGCGAGCATTGTCGCTCGTCGCGCAATAACCCTCATTGTGCGCCTAGGCACGTAATATACTATTGTCTTATCACTATGGCAATTTATATTATTTTTTCTACTATATCCTATCTTGACATTTAAGTCTTGTTAAAATAAATATTATAATATCTAATTTCGCAATGAATAGTTTCTCCGCGTAGTTCCCTAACCGATGACGACTACTTTGTCTCTATATCATCGGTTTTGTGGATGACGCACTTGTCGTGTGCGCCGCTGACGACGTCGGAATCCTGGAGCTGAGGATCAATGAAAGTCTATGGCGGGCAAAGCGTTGGTTGGATATTAGATGCCTGAAAATGGCCCCTGAAAAGACCGAGGCTTTGCTGGTCACGGACTGGTCAGATGTGGTGCTGAGAATTGTCTCAGCAAACCGAACTGTGTCGACGAGTGCTGTGCTGGTCCTGGCGAGCGTCCCACCAATAGACTTGTTGGCAGAGGAAAGGAAGGAGACCTTTCAGCTCCGTAAGGAGCTCACCTGCTTAACGAACCTGCAGGAAATCGCTCGCGCGAAGGAGGCCATCGGCAAGGATGGAAGGTGCAGACTCGTCGAGAAATGGCAGACGAGATGGCATAGATTTTACCTGACGCAAGAGCTTTCGGGCCATGGTTGCTTTAATGCGTACCTGAAGCGCTTTAAGAAAAGAGACGATGAGTCGTGTCGCTACTGCGGATCCCTTGTGGACAATGCAAAGCACACACATTTTGTCTGTGCTAGGTGGGGCGTGGCAAGGGAGGCTGCCAGTCGGTCAGTGGGCGCACAACTCACTCCTGACACGATGATCTCCCTCATGCCCCAGTCTGAACAAAAATGGGTGCTTATCGAGTCATTTGTCACCATGGTGATGAAGACGAGGGAGCTCGATGGGCGTGCGGAGCGCGGCGACAACGAGGGCCAGTAGAAATCGCATCGGGGCCTGCACCCGCGGTCCTGCGTCCTAGGCGGACTTGGCTGTCCGCGTCGTTCGGGGGAGGAATCTTTTTATTCCTCCCCTGGTTGACGCGGCTAGTTGGTTTGCCTAACGAGTGTGTGGCCGCGGATGGGAGTCCCGAAGGGAACGGATGACGGAAAAGTCGTACGCGACTTTAAGCTGGAACCAACCACCGTACCGAGGGCTTCATGGCACCAGGGAGTGGTGGTGTGTGCAATGGTGGGAGACATGGATGCATTCTGCAGGACAAAAAAAACATGTTCCTACCAATTAGAAAGGATATCGCGAAAGTGCTGCACGAAATACAGCAACTCCAACAAGATACTGAATAGACGTGTGCATTCTGTCGGATCAAATGTAGCAAATTGGATTTGATTCGCCTTATTTGTTGAATCGGATTTTTTTTATTCGATCGGCCGTCTGTCGAATGTCGAATATTCAACATCCGAACCTCGCTTCTTCGGATATCGGATTTTTTCGATTCGATCGGTCGGCCGTCGAATTTTGAATATTCGACATCCGAAGCGCGTCTGATCGAATGTCAGATTTTTAAGATTCGACCGGTGCAGAATGTAGTTTGCAATTTTTAATCAGACATTACACAATATATATATTATTAGTTTATCATATCGGAATGGTGAGTCGAATGAATTTTTTTTTATCCTATGCGATTTATACATGTCAGGAATGACACGAAATAAGATATCGATTATTAATAGACCAGCATACAAATTTCAAACTAAGTTGCACACACTTTCTCAAATAATCATTATCAAATAAAGTAGAATTAAAAAAAAAGCATCATTAAAGAAAAATCCGAATTGAGCTGAAAGAAAACATTCTAAATTGAGACTTGTAAGTCTACTTGAAGTTTTAGGCAATCCATTATATCTACCTTGATAATACGCAATTAAGACTTAAGACCTCATGTTTTCCATTAATGTCGCGTACGACTCTTCCGTCATCCGTTCGCTCGGAACTTCCATCCGCGGCCACGCGCCCACTAGGATAACCGACTAGCCGCACCACCCAGGGGAGAAACAAACAGATTCCTCCCCCGAACGACGCGGACAGTCAAGTCTACCCGAGACGCAGGACCGCGGGTGCAGGCCCCGATGCGATTTCTACTGGCCCTCCCCGTTGTTTCGCTCTCGACGCCCATCAAGTTCTCTTCTCTTCTCATCTCATCTGCCATTTCTCGACGAGTCTGCGCCTTCCATCCTCCGGATGGACTCCTTCGCGCGAGCGATTTCCTGCAGGTCGGCGCTGGTAAGCTCCTTGCGAAGCTGAAAGGTTTCCTGCCTTTCCTCCGCCAATAAATCTATTGGCGGGACGCTCGCCAGGACCAGCACAGCGCTCGTCGAGATAGTTCTATATGCCGAAACTATTCTCAGCGAGACAAGTCTCTGCGCCGAGAACAGCTTCTTCTGGACAGCATGGTTTTGCAAGGCATTGGTCCAGACCGGAGCTGCATAAAGCAGCTTCGAATGGACCACGCTCCCACCAATCTTCTTTTCGCTTCCCTGGGTCCACCAATGTTTGGCATAAGCCGGGCCAAGTTCGCTCCACATTGGATGGCTTTGGCAGCTGCGATCTTTAGATGTTCACCAAAACTAAGCCTACGATCCAGCTGCACCCCCAGGTACTTAATGCTTGTTTTCCACTCGACTTCATGCTCTCCGAGAACGATCCTCGGATATTGGAAGGATCTCCTGTCCGTAACGAGCAAAGCCTCGGTTTTCTCAGGGGCCATTTTAAGACCTCTGCTATCCAACCAGCGCTTTACTCGCCACAGACTTTCATTGATCCTCAGCTCTAGGATTCTGACGTCGTCAGCGACGCACACGACAAGTGCGTCATCCGCGAAGCCGACGATGCTCGTTTCAGCATGTAGGTCCATGTGCAGAAAGTCATCGTACATGATGTTCCAAACGAATGGACCCACCCGCGAATCTTATACTTGAAAGTCCTTCTATTTACTTTGCTGAATAGGGCGAAGAAAGCATTCGAAAAAAAATAAAAACAAAATTTGAAGTCAGTTAATATCACTTATTTATTTTCTTCATTCGAAACTTCTATAATATTTTCTTATTCCCTAAAAAAACCTTAAAATTCACCATTTTGGAACGATTCAAACAGCACGAAAATATTTTCTGGCTTTTCTGGAATATGCATTTTCAATTTTGTGAAAGCAAAATTTTCGAATAATTCTAAATTCAGCAAAATTTTTTTAATTCTCAATTATTGTTATTATATTATTATTATTATTATTTGCTGAAATTTTTTAATCAATACGAATTTTTTAAGATTTTCAAATAAAGAATGTGAGCAGAAGATATTAACTGATTTCAAAACTTTTTATTCATCATAGAACACAATCACTTTAAAAATCTTGAGTTGAACAACATTTTTCTGAATGGGCTTTTTGATTTTCATTACTAGTTATTATACATATTCTTATAAACAAATAATTAAAATTTGTTAAATTTTGATTAACAAATCCAACTGACTAACTTTTTTATTTGATGGACTATAGTCTCTGAATGCATCACATAAGACTAGAAAAATAAATTCTTTCGACTATAACGATATCAAATTAAAATACAATTATACAATGTACTTGTACACCAAGTAATATTGAAATTGTGCGTGAATTTATAAAAAATGAGCCAAAATCTTCTTTGCGACACATGGCAATGGAATTAAACATGTCAAAAGATTCAGTGCATCGCATTTTGACCGAAAATTCGCCGTGTGAGGCCGCAACACCATGAAAGTGGCAGTTGGAGCCTTTTGCACGATAATGCGCCGGCCCATCGTTCAACGCTTATCACTGATTTTTTGACCAAAAATCACATTTTGTCCGTCAACCACTCACCGTATTCGCCTGATATGGCTCCCTGTGACTTCTACCTATTCGGAAAATTTCATTTGGCCATGAAAGGAAAACGTTTTGCGTCCGTAGAGGCCATCCAAAAGGCTTGTACCGACATCCTGATGGACATTCCGGTCAATGACCTGAAACACTCTTTCGAAAAGCTTTTGGATCGCGCAAAACAGTGTATCGAGGCCGGAGGGGACTATTTTGAATAAATAAACTCGAATTTATCAGAACAAAGCTCCTGTCGTTTCTATTTTAGCTCAGTCTCGTTTATTTTGGAACGCACCTTCTAGTATATTACGTGCCAATGCACACAATTCAGGAAATTACGAGACTCGTGACAATGCTCGCAGGACTGATCGCGCCTCGGCTTCGATCTCCTGCGAGCATTGTCACGAGTCTCGTAATTTCCCGAATTGTGTGCATTGGCACATATTCTATTGTATGTGACTTTGGTGCGTATACGAGTTTTTATGCGTACACTCGAATCTAATCTAGTATTGTAGTTGTTTGCGGCGCTAGTCATTACACTTGATATGTCACGACTAGTCCCGGCCATTTTGATTTTATCGATCTTGTGTAGTAGTAATGGATTTTAATAGACGCATGCGCAGTTCAAATGTACAAGGCTTTGGCAGTAAGATGCTAACGCTGTACGAAGAAGAAGACTGTACTCCGTTGCATGGCTATAGGCGCATGCGCAGTTCAATTTTTACATTTCATTCCTCTGCAGCGCAATATACTATATGGCGCTATTTTTAACTGTAGCGAAAAATCGAATTTGCGCATCGGTGGCACATAAATAAAATTTACTTAATTCAAGAGAATAATTAGTTGGCATTATTCAACAAAAAAATTGACTAAATCTAAGTACTAGGGTGTTTGACATTGACATGACCACTTCTGTCAAAATTTGAGCTAAATCAATTCTTGAGTTTACAAGTTACAGTGCCTGAAAGCAACCAACCTCCACATTTTTTGCAAAGATGGAAAAAAGTGAATTTCATGTGTTGACTAAACACTACTTTTTGCGTGGAAAAACCTTATTATAAACCAAGGCCGAGCTTGATAAATATTATTGGGACTCTGCTCCGTCGTATGGAATGGTTCAGAAATGGTTTACCGAATTTCGCCGCGATTGTTCACAATCGACCAAAAACGCATTGGTGTGACCATTTCGGAGCGAAATTTGGCATATTTGAACCGCAATCCCAAAGAGTTTTTGCATCGATTTGTGACGATAGATGAAACGTGGATCCACCACTATACTCCGGAATCACGTGAAGGGTCAAAACAGTGAGATAAGCCTGGTGAAAGTGCATTAAAGCGTCCGAAAACGCAACAATCGGCTGGAAAAGTTATGGCTAGTGTTTTTCGAGATGCATATACCAGTCTTGCCCATATCAAGAACAATTCTCTTAGGGAAAGATTCGGGTAGATTTTCTAGTTTAGCGCTCGTAATATTACCCCCAGAATTCTTTCTGGGGCTTTGTGCTAAATACTCTCATTACAATACCGGGCCTTTTAATATCAAAACATGCAATACTAACGAAATTTTCTGGTTTTGGCGTTACCCTTGAAAAATCATATTATGACTGCCTCAAGAACGATCTTATGCAGTGAAAAATATGAAAGCGTGTTAAGTTAACACAACTACAAGCTTTTATCTCAGCTGGCTAGCAGCATGGTTCCTGATAGCCTTTTTCACCCCGCGTGAATATGGCTTGAGTGTACACAAAATTACTTTTCAAACGATGTAAATCTTAACGATTCTTGATTTTTATTCGTATATTCTGATTTATTTTATTTTTTGCATACACTAGATGGTAAAGAGGTCCCTTTGAGAATCATCATTTTTTGAGAAATGCGTTTATCCTAGAAAATGTCATGAGTGTTACTGCCTACATTCTCAAAACGTGCCTAATGCAAAAACAAAACTGCATTCACTGGGAACAATATATTTCAAGTTCACACAGGTTCAATATTATACAAAAAAAATGTTATGTAACTGAAGATTTCGCTTAAAATATTCTCGGTGCTGCCATTTTTTTGCTAAAGTTCAATTGATAGTGACCAAAATTTGGTAATGGATTCAAATAAATTATGTAAAATAAAAAAAAAATCTTTAAATAAACAGTTAGCTGTCTATACAAGATATGTATAAAGGAATTCACAGGAAGTGGTGTAACGCACGATAAGAAAAATACTCTCCTTAAGAAGAGTAAGTAAAGAAAGTGAGTCACATAAAGGTATAAAAAGTCGAAGAGAGAAGTCAAATGGAAAAAGAAATTAACATCACTTTGGGGAGTAATGTCTAAAACCCCTTCTGGTCTGTTCGCGCCTTATTTACGCATGTGCACCGATGTCCTATCGATTTCCAACAATTCCATCGGCTGACGACCGGCGTCGCCAGTGTCGTGTTGCTGCATGCCACCCAAAAACACTCTTGCGTACTGTCGATCCGATTCTTTCAAGGTTAACCCACATTTCCGGCATATTGCTCTTGATTTCCGGTGCTTCTACTGACAGAAGCTTTTCGAAAATCGATCGAGAACTTTTTAAATCGGTTGTGGATCTTCGAATTTGTGAAAAAAGTGAGCTGTGCTGTTGTTTTTTTCACGGAGTCATCCTATTCCCACTACAACTTTCTGTCTCGGTTACCTTTTTCTACTTGTCATTTTTACGGTAAGTAGTTAATCGTATTATACTAGAGTCACATGTAGGGGTAAACGGTAAATAATATAAACATAGTTTGGTCTTCAAATCTTATAATTTATTTTTTATCAAGGAATATTACTTAGTTAGTGTTGTGAGAGAAGTAAAACACAAGTTTAACAATTTCACATGATGATGAGTTGACGAAAAAGACTAGGGTTTATCGGAGAATATAATACGAGACGATGCCAATTAAGCTGAAGCCAATTAACGCGATTGGTTTTCGCGCGATTGCTCGTGCCAATTTACACCTCACTAAAGCTTTGCCACTATTCAATTCATGCTTTGTATACGATTCCTTATTCGCCGGAATTTTAATCATTTAAGCGTGTAAATATTTGTGAGGAAAATTCCCGCAAATAGAGATCCGTTGTTCAAATGTGGAAGAAGAAATTAATTGGGATTCGAACTCATTCAATTTTTCGATGTATGTTAATAATTGTGCATGAAACGCTTTGGGTGCGATAGCGAACGTCGAATTTTCCAGCTTACTGCTAAGTGGTGCGCCTCAAAATGAGGGCCTTACACTTTAGGTAATTAGAAAGCAATTTGAATTAAAGCACACCAGCACAGAAAAGTAATTATGGAATGATGAACGCACAAGCGCTGTCAAGGTTTTGGATTGCACTTACCCTTGTCTGGTCTATGTACGGATAAATACGTAATTCATCCATATATGAAGGTCTACACAGCTACATGTTTTACGTATATGCCGTAGTTTAAGGTTATGTTAATTTAAATTAACTATGCAAAATAGACGACGGAGCGGAAAACGTTGACTACGTGAAGCACACGTTGAGAGAAGAAATGCTTTAATGATGAGAAAAAATAAACCACGATCGTTTTCACCCAGTCTCGTAAATACCATCGCTCATACGCCTCTTTGCAATCTCAATTTTTAAGATTTAACAACAAAGGGACAAAAATTATAAATGTTTTTTGAAGATTTAAGTTTATCCTACTGTTCATACGTGAACGTATAGTGCCATTTTGCTTCTATTTCAATTTTTGAGCAAATAAGACACGAATCATGCAAGTATTTTTTACTCTATACTTCAACCTACTCCGAGACCATATGGTACCCATATGGAAAGCAAAAAATCATAAAAATGATAGGATATCATGAAAAGAAGAGGAAAATATTCCTCTTCTTTTTGTATCTTCTCATTTTGATGAACGGTAAAAAATGTGTAGCATTTATGAAGATTTGTTAGGTTATATCAGCCATATTTATGGTTAGGATAGTTATTAATATACCTGGAACATCGATACGTTTCTTTGTACCAGCTACACATTTTTTTTGCGTGTACGACTTCTTCCTCTTTACAAGGATATCAAAAGTAAATATTCCTCTCAATTGAAAATTTATTTTCCTCAATCTAAAATCTAGTTGGAACAAATATTTTTGCTTTCTTCATTGTTGCCGAGTCTAAAAGAATTATTATTTTGTAACCGAGTCATCCCAGGCGACCGTGGTTGTATAAACATGGAGGAATTATTAGTAATTATGCTGAGAATATTGTTACGTCCGACTTCAAATTAAGAAATTACAATAAGAGTTATCATTACTTTTTTTCTGAAACTGCATTATTGAAAACTGTTTGTTAGAGTTGTCAATGTTGCATACCCAGCACACAGCAACGGAGAAATTCAGCGTATACTTCTTGAAGGGTGCGATATTACCACGCGCGTACGCGAGTAGGCGAATTGATCTCATTGGGGGTACAATCATCCATCACCAAGTGACAGTTTCGAGCCACCCCTGAAAAGCAGACCGTTCCTGCAAAGAAGGGTGGACAAAAAAGAAGAACGTTGCCTACAGAGAAGGGAATTCTTAGAATGATGGTGTAATTGAGGGGAGAGGAGCAGTAGAAAATTTTGATGCTGCATCATCAGCAGGCGACGATCCAAACGGCTTACAATACTTATCAAATCCAGCGGAATAAGAAAACTGTTTTTTTTTTATTTTTTACTTATTTTCCTTTTTGTTCCGTTCAACATTCGGTTTCCTTATAAGATATCAATCTGCTGTTCATGAAAAACATCGTCATTGTTACCAGTTGTTTTTTAATTCAGATTGAATTTTTAATTATACTGTGTACAAAAATCTATAATAGACATATTTGTTTTTAGGTTTTTGATTTAGATTATAGAAAAACGTGGAATATATCCTTGTAGAAACTAGGTTAAACTATGCAAAGAATGATAAGAGGTTTAAGGGTGTCTTCCAAGTATGGGCCAAAATTAGGACCCGCGGCCTTGGGACGTCCTTAAGCGTGCCTCTGCAAAAACGTCACAGTCAATCGGGTGGTAAGATTTTGGCCATCTAGGTTGCCTGAAACAAAAAATGAAATATGTCTTTAATTGTTATTACGTTGGCTATGTTTAAACACGAGGTTTTTTGAGAATTTTGAAATCTCAAAATCGCAGACTTTTTTACAAAAAAATTTTTTTTTTGAGCTAATAAAACCTGTGGAATTTGAACAAAACAAAATTTTCATAAAGCTCGTGTTTCAACATAGCTACATGTCTGCTGAATAATCAAAAACAAAAATTAACTAGGTACTCTAAATAGTCTTGGTTGAAATCTTACTAACCAGTTGGAAAAACACAACTTATGGGAGAACGCGATTAAACATGATTGGAGAAACTTACGATTTAATCGTCTAGAGTATATTTCCCAAAATCTTTTATATGGCACAATTCTAATAACTTCTAGATTCGAAATATACAAAAAATCGATTTCTTAAAACCGCATACGTGGAAGACCCGCTTAATTAAAAAAACATAAATTCAACTTTACCAAATTAATAAATATTCAAGTCAAGGGCCAATATAAAGCAGAATAGTTTCGATTTTTCAATTTATGATTTATATTTACTGTCGACCCTAAAATAGGCAATATTCTTTTTTGATCACGCAAAGTCGAAATGAAGGTTAAAATCAATATGATCCTGCCTACACGAAACCAGAGGAAAACATGACGGAAATTGGAATATGCTTGTTTTCCAGGATTCGCTATTGGCTTATTCATGAGCTTTCGTAGTTCGCGGGCGCGTATGCAGTCCAATAGCAGGGGATTATTGTAATATGTAATAGATAAATATTTGCGGTTTTTACCAAAATGGGTATTGCTCTTGAGAGTAACACCTCGACAATTTAAATACAATAATAATTACACTGCAAACGCCTTCGGCAACATCCCAAGGGGAATAAGTGAAATCTTAGAGCACAAACTAAAAATAACACTTCAATGCAAACTTATCAAGATGTAAATCTTTTTCCACTGATTTATATTTCTGGTTGTAAAAATATGTTTATCCACGACATATTGAATTCTTATACAATTTATTTTCTATTAAGGCCATAGGCCAAGCAGGTCCGTAACGGAAATTATATGTTAATTTAACCATTTAAGATAACTTTCTTTTTTATAAAATATCTTACTCAAAATTGGTAATGTAATAGAAGGTAATAAGGAACGTCTGTTTTCCTAATTTTTGACCGATTTATTTGGATTTAAAATTTTATATATGGAGAATAGAAGCTTCGCTCCCCGGCAGTTCCTGAACCTGACGGCGATCGGGAGAGGGGGGGGGGGGGATTGGTATGGCTCCCCGGCAGCGCCATCTGTACAGCGTTAGCATCTTACTGGCAAAGCCTTGTACATTTGAACTGCGCATGCGTCTACTAAAATCCATTACTACTACACAAGATCGATAAAATCAAAATGGCCGGGACTAGTCGTGAAATATCAAGTGTAATGACTAGTGCCGCAAACAACTACAATACTAGATTAGATTCAAGTGTACGCATAAAA
Source organism: Diplolepis rosae (assembly GCA_030998225.1). Classification (NCBI taxonomy): domain Eukaryota; kingdom Metazoa; phylum Arthropoda; class Insecta; order Hymenoptera; family Diplolepididae; genus Diplolepis; species Diplolepis rosae. The sequence goes on from JAPYXD010000704.1 coordinate 20,361,202, forward strand.
ACTCGTATACGCACCGGAGTCACATAATAGTATATTACGTGCCTAGGCGCACATGAGGATTATTGCGCGACGAGCGACAATGCTTGCAGGAGATCGAAGCCAAGACAAAGCCGAGACGAAGCCGAGGCGCGATCAGTCCTGCGAGCATTGTCGCGAGTCTCGTAATTTCCCGAATTGTGTGCATTGGCACGTATTCTATTTTATGTGACTTTGGTGCGTATACGAGTTTTTATGCGTACACTCGAATCTAATCTAGTATTCATCATGATTCTTGTCCACTGCACTTGATATTTTGCGACTAGTTCCGGACATTTTGATTTTCTCGATCTTGTGTAGTAGTAGCGTATTGTAATAAAGCATGCGCAGTTCAAATGTACAAAGCTTTGTCAGTAGGGTGCTAACGCTGTACGAAGAAGAGGAAGAATAAGGAGAAGATTACGCTCTGCGGTATCGTAATACGCGCATGCGCAGTTCAACTTTTACATTTCATTCCTGTGTAACGGAATACACAACATTGTGCTACTCTCAACTGTAGCGTAAAAACGAGTTTTCGCGCTGGAGGCACATAAATCTATTTTATGATACAGCAGAGCGTAATCTTCTTCTTATTCTTCTTCTTCTTCGTACAGCGTTAGCACCCTACTGACAAAGCCTTGTACATTTGAACTGCGCATGCTCTATTACAATACGCTACTACTACATAAGATCGAGAAAATCAAAATGGCTGGAAGTATTCGCGAAATGTCAAACGAGACGGGCGATAATCACGGCAATTTCGACCTTTTCAGATTGGATTCGAATGTACGCATAAAAACTCGTATATGCGCCGCAGTCACATGAAATAGAATATGTGTCAATGCACACAATTCAGGTAATTACGAGACTCGCTTAAAATGTTCGCAGGACTGATCGCGCCTCGGCTTTGACCTCCTGCGAGCATTGTCGCTCGTCGCGTAATAACCCTCATTATGCGCCTAGCCACATAATGTACTATTAAAATTTTGAATGCATTTACAAAAAATTTGTTGAAATATTTGAGACTGCATTAGTCATTGAAGTTGTCCTTAAATTTCAAGTAGTTTTTTCGCAACTATAAATCATTTTGAAACCAACTCTGAAAGAGTAGTTGGGACTGAAACGGACTATAAAATAGAGTTAGGTGGAAGGCAGTTTTTTCAACTATAAATGTAGTTAATCCAATTGCGATTTTAGCCTGCGCAACTAAAAACGATCTGACTACGTGTATAGTTGTTCAGACTTTTAACGATTTCTCTCAGTGTAGTAATCGCATATTCACCATAAAAATTTGAAAAAAACAACAAAAAATTATGTGTCCTGTTGAAAATCTTTGTACTGTACTTTCATTAAATACAATGGAATTTTATTTCAGATTTGTGTTAAATTCAAAATACTTTCAATTAAAGAAATACAATTATTTTATCTAATATTTAGTACACAATATTTAAAGTCATGGCATTTCAACAGTCTTGAATAAAATATTTTACAATCAGTGATTAAAGAACTTGCCAACAGAAAAGTGTGTAATTAATGAATGCCCAAATTTTTTTAGTATATCATTTTCAAAATGTCCTAAACCTTTAAAGTTAAAAATTTCAGTTTCTTTTTTTCTGCTTATATTGTACAATTTTGGACTTAATAATTATTTTTTATGATATGATTCTCTGAAGGATTTCTGGAATTTTTAGGTCGAGGACTGATGTATTCAAGCTGAGTCGTAACCGAGCCTTTGGCGCGCGCTCGGTTGTGATTCAGCTTGAGTAAATTGGTCCTCGCCCCGAAAAGCGTGCCTCAGCTCCTAGCAACACAATACACTATTTCATCAATTATTTTAATATACACAATATTTTATCAATTATTTTTATTTTTGTATGATCGCATTTCAAGGAGAAAGTCTTTCCTTTTTTCTTTTCAAAGTGGAAATATAAATCGTATTCATAAAAGTCTAACTTGTTATCTGAGGATGTATCAATATAAACAAACGTATAAAATCAATTTGTACAATCGGAACCACTTGTGGCAGATTTGCCGCAGATGGAAGACGTTTATACAAGGTTTCGTGGCTAACCTCTTGAAGGGTCGATAAGTTGACGCGTATAATTGAATGGGAAAGTATCATCGTGTCTGTATTTCCTTCTGGCAAATGCATCCTTCTCCAAATACTTATGCTATAGAGCTGACAATTATCTATTTACTGTCTGCTACTGTTTCAGAAAGCAATTATTTATTAACAAACCAGACTCCAATAAAGGCAAAGAAACTATTGACGTTATTTCCATAATCGGCGTTCCGGTACACTTGTAAAAAGTATCTATACTCGTATCAGTAGGCATATTTTGATTGAAAAATGAATTTCGATTCAGAGGAAAGAGCAATACAAGAAGCAGTGAAGCATTGCTGCCTTCTCCATAAAATTTCTAAAGATTGTTAATTTATTCTTGTAGCAAAAACTTACGAGTATATCATAAAATACTGTTTATTTAAACGCAGCAGCTAAGAAACATTAAACGCACTCAAGAAATAGTCTACAATATAACTTGTACTTAATATACGCGAATCTGTCTATAATCAAGTATTTTGGGAAGCTCAGGGCCGGTCAACCTCTAATGGATGAGGTGTCCGCGTAGTTTAGTTCATGTGCACAGTTGTACGCGGCGCTAATTGTCACAAGCGGGCGGATTGCGGCAAGGGGAACTGGCTTCGAAGAGGTACCGACATTGTTATTTACAAGTATTTAATACTTTATTGTGCGTTATCGTGGATAAAAATACGTAATTCAGTGTGCTGTTCGTGGGTGTATGCCACCAAAAAGCGTCAGGAAGAAAGTGTGACCATTCATCGGTTTCCGAAGAGAGGAGATGCTGGACAACGAGGAATAGAAGCTTGCATAAACTCTTACTTGTCGAGGTTAGAATTACGACATCGTAATTCTTTGTCTTAGAGGATCATGGTGTAGATTGTCGCTTCTGAGAAATTTTTGTATAAAAATTTTGACAGGCGATACCGTTCGATGATTTGTGCTCAAAATGAGTGGCACAGAATTATGCTCAGGGGGGTAGCAACAGAGTAACAACATTCCTCTCTACTCGTCCATCCTGACCAGCGAATCAAACTCGACTCGTCCTGTTTGTGGAGTCCATATTTTGTACCTGGAAATATGAAAAGGTACTCGTTAATTTAACCAACAGCCTCACCATGTGTTCTAGAGAGAAAGGATCAACGTCGCCAGTCTCGCCAGAAACCACAATAACCGAATGAGCGACTGTGACTTATCTCGGCCTGAAAGGAACCTGACTTCGACTGCTCTTGGTCCAGCCTTCGCCAGCGAAGTTCCTCTTGACATATCTATAACCAATAGATATGTCAAGAACACATTTACTTGACTCTAGTCCAGCCTTTGCCTGGAAAACTCCCCGTATCGTGTCTATGACCAATAAACACGCAAGAGCTAAACAGACTTGGCCCTTGATCCCACCTTGGCCGATAAAGCTCTTCTCAACGTATCTGTGACCATTAGACACGTTCAAGCTGAATCGACTCGGTACGATGCATGGTCCTGACCTTCACCAACGAACCTCTTTCCACGTGATTTTAACCAGAAGCCGTGCCAGAGCGCTCTTGGCTCGGTCTAGATGTTATCTTGCGACCTTGAAAATTCTTAGTACATAACCACCTGGCTTACGTTGCTTGCTAGCGTTCATCATGTTGCAACCTCTCAAGTGATAATGAACTACTCAGCATCTACACGAAGAATTTTATTTATGTAATGCATCACTCAATAAGTTTCAGGTCTCACTAAGGAAAACATAGTTTTTTCGATAAATTAGACTTTATTCATCAACTCAGTTTCGACAATCACTTCTTCATTGGAGTCAAATCTCTTTCCCTGGACCATTTTTTTCAGGTCAGCAAGGAGCCAGTAGTCGCTGTAGGCCAGATCTGGAGAATATGGTGGGTGGGGAAGCAATTCGAAGCTTAATTCATTCAATTTGACCATCGTTTTCATGGACTTGTGGCACGGTGCATTGTCCTGGTGAAACAGCACTTTTTTCTTTTGCATGTGAGGCCATTTTTTCTTGATTTCTGCGCTGAATCAATCCAGTAATTCCATGTAATAGTCATTTTTAATGGTTTTACCTTTCTCAAGATAGTCGATACAAAAAATACCATGGCGTCATAAAAAACGGATGCCATAACCTTTCCAGCCCACTTTTCAGTTTTTGGTCGCTTTGGACAGCTTTGACCAGCTCCTGTCCACTCAGCTGACGATCCTTTTGTTTCAGGTGTGTAATGGTGGATCCATGTTTCATCTATTGTCACATAACGACGCTGAAAAACCTTTTTACCTCGCTTAAACCAGATTGAATCAGATTGGCATGAAATTTTGACACTTAACGTTTGAAGGCTGGTACTATCCATTAATCATATGAACTTGACGGCAGTGATGCCACCTACATGTCAGACTGGAAACTTATTGAGTTATGTGTTAGGCACACCCACTTTTAGCTTGCAAATAGGTAAAATTACAGTTTTACTTGAACGCATTCCAGCGCATCGAAGGTAATCCATTTACGCATGTTGTCTACTGTCACGATAGTCCCTTGACCTCAGCCCTTTTTGAGTGCTCTCAGGTCCTCGACTTTATAGCTGTCGTTGGGTAAAACAGCAGTCACCTTGAAAGGACCTTTTGACTTTGCTGTCAGATTCTTGCTTTGACCTGTAGCTGCTGGCCTAGATGTTACTAGAACGATATTTCCTGCAGAGTATCGCGGTGGTTTGAACCTCTTACTGTCAAACCGAGACTTCAGCCATGCCTGTGCCTCATCGGTATGTCGTCTCGCCTCTTCACGCATTTCCTTTAAATCGATATGGTCCAGTGTCTCTTAGATTGCACCAAGCAAAGCGTTGTCTGACGAACTCCTGGGCTTGTGCCCGTACAGAAGTTGAGCTAGATTTTTCTGTGTGGTTCGATTCGTGGTGCAGTTGATACCACTCTGTACCTTCTTTACGTAGTCATTCCATTTCTTTATAGGATGCAACAGGCCTGACTTACGCCCCGTTGTGGATTTGTAATATAAAGATTTCAGACAAGCTTTGACGTACTTCGCGACAAACCTTCTCATGTGTTTAAATCAATAATTTTGCTTGATTTTCTCAAGTGTCTTTTCGGCCGCATAATATCCTTGATTGTCATGGTACATTCTTACGATATTGAAACGGGACACACGAGGTACCACCTATTTATTCCCTATTTCGGTTCTATGTCTCCGGTTTCTGAAATTGTACGTACGACTTCTAGATCCGGATATTGCATTTGTGTGACTTTAATCCATTCGCGGTCCGTAATATCAATAAGCATGCATTCAACTGCATTACGGCTGAGATAATCTACGTGTGCTCCTTTTGGGCCCCGGGTAAGTAAACAATAACACAAACAAAGTCTTGCATATATTCCCAACATCTTCCTTCCCTATGATTAATGCCTCATTTTACAGCCGTCCATCGAATGGCAAAGCAATCAATAACGACAGTAAACTTGATTTCGATAAGATAAACATAAAGTGTCTTAAGTGCCTCAACTATGACAAGTGTTTCCAAATCATAAGGGTGATAATTTTTCTCAGCGGATGTAGTGTTTCGGATGTAATACGAGACAACTCGTTTCTCGTCATCCTTTTTCTGCGAAAGCATCGTTCCTAGTCCAATCGAACTTGCATCTGTATGTAATTCGGTTTCAAGTGTAGGGTTATAGGGTAGTATTGGTCTGTCTGTGAGAATGCGTTTAAGTTCTTGTACTGTATTTGCCTGCTCAGGGCCTCATTTCCATTGAGCTTCTTTTCGTTACAGTTCGGTTAGAGGAGCGACGATTTTAGCCAAGCCTTTAATGAATTTCCTGAAATAATTTACGAGTCCGGGAAAAGAGCGCAGTTCTTTTATCTCGGTAGGATCCGGAACTTTGATTACAGCGTTTATTTTCTGCGTGCCTGGACACACTCCATTTTCTGAAACTTCCCTACCAGGATAGTCAATCGTGGCTTGGAAAAACTTGCCCTTGGTTTTGTTCAGCATAAAGTTACTGTTTTTTAGAGCCTCTAATACTGTTTTGAGATTTTTAAAAGCTTCATTTAGGCTCGAAGCCGTTATAAGTATATTATCAAAGTAAACTAACGCGATGGAAAATCTTAGCTCGTCAAGCGCTCTGTTTATGGTTCTCTGGAAAACAGCCGGCGAGTTGTTAAGAAGGAAAGAAGTTCTTAGAAACTCATAGTGACCGTTTGGGGTGAATCACTGGTAGCACTAAACATTAAACACACTCAAGTAATAGTCTACAATACACGAATGTGTCCATAATCAAGTATTCAGAGGAGCTCTAGTCTAAAGCCCTTCATGGACTCAAGACAACTGGTATCGGAATCCTTTGTCTTAGAGGTCCATGGTTTAGATTGTCACCTCCGAGAAATGTTTGTATAAACATTGGGACAGGCGATACCGTTCAATGATTCATGCTCAAAATGAGTGGCATAGAACTATGATGAGGCGGGTAAAAACAGAGTAACAATATTCCTCTTCATTCTTATCAGAAATAATCTAAAAAATCATTTTAAATTAAATGAAATTGAGAGAATGTTGTTTATAATAGTTATAAATACTTTGTACACCTCACTTTAAAAAATTTTAATACAATTATTTATTTTAATTAGTGAGATAGAGTTGAACGCTTTTTTTCCACAGAAGGATTTCAAATTCTTTAAATACAATTATTTATTATCGTTTTAATTCATAGATCATAGTGTCATTAATTAATGTTCATAACTACATAATATCAGTTCGTAATGTGAAATGCCTAGCTCCAACCCAGAAAATAAAACAATTTCGATTTAGCAAGATCTTTAATTGGTCTGATAGTAATCTAATATTAAATTTCGAAAAAAGTGTCATAGAAAATATATGAAACTAAAATTTAGTTTACGAATGTTGTTCGACTCTTTATCACTTATAATTACATGGAGAAACAATCTTCAGGACATCCAGGCATTATTTATTGGTAGTAAAAAGCTAACGTTTCGCCATCCTCTCTGGAGTCATCGTCAGAGCAACGATGTTAAAATATCAAATTTTTCGAGTCTAATGACAAACAAAGTTTTGTATTTTTAATCGTCCATGGTAAAATTAAATGAGTTATTAAAAAACTTCATTTTCGTATCAAAATATCTTATCTTCTTTTATAATTATACTATATTTGAATCATAAATCTTCATTTCATTCTTGATCAAATATAGAAATCTACCACTGCTTCCCCAAATTCCTAAGTACAGTGACCGTTTGACACGTGACGTAAAAATCAGGGGTGTGTCAGATATTCTCAAATGTCAGTAAACAGACTGAAACATTACTTTGAAACTAAAACTGACAATGGACATCAGGTCTTTTTTTTTACTATCTATGACTGACTACACGGAGAAAAATATAGAACTGACAAACTTTTTTTTGCTGTCCCAATAAAACGTTAGTTCTCCTTACAAAAAATGTTGTGAAGCAAAAAATAATAACAAACTATTTTTTTGATTCAACAAATAGGTTTTTTGGGAAAACTAAAAATTTGTTGGGACAGCAAAAAAAAGTTTGTCAATTCTATATCAACAATCCGGTTGGCTAATACAACAATTCTTTTTTCTCTGTGTATACGTAATCGATACGAGTTTGCTAATATATGTGTTGTTGAAAAATTGTTTTATCATCTGTTTGATCACAAATACGCCGTATTCATTTTTCTTAATGTTCTCACTTTTATTATTATGAGTTGTGATAGTTAATCTATAGATCTAACCGCAGTATCTCATAACACAATAAAAGGAAAATTATTCACGAAGGCGCATAATCCCCCTAGTGGTATTTTGCGAACACTGTTTATTAGGGACTTGCCAACAGGCTGATAGGCTTTTGGTCATAAACACCAAGACGACTATTTTCACGATATCCGGCAAAAATTTTATTTTAAGGCACACACGCGACTCATTGCAGTTGGGCAAACGCAGACCCAAGCAGTAAAAAGTCTAAAGAGATAGGAGGTTTTTAAATGTTGATTTTATGTAAATTATAAATATACTCTTATTTGAAACGTAACTAATCTAAATGTACCCAGAAAAAATTTCCTATAATAGATGCAAAATAAATTCTTCTAAAGCAACAAGAAGTTTTTGTATTGCTATACAGTCAAAAAATACCTCCTTATACAGATGTTTGAAACTTTAGAGCTAAAATGCAACAATTTCTCATCATTATTCAGTATTGATATCAATACTGCAAATAATTATACAAAAATCAAGGCAGTGTCGTATTGAAATATGCCTGTAGTACGCGGTAGCATATCAGAAAGTTCGTGTTATGTACTGAGAACTTTTGATAGAGTCTGTACTCAGAGCAGAGCTTAGAACAGCATGTCTCATGGAAGCTATATCTATAGAGTCAAACTTATACTGGGAAATATGGAAGCGTTTAATCATTAAAATTGAAAGAACAGTACTAAAAAATGTCTGATACAGGCGATAGGTACAAAACTTGCTGGCTTTGGTGTCAATTACCATTCGTCTAAAGTGATTGATCTCTTACACTTCGTGAACAGTTTGATATAATTGTTCTTATTCAGTCAAAGTATGAAAAAGTTTGCTGAAAACGTGAATTTCATGACAACTACCTTAAAGTAGAACGTAAATACTAACATTTTGTTAATTATATTTCATAATAAATTTTGATTCCATTCACTTGAGAAATATATACTATAGACTTTTTGGTTAAAAAATCAGTGAGGATGAAGTCCGAAATTTGTCCTAGTCTTTTGTGCTTAACAGAAATCGCATTAATTTAATTGGATTAATATTCTTAATAATTTTGTATACGTAATTAGTAATTTCATTTCAAAACTGTGCCGTGCATAATCAATATATTCATGCTTTCGAATCCTGACAGTAAATAAAAGACTTTCTTCAAGTAAGGAAGTTTTTAAAAACAGACATGGCGACGAAGCAGGAAAACATTTAGTCTATATTACGACCCGTGTTTTCTAGTTCCCCAATAATTGTGTATTAAATTTCCGCGAGAGGAACATGCATAAATTAGGAAATCAGGCCTCAGATAAGAATAGATAATTTTTCCTTCAAGAAGAGCAATATTATTATTGAAAGGATTGTTTAAAAGACAAAAGATTGTTTTCTGTGAAAAAAATTTGAAACATAGAAAAATAATTTTCTTTAATACCCACGCGGGAAATGTGGTTTTGGGGCCTTAGCACGAAACAGCGAAAATGATCGATTCTACGATCAATGATGAGTCCATGTGATAAAACTTACTTTTCTACACTAGTGACGGAAAATTGGATATATTCAAATTTCAACCTCAATTGTTAGTTTATCGTGCTTTGCGAAAGAGAAATGCCACAAACTTGTTGATGTCGTGGTTGCATCAATTGATCGTGTAACCGATTATTTTTGCTGTTTCGCTCCAGGCCCCGAAATCGCATTACCCTTTGCGGTATGTAAAGAAAATAGTATGTTAACGAAGTGGGGGACTAGTCGATTCTTCACTAGTATGATTACCGCACTCGCTTCGCTTATGCGGCAACTTCATGATCGTTGAGAATCTTCTAGATTTTCCACTTGGTTTACAATCTACTATTCCCTTTCTACACGTTAGTGTACGCCTCTGAACTTTTTAAGTATTAACTTTCTTGCTTTTATCTTTTTCCTCTTACCTCATTGTATTTTATCTTATTGTGAGGTTAAGCAAACAGAAGAGCGTTCGTTCTAGCTCCGGAATACGCTAAAACAAAATCAGCACCTTTTCGTTTCCCTATCTCTTTACTTCTTCTCATATCCAGACATTTCCTTTTAGTCGCCCTTGGAGTAACCTTTATTTTTTGTCTCACTCGTTCTTCATTTCTTTTTGTAATATTCTGTTAAAGGAACGTAACCATTTACATTCTCAGTACTTCCAATAAATCGTCCTTTATTTTCATCTTCATTCAGCTTCACGTATGATTTATATATAATTGGTTGTGATTATCTCGTTTTCAGAATATACTCAATTTTGAGTCTTAATAAATCAAATCAATAGTTTTCCAAATTAATTAATCATCAATATCAGTAATGCTATAATTAGAATAAGTTTTATTTTTACTTTTATATATGTATATATTTTCTTTATGGAATTTGTTTAAGAAATTCCGTGAAATCTTCGGAAATGTATTTTCAGCTGTGCGTGCGCTCGTGAATTTACCAGTAACTAACCACGTCATTGAAATAGCAGGATGAACTGGGTGTACCCGCAGGGATAAACCCTTGTCTGGAGTGTGAAAGTTTCGCATTCATGCAGGGTGAGCGAGTTTTACGATCGTTTAACGCTCGTAAAACGTTATTTTATTACTGTCGAAACTAGGCAGAAGGTCGTCGCTTTCGATCATAATCTCTGCCACGTGCCTATAAAGTCTTTAAAATGAATAAATGATTATTTCCGATTTCCTACGAATTTATTTAGAGAATAATATAATAGAACAATCTCAAGAATTTTACATATAAGTAGTGAGACGGTATAAAAAGAAGACTTGCTGAAATTCAGCAAGATACTTACTGTCGCTTGGAAAAACAAGTCCTAAATTCGAGGAAATCGTTGCTCATGACGTCACTACAATTTAGAACTTTAAGTTCTGAACGTAGGTTAATAGTTCTCTCCAGAGTAGTAGTCATTCGCTCATTTTTAGAAGTTAATGTTCTACGTTGTAGCAACTTGGTCTAAATCATTTACATTCTGAAATTTAATAAGATGCTTACTGAAGTTTAGAAAAAGTCCTGAATGTCATTCATATCCAAAAGATTTCAGGAAATAGTTTTTTCCGTTTAAATCACTATAGTTTGAAACTCCGCGTTTTAGAAACCAGTGCGCAACGTTCTAGAAGAAAAGTGTAGTCGCTTCTCCGGGCGATATATTATCTGAGGGATAAAGTCATGTTTTAATTGAACTTATTTTAGTGTGTAATTTAGCTATAAACGTTGCTCCAAAACTTTGAGGCTAAGACAGATTACCAATAAAACTAATTACTGAGACCAATTACACCACGGAATAATAAAAATTGTAGGGTCTACTGTAATTATTACAGATCAATTATAAATTCTATATTTAAAGAATTTGAAAATCTTTCTGTGGAAAAAATGACGCTTTCGACTGCGCTGGGATTCGAGCCCAGGTCTTTCGATTGCCGGTGCGCAGTCGAAAGCGTCATTTTTTCCACAGAAAGATTTTCAAATTCTTTAAATATTGAATTTATTTGCATTATTTGCGATATAAGAGTTTGAAATTGTCTACGAGGACACCTGTCGACAACGTATCCTATCTGATACGCGACTAGTGATCCTCCGATAATGTAGGCAGTGACAAAAATTTCAAACTCAACTAATTAATTTTATAAATTCTATTTTATGGAACTTTTAATAATCTATACTATTATGTTATCTTTATAATAATGACTCTTGTTTGTCTGTTGCAGGTAAATACCTTCTAATCATACATTTTATGCTGTGAACATCTTTATGATATGGTAAGAAAAAATTTTGTTTGATTAATAGTTTCATACGCAATTAGAATATTAATGGTGTGATATTAATGTCTTATAGGATATGAACCTCCATTCATATTTATTAATTGTAAAAAAACTTGTTTTACTTACAAATTTAACGCTTTAGAGGGTTTAGAGAACACAAAACATATCTAGTAGATAATACGATTTTTAACTTAAGTCAGTTATCTCAAACTCAGTAGTCCTTAATAATAAATAAGAATATGTTGTTGAAAATATCTGGTTAATTTAACTAAAAAGGTTTGTTTATTAATTGTGTTAATTAATTAATTATAATTGAACTATCGGGTCATAAAGTGCATTTCATTGCCCCCTGTGGAATTAGATATTTATAGTTGGAATATATATTGTCCACTTACCGAAAAACATTGCGTATTTTTCATGCTGTGTAAACAATCACTTCATTTTAATCTTTCTTAATTGAAAAATTAGGGCAGTTGGGGGGGGGGGGGGGGAGATAATTCAAGTTACTTTCAATAGTAACTGCAACGAGTCACTTTTAATAGATTAACTTACCCAATACGGGTATTTAATCACGCTGCAAAAATGAGTTCTTGATGCTTTCTTTGACTGTCATAAACTCTTGGATAGGGCTGAAGTTGTAAAAAAATGTATTGACAATTGTAATAATTCGGTACACTTTTCGATGAAAGGTTCTAAACTAGTCAATGAAAATTTCAGCAACTCTTTCGAAACCTTTAATTAAAAATTATACGGAATTATTGAAATCGTCAATTAATTTTTTTACAACTTCAGCCCTATGCAAAATTAGTAGACAGTTAAAGAAAGTTTCGACAACTAATTTTCTCCGTGCAGACAGTTTTTAAGTGTGAGTAGAGAAATTAAGATTATATATTATACTGATATGTTTGACTAAAAATAAATTATTTAATAATTATTATAGAAATTCATATTCGCCTAATAATCATCTATTGGGTTGGCAACAAAGTCATTTCGCTTTTTACTGCTAGATGACTTGAATCGTTCGAAGTCGTTCTTCTCCATTGCAAACTTCAGACCGTATATGGTATTTGACAGCTGACGTTTCATAGATTATTCAGTAAAAAAAGTTTTAAGTTTTGTTGTTTATTTATTGTTCTGCATTGATTTGGAATGTAGATTCCAGACGGTCATTTTCGTCACATTTTACTTTATTACTTCCGAAAAGGTAAAAACGCAGTGCAAGCTCGGAAAAAGTTGTATGATGTTTATGGTGAAAAATAATTAACCGAACGCCAGTGCCAGAATTGGTTTGCTCGTTTTCGTTTCGGAGATTTTAACCTCAAAGATGCACCACGCTCTGAAGGCCCAACTGAAGTTGACGACGACAAAATAAAAGCAATGATAGAAAATAACCGGCGTAGTACGACATGAGAGATCCCAGAGAAGCTTAACATATTACATACATGCGTCACAAGACATTTAAAACAACTTGGTTACGTTAATAAGCTCGATATTTGGGTTCCTCACAACTTGAACGAAATTCAACTCACCAAACGAATTTCCATTTGCGATTCACTGCTGAAACGTAACGAAACAGATTCATTTTTAAAGCGAATCATAACGGGCGATGAAAAATGGGTTGTTTACGATAACGTCGTGCGAAAAAGATCATGAAGCAAGCGAGATAAGCCTGCACAATCGACATCAAAAGCCGATATTCATCAAAAGAAGGTTATGCTGAGTGTTTGGTAGGATTTCAAAGGTTGTTGAAGCATAAACTTAATCTTATAATATAATTCTAAAATATTCACGATTTCTCTTAAACATCTGTTTTTCTAGAGTCTAGCGAATTTATGTATTCTTCGAATTTTCAATTGTTAACCTCTTCCTAAATTTTTATAGTCATTCGAACATTACAAGGTAGAACAGATGTTCTGTCTATGCATTTTAATATGTCTATTACTTTCTGAGTCACAACGAACCATTGTACTGCTGCGCCGAACGGTCTAGCCTTCTGTACCACGAACCGATTTCGGGTTTTCCCTAACATTGTAGATCTTGCAATAGACCATTGACCAGTACATCGACCTTCTGTCCCATCACCTAATTGGTCAATTTTCTACCCTACTCCTTTAAATTTAGAATCTTTTCTACCGCTTGAAATGTTGATGTGCATTCAAGACTTAGAATTAGAATAGAATCTGAAGCGATAACTTCACTCCGCACCATTTAGACACTCGCGAACGTTGTAATTAAATATCAATAAATATCTCAATCTACCAACATATATTCGTACAATTTCATAACGTGATCCTTGTTAGTATAATAACTCAAGGAGTGTTCGACGACACTCAAGTAACGAAAAACTTGAGTCCTGTTTTCGATCCGCAACGTAACAAAGGTATTGTTTATTTTGAGCTGCTCCCAAGGAACTAAACTATCAATTCGAATGTCTACTGTCGCCAGCTAATGAAACTGGGCAAAGAAATCGAGGAAAAGCAGTCAGAACTGGCAACTCGTAAAGGCGTCATCTTCCATCAAGATTACGCAAGACCACATACATCTGTAGTCACTCGCAAAAAATTATTGGCATTAGGCTGGGAAGTGATGCCTCATCCACCGTATAGTCCCGACCTTGCACCATCCGATTAACATTTATTCCGTTTACTTCAAAATCATTTGAATGGAAAAACATTCGATTCAAATGAGGCTGTCAAAAATGAGTTGATTCAGTTTTTTATCTCTAAGAACCAAACTTTCTACGAAAGCGGAATTAAGAAGCTGACTGAAAGCTGGTAAAAGATCATCGAACCAAATGGTCAATACATAATTGATAAATGTTTGTTATTTGTATTGATAAACTGGCTTTGAAAATTATGAAAACAAAACGAAATGACTTTGTTGCCAACACAATAGATACAAGATTTGGCATTTTGAACTTAACAGTATGACTAAACCATCTATACGAAAGTACATAACCAGAATGACTACTCTTTAAATTGGAATTACTTATAATCCCTAACAATTTTAATCAGTGATTGACCTATTGCTTCATAATCAGTCATTTATGACTGGTAATCAATCATTGTTAACTGATTTAGATTTAAAGAGTATATTCGCATTGTTAAATCTGACATGCCAATGTTACATTAGTAATTTTTATAGACAATTTAGTTACATTACATGTTTACTTCCTAGGTAAAAAAATTTTCATAAAATAACAATATTAAAATGACTGCTGTTCTTAACAAGAATATACGTTATCGTATACCTTATTTGAAAAAAATATTCACATCAGTCTGGAAATTAATTCATGTTAGTGAGCCACTCATATTTATTTTAATTCTGTGTTCCAACAGCTATTTCAAAAGAACCATTTGTAATTTAAGATATACAGGGAACAAACATTTATTTACTCTTGCATTAAACTGATAATTATGCCATCGGAGCTTTAGTGTATACTTTTACAATCTACTACGTAAACCCAAACTAGTTAAACATTTTACCATATGTCTTACAATCGAACGTGACACTTGGAGTGAAGCAAACAGCGAAGATCTCGAAAACCCAATTTAAATTCCAAAAACGTTCGATTCCTTGAAATTGTCCTGTATGGTCACTACTGAATAATCCACAAAGACCCACAGCAAACTTTCTCAGTACTTCAGGCAATCAGTAATGCCTTTATTTAAATGTAGCCAGCACAATATCCACTACTTCCTCCCTCACATCCTTCTTATTCAACGCCTTAAAAATCGTTTTTCTACTCTTTAGTACAACATAGTGTGGTAGATAAAATAGATGTGTGTACTAAAATACTTAGAACGGTTGCATGTATGAACACCATATATGAGGACACATTTGTTTAGTCACCTCTACAATTATTGTGAAGATCGTGCCTGGAAATTGATTCCATCTAACCTTTATCAGTACAATGACTATCCCTGCTTTTTTGCCACTAGGTTACCTCATGTTTCTTCATTTTTTCCTATACATACTCATGAAAATTAGTAGTCATGTTTGTGCACAATAAAAAAATCAAGGATGTATAGATTGACCGCGAGTGGGCTTGAAATTAGGCTATGATATTATTTACCTTGTGCAGTTTCAAAATTTAGATTAATGGCCATTTAATGTTAGAAGATTCATTAAACCATAATTGAATAAGACAAAAAAAATTTCTTTCGGAAAAAGTCCGGAACTTCTTACCGAAGTCTGGGATACAAGGAAAGGTTTTTTCTTATGAGAGTATGGTGGATAAGACTATTAAAAATGAGAATTACTTGTAATTTTGACAGAACGCGTATTATAGCTTACTTGAACTATGGTTCAAATTTCGTGACCCTTCAGAACCTCAAACCCGAGAAATTAATTATTGAAAATAGTATGTGATCTTATGGGAAAATGATGTTTTTTAAGGCTTATTTAAAAATGGGAAAATTATGAAAAAACTCTGAGATACGTGGAATTTTTTCATAATTTTCCCATTTTTAAATAATTTTTAAATATCTTTATAATTTACAAAAACAGCATTTTCCCATAAGATCACATGTTATTTTCAATAATTAATTTCTCGGGTTAGAGGTTCTGAAGGGTCAGGAAATTTGAACCATAGTTCAAGTAAGCTATAATACGCGTTCTGTCAAAATTACAAGTAATTCTCATTTTTAATAGTGTTGTCCACTATACTCCCTTAAACGTATCCTAGATGAATACTGAACGATTCCGGTAATAACTGAAAAGAGTTCGGAATTTTTCCTAGAAGTGTTCAGTATATACTCTTAAAAGAATGAAATAAGATTTTACAGAAATCGATATCGAGTAAAAAATGCAGGAACTGTCTGGAAAAAATTATGAAATGGTTCTTAACTTTTTTTTTCAGTAATTATTCAGAATCAGTTAAGAAGAAAATCGAGAATAATATCTAAGATCTTACGAAATTTTGAATAAATATTCTGATCTGTCGTTTTAATTTTTTCATTTTCCTTCAAACCAGAGAATGAGGATACTTGGTTTGTAAGAATTCCGGAATTGATTCTCGAATCTGCCTGCGCAATCGCTGTTGCACACTGGATATCTTTATTAGTGTATATTAAGAGCTATAGTTGTGTAATGTCACTGTAAAGTGTATCATTATACAATATTATATTTGGTTCGGTGTACGTCGGACAAAAAATAAGTTTCGGGACACTTCAACGTGCCGGTCGACGGATTTCTCTTTCAACGTCAAATTACACTGAGAAAAATATATATGAATTTTTCCTGTTTTTTATAGGAATTCTACCTCAGGGGGTAGACAATGGGAAAATTTTCTATTTGAAATGAAGTATATACTATTGCGAAAGTGAAATAAGAGGATAAAAAATGAAAGTATTTACTTTTTTTTATAGGAAAGTTGTTATTCAAATTTTGACGGAAATAGTACCTTACTTAAAGAAAATATGTACAGTAACTGAATCTAAAAAAGTCCGATAAATTATGGGACTTTCTATGGTCCGTCAGATTTCCGATAAATTATCGGAATCAAAACTTCAAGTTCAAGGCAGATTTTACTGGTTTTTTTCGGACTGATGGCATCAACTATACACGACTCCGAGCATTAGTGTGCGGTGTGCTCGCGTGAACAGTGTACTTGTGTGCGTGTGTATACAGACGTGCGTCATGCTCGAATGTAGTAATGTAATTTGGCGTACAAAGTGACTTAGCGTACATGTGTACGTGTACCTATTTGAAGAAGTGAACTTCAAAAAATGTTTATAAATTTTTGCTTTTTTTATAAAACGCTACTTTATATGAAAACACAAAACTTCATAAAATTAATGACTTTTTATGAAGTTAACTTAAAATTTTTTTTATAAAGTCCGGTCTTTTTATGAAATGCGATTTTTTATAAAAAAGACAAATCCTCATAAAAATACTGACTTTTCATAAGGTCAACTATACAAAAATTTTATAAAGTTCAGTCTTTTAATAAAAAAAAGTTCTTTATAAAAATAAAAAACTTTATAAAACTTTCATAAGGTTTACTATATACAAAATTGGTACATTTATTCAGTTTTCATAAAATTACATTATTAATACTCATAATGTATACATTTTTTTTAAATGTTCACTTTATAAAAAAACTATATGAAAATTTTACAAAGTTCAGAGTTTTTATAAAGAATCGTACCTTTATAAAAAGACAAAACTTTATATAAAAGTCAGTGATTTTATAAAGTTTTGTATTTTTATAAAAAAACGCATTTCATAAAGACAATTTTTATAAAAATTTTCATAAAGTTGACTTCATAAAAAGTTACTAATTTTATAAAATTTTTATTTTAAAAAGTGGCTTTATAAAGTTTTTAATTACTAAGGACCATCTGTATATCGCTATGTAGAATCTACATTTAGAAAAACAAATTTGTTTTCTTACGGTTGGGAAACGATTTCACCAACAACAGTAGGGTTTTTCAAAGTAAAACTCGTAACAAAATGGGGCATCTCAGGCTGTGGGTCATGTAACTAATAATCGAAGTGCCATTGGAATGGTTTCACAGGTCAGCGGTCTACGTTCTAGCCTACGGACCACGAGTGCGCGAGTTCGAACCCAGCTTGGAGCAGAATTATTTTCAGATTTCTTCACCTTTACTACATAAATGTTCAAATTCCCCTAATATAATTACTAACATTGTTTCATAATTGTGCATGATAATAAGAGTCTGAATAATTTCTCCTTTCACACAGGTTGTCAATGATAAGTAGGAAAATGAAGGTAGAAACGTTGTAAAGAGAAGAGGGAAGAAGGAGAAAAGGATCGAAAAAAGGGAAAATAAATTTTTACTTTTTTTTGCGTCGAAAAAAGTCCGATAAAAAAAAGGAAAAAGTCCGATAAAAAAGAGGAAAAATTCTGACAAATTTATATGAACTTTTTAGTGTTCCAATCACGGGAAAAAGTCCGATAAAAAACAGTAAAAATTCCGGAATCAAAACAGTGATATTTTACTGTTTTGAAAAAGTATTAATTAGACATTTGAGTAGGAAATTATATGATGTTTTTTCGGAAAAAGCCCTCTATTTTATGGCACAATTTCCGGTGGTAAGTAAAGTCCGATAAAAAATAGGAAAATGTTCTATAAGGATTTTCTGGGGTTTAAGTGCCATAAATTATAGGAGAATTTCGTCTAAAAAAAAGAAGAAACTAAGATATATTTTTCTCAGTATACATATTGACAGAAATATTATGTAAGTAATACTTCATAGTTAATAAACCATTGTTTAGAATATTGTATGTTAATTTCATGTATAAAGCATGCATGTGAAACGCATGAATCACATGAAAGTACCGCGATTCAGCGTTATGAATATAAATGTTATACACATGTTTACTTTTATAATATTTCCGTATATTACAAGCAATTATTTAAAAATTTATCTTTCACTATTTTATGTTAATATATTGATAATAAAATTTGAACGGTTTTTTCCTAGTCAAAAATCTTGTGAAAGAAAGAATATTACCAACTTATCAATATTATAATTGAAAATGTGTGGTTTATTTGGTCATTAGTCTCAAATTTCGTCCGATCTTCATAATCTGTTTTAGCCTGTTGGATGAACGAGTGTTTGCTGATTCTGAGACCCGTATTCGATTCCCGCCAGCTTCTACTAATACGATTTTTGTCTGTTCCAGCTTTACAATACAATTTAATACTTCATTCAATGTTAACTATTAACTTTGTATATTATTTATAATTTGTTTCAACTGGTATATTCTAATATGGTATATATAATATTTAAATGTGCACATGTGTAAATATGTGAAAACAATGTCTAAGCAAAGAAGAGTTACGAAGCAGAGAAAAGAAAAATACCAAATTTTTTTTTCACGCAGACTTGACTTTTTGCGTAACTGGTTTATAAATTTTTTACTCGATACAGAGTTCTGTAAAATGCACCTAATAACCCACACATTTTTAAAAGAAATATTGATAAGTTGGTAATATTTTTTCTTTCACAAGATTTTTAACTAAATAAAAATCTTTTCAATTTTATTATCAATAAAATGACATAAAATAGTGAATGATAGATTTGTAACAAATTGTGTGTAATATACAAAAATATTATCAAACAAAAAAAAATTAGAAAATTTGAAATCTTTCTGTGGAAAAAGAGACGCATTCGAATGTGCCGGGATTCGATCCCGAGTCTTTCGATTGTCGGTTGACTGCTCTAACCAACTGAGTTACACAGACGTCCGATATCTTCTCCACAGAAAGACCTCTTCATATTACCTAACAGCGCTGCCTTACAGCTATAATAATTTCAAATTAGATAGTTAAGTTCCAAATTTCTGCCACTGTCTACATTATCGGCGGATAATTAGTTGCGTATCAGATAGGATACGTTGCCAGCAGGTGTCCTCGTAGACAATTTCTGACTCGTATATCGCAATAATGCAAATGAATTCAAATTTGAAGAATTTTAAATCTTTCCGTGGAAACAGAGACGCATTCGACTGTGCCGGGATTCAAGTCCGGGTCTTTGAATTGCCGGCCGATACACTTTCATAACATTTATATTCATAACGCCGAATCGCGGTACTTTCATGTGGTTCATGCGTTTCACATGCATGCTTTATACATGAAATTAACATACAATATTTTCTAAACAATGGTTTATTAACTATAAAGTACTAATTGTTAACGTTAAACTGTCCTGAAACTTATTCAATAACACACTTCACACTCACATTACACAACTATAGTTCTCATACACTAACACAATTATCCAGTGTGCAACGACGATTGCGCAGTCATATTCAGGAATCAGTTTCGGAATTCTTACAAACCAAGAATCCCCATTCTCTGGTTTGAAGGAAAACGAACAAATTTAAACAGTTCCTGAATTTTTTTAAACGTTCATAAAATTATAGGAAAAGTTTCTAAATCGCTACGAAATTTTTCTCGCAATCCAGACTTAGGTATGAGTTCCGGACTTTTTCTGAAACAAATTTTTTCCGAGAATTTCAATTTAAATTCAATTCCGGTTTCTCATAGAATTAATGATTAGGATTCCGTCAAACAGTAGATCCAATCGGTATTGCATATAGAATTATACGGATTCAATATGAGTCTGTCAATGAATTTAATCAAACGAAAAAAAATATAGAAAAAGTTTCTTAATCACTCAGATTCTGTTCAAACTGCGCTAGCGATCATTTACATTTATTCGAATTTGTGTATTCATAGCATTTAATCCTTAACTTCATTCTCAAATGGAGCTAAATAGAATATAGTATATCTTATCGGTGTTCTCTAAATTGAGAACAAAATGAAATTTCTAATTTACTTTACTGGCTGCTTGATCATTACTCTGATTTATTAAAGTGACATATGGGATTTGGTCACCTAATATAACAACTGCGTAGATTCGATCGGCGTATTGAGTGGACGATAAGTCCAATAATTTTCGCCGCTACACGTCAACTCGTTGCACTATACTTGTGCGTGGGAGGCTTAGGTCTGTGTTAGTTTCGTCGCCAGTACTATGAAGACGTAATTGGACCGGCTGACAGTTTCCGAGCTCTTATTTGACGTGTGACATGATTCAGTAGCATTCAACCGTTGACACATCTTCAATTACAGTCTCCATCGGAGCAATCATCACACTAAGTCTCCTCGATGTTTTTGCTGACCCTTTACCCTCACTTTTTTTAATTAACAATTTTAGATCTCTCCCTTCAGATGTCTCCGTTAAGTTTAGTCCACAGGAAAGAAATCTCCGATATGAGTTTTTCAGATGCTTTCATTCCAAGTATTTTAAGAAAGCAATGAGTGACACTTAAAAAAAGAGTTAGATAAAAAATTAGCCAATACTTTGATCATCAGATAGGGTTGAAATATTTTTCCATCCTATTCAGTATATATCTCATGGAAAATTCAAGCATAATTGTGAATATAATTGAGTGATGAAATATGAAAAAATTCTCAATATTCTTAATTTCTAAATGCAACAAAATTAATATGATTGTATTTCTAAGAAACTGCAATGCAAGTTTGTACAAAAACAATTGTTCAACATACTCAGAGAAATTCTAGTTCTCACTCTTGAGGTCTCTAGTTTTCCGGACAGTCTTATATATTTTAATAATTCAATTCTTAAGTCATATAACACTTAATGCAAATTAGTGTAATATTCTACTAGCTATAATTACATGTCTTTGGTCGCTAAGGTATCGAGCAAACAAGCTTAAGTTACAAAGACTTCAAAAATCAAAATTGTTCAATTAATTAAAATATAGCGTTTTAAAGTCACGAACATATTTTTTGGCTTAGAGACAAACCGATGTAACTCTGCTTGAAGCGTTAAAAAACTGTAGCTATTGTAATTTTAATCATGGAAAAATAATGATAAGAATCAAATATGCTAATCAGCAGAATTTCTAATTCAAAATCTTAAGATTTTAAACTCTGCAAAACAAGCTATCTTTTTTAATACGATCTTTGAATTAATTGTAATAGTTTGAAGAACATTGCAGAAACGTCTGTAAAGTTGTCTGAAATGGGAAAACTTTATCTTCTCTAAATGCCTCCAGGAAAATTCCTCGAATATTAGGAAGAGGGAATATTATCAATTCATTTCTATTTTTCTATATTATTGAAAATTTATAAGATTAAAAGGAAAAATCATAATGCAGAAGTTAAACTTCCTTTTAAATTCTAGTACCCTTGAATTTTCATGATTGTAACATAAATTTTGAAGGGAATCAAATTCAATAGATATTTTAATTATGAAATAAAATAAAATATTAGGTTTCATAATTAAAGGACTGAGATAGAATATGAGTAAATAATAAAACTCTCGATGAAACAAGTTGATAGTTCCATTACGTAATAAGAGGGAAGGCGAAAGAGATACAACTCGATTAACAACATCTTGAGTACCTAGCTTTATATTCCCCGAACAAGCAGGGCGTAAGCATTTTCTCGTTTTTTAGCAACTCAAGAGCACTCCGCGATAATTAATTTTTTCTTTCACTTTTCGCTGGTTTCTGCAATCGATTTCTAATATTTTTGCGAATCAAGCATAATATATCCGATTGGAACTCGAAAAACACAGTATGAAAAATAGGAAAGAAAACTACAATAGTATTTAGTTCTATAAGGAAAGAAGAAAAGCGATTTCGACGAGCGTGAAGTTTGCTGCCCGAGCAAAGCGGTGTCAACGATTCACGCTCGTCAAAATTGTTCTCCTTTCCTACTGATACCTGAATATAAATTGCCTAAACCTCTCTGTTTTCGTATCAGGTGACTGTCAGTGTTACCCATTACGTCACAGATATTGTTAATTTAGAAAGTAAGACTCTAAACAGCCATTTGCGTTTGCGCAGAGTCTAAGTTTTATTGGGTTAATACTGGGCTAATGATTTGAAGAGATCGCCATCTGAAAATTGGATGAAATTGCAGTGAACAGTGCCTCGAATAAATATGGTTCACACACATCTCCATTATGAACAATATAGCTGATATTAAAAATTTGTCGTTACATCTTCCACTAATACCATATTTATAAGTTTCTACTTTCTGTGCATATGGCGCATGTCATTTAACCGCTTTCATAAATTTTTCAAAATTAAAACAAAGTATATCATTTAAAGACAACGAACAATGAGTATTGTCAATATAGTTAACGTAAAAATGAAATTTTATTTTTTCAAAAGTTTTTTAGCTCAAAGCTACACATAATTGGAGGACCACTGTTGGCTCGGCAACGAATCAACATGACAAAGGGTGTGTATGGGACTAAAAGTGTGGACTGAGATATACGTTGCAATTCAGAGTTGAAGGGGTGTGTGGGCAGTGAAATCTGTCACTTGCATGTCAATCAATATTTCGAGGGGTTCGACTCACCCATGCTTTCTACTGTACAGTGTGGGGGACCCCCCTCCCCCCCAGCCAACCAACCAAACCGTCCGTTTCCACGCTTGATCTGCATTGTACGTCATTACCAATGCCCAACAGCCGCATAGATATTACTGTTTCAAGATGAACACAGAATTTTTCTTCAAGTATGAGACAAATAGTTGGCGGTGTAAGTTGTTTATTCTCTTTATTTTCAATTTTATTATTTTAAAAAAGAATATTCAGAAAATATTCAATTCTTGGAGTTTGAGCTTTGACAATAGAAATGGAAGTTTTTTCGACTTTTATTCTACTGGGTAACTGCAGATGAATAATTTTTTACTGATCTGAAAAACAAAAAATTTGATTGTCAATAATACAAAAATTTAAGGTTGGCAATAAAATTACCAGAGCTAAGAACTGAAATGATTACTGTTTTTGTGCCGACTTTGCGTTCTGAACTTATGAAAAATTTTGGTTCAAGTGTCTCAAAATTGTGTTTCTCTGGTTTTGAATCTATTTTAAGCCTTATTGATTAGGAATTAAAATTTTATCCTCGCTGAGATTTAACAATAAAATATGACTGCAAAGTTTTCGGGAGGCATGAACTTTCAAAACAATAGATTCATACTCTATTTTGGAGAATCATCAGGAATTAGTCAACCTGTAGTTGTAGGTAGGTAAATAATACATTCGTTGTAATTACAACACAGATGTTTTTGAATGCTCAAAAAGCACCTTGTGCATAACAGCCGGTCCTCGTTCCTTCACTATGTAACCGTCGACAGGGGTTCTGTTCTACGCTTCTCGCTGTTATCTGTGTCAGAATATTACGTAGGGGGAGCACATAAGAGCATATCCCTTGAAATGTAATTACAAACTGTAACTATATTTCGATGCATTAATATTCTGAAGACCCTGTATTGGAATTTATCCCTTTTCCTTATTCAGTGAATACCCCTTCCCTCACCCATGATTCTCTTAACATATTTGCAAAATTGATCGTAGTTATGTCGTTTTGAGTCAACGGGATTAAACTATTGAAACCTCTTCACCCTCTATCCTCAATACGACTTTTTGCTAAGTTTCTAATGTGTAATATGCAAATTAACCTCAAACTTGACAAGTTTGAGTAGACCAGTTGATTGAATCGATTATGACAACTACTAGGGAGTTTAATAAGTCCGTAGGATGTCAAAGAAAAAACAACTTTTTTGGAAAAAATCTTATTTATTCTTCAACAGAATCTCCTTTTAGCTCGATACACTTAGTACAACGATCTTTCAAGATTTTTATGCCTCTATGGAATACAATTTGTCAAGGCCTCCAAAATTACCATTAGTTTTCTATTTGACCTCTTTATTTGATGAAAATCTCTGCCCCTAGAGCCATCTCTAAGTTAAGCCATTTTTAAGTTTAAGAACAGATAAAAGTTGCCGGGGGCCAGATCTGGAGGACGAGGTGGCTGGGGAAGCAATCCGAAGTGTGATTCATTGATTTTTGCCATTGTTTTTATCGATTTGTGAGCTGGTGCATTGCTTGCATAAAGATGCATTTTTTCTTCAACAAATGAGACCGTTTTCTTGTGATTTATTGTTTCAATCGCTCCAATAATGCATAGTAATAGTCGCTGTTAATTTTTTTTCCGTTTTTCAAATAGTCGATGAACAATATGCCACTGGAATCCCAAAAAGCAGAAGCCATAACCTTTCCAGCCGACTGTTGTGTCTGCTCGCTTTGGTGCTGTTTCACTGGGTCTTAACCATTGTTTTGTTTGTTGTTTCGATTTTGGTGTGTAGTGGTGGATCCATATTTCATCAATGGTGACTGATCAGCGTAAAAAATCGTTTGGATTACGGTTAAAAAAATCCTCATGCAAAATTTTAAACACTGACCCAGTTGACATTTTTTTATGATTTCTGGAGTGGTGACGTCTTTTGGCCTTCCCGATCGTTCAGCATCATTTCTGTTCGTTCAATCAGCACACAATATGCAATTTTTTCCATTTTAATACAATAAAAAAATCAAAACTTTTTCGCTTCTATTGTTTGTAACTTTAAAATTAAACGATGAAATTGGCTCAAATTTTGACAGCTGTCATCTAAAAGATTGTGCTTCATGGGGAAAATATGAAAATGTAATTTGTGATGGCATCTCTGTGAAATCCTACGGACTTATTGAACTCCCTAGTATTGCCAGAATTCATGAACCTCTTTGTGCACGCTCTACATGTACGGTAAGCGGTATATACAAATATATTTCTAATTGACGAATTCAAGATATTCGAAATAATTCGAATTTCCAGAAGTTATGAACTGTAAATTTTCTTGAACGTTAATGTAAATTTGAGTTTGTGGTGATATAAGTTCGAGTTTCAGTTTTAAATGGTATATTCCTTACATTTGCTATAAAAAATATCGTGCACAACATGCGAGAAAATCATGAAAATTTCACACTTGTTTCTAATTGTATACTTCCCGTACTTGTTACACAATATACTAATTTATCAATATAATAATTATCGACAACTTTCCTCAATAAATGCGCATTATTAAAGCGGATAGAAACGCAGATAAAAATAGGAATTCGTCGTTTTTTAAAGATTCCGTAATTTCTACATAGATAACTATTCTTTTGTGACTGATTTCACTAATTTGCCAATCTATCATAACACTTGAAATAATGTATCTAATTAATAATTATTTCATATACATTTAATAATTGTTTATGTGCTAGAAATAATAATCATAACTAAATTTTATCATTTTATCTTTTATTGAGAAGTGTGCAAACTTATGGGGTAAAATTTGCCAAGTGTACCCGTCTAAAATTTTGTGGTCGTCTACCTTATTGAAACTCCACCAGATTGTAGTGTTAGTGGACCTCTTTAAATTCTGTAAAAGGGGTTCTAATTCTTGATCACAATGATTATTCTGTTTACGTGAAACGACGATTTTATTTTATTCTCACTTTTTAATAGTTGAAAAATGTAGATATCTTATAAATGAAATTTTGGAAACGGTTTCATTGCATGAAAATTATAATTAATAATAGAATAATAAAAGATGGTGGTGGATGATTCTGCTCGCCTGTTACATTTCGAGGTATGCTTTAGTAAGTCCCCTTGCTCCTTACGTTTTAGGGTGCTTTTTGCTGTTGGTCCCCTTACACCTCACATATCATGCACAGTATTTACAGAATCGAATCGAGTTTTGAGATTTTTAGCTGTGGCGGTATGATTTTCCTTAGAGGTGAAAAATATATTTTGAGTCAAGTTTTTCTCAGTCCATTGATATAGAGCATCAGCAGTCAAAATCTGATTCTGATACGAAGCCTGCAGACTAGCGCGTGCGGCGAGTCTTTTCAACCATCACATGGTCCTTTTCCATGTGCAGTCAGGTGAGAGTGACACGCAGACTCTACAGCACCCCTTGTAGCGCTTCGTCTGGTAGGCATGGGGCAGTCGCGCTCTTATGATCTCCTACAACTCAACCAATACTTTCCATCCCATTTCTTATTGTACAATTTTTTTTATTGTAAAATGATTATTTTTATTTTAAACCTCATTGAAAGACCTTTCCAAAACCCCCATGAAAAAGTAAAATTTGATAACTGTATTAAGAGTTATGTGCACTTTTACCAGGATTTGGTCCACTGCTTTGACTGCTGTTTCGATTCGAATGTGTAATGATGGATCCAAATCTTATTCACCGTTACAAATCGCCGCCAAAAACCCTGCAGATTGTACTTAAGCATCGTCAAACATTGCTGCAATAATATATTACATTACAAGGGGCGAAACAGAGCGATTGCATGAGTGTGAAGTTTGCTCTGCCCGAGTGAAACGAGGGCTGCAATCACACGAAATGCTTTCGCTGTGTTTTGTTTCGAGTAATGTATACTATTTTTCATAGCAACTCTTTTGAGAATCTGATTGGCTGTAACTGTGGAGCGGGTTGAAACAGCGACTTTCAACCCTAGGGTTGAAAATCGTAGTTTCAACCTGCTCTACGGGTACCGAAAATCGGATTTTCAAAGGAGGCGCTATGAAAAATATTTTTTCATCGTACCTTAATCGAAAATTCGACTTTCGAAGCCTGTGAAGCAGTTCGAAAATCGAGTTTTCTTGCCTAGGGTAGAAAACTTGCTTTTCGACCCACTTCACAGGCATCTTAAGTCGAATTTCGATTATTGATATGATGAAAAATTGTATGCATGACTCGGGTCCAGGTAACGATTTCACTCGCGTAAATTATTCAGTAAAAAAAAAGTTTCAAGTTTTGTTGTTTATTTATTGTTTTGCATTAATTTGAAGAGGAGATTCCAGACGATCATTTTCATTACATTTTACTTTATTACTTCCGAAAAGGTAAAAACGCAGTGCAAGCTTGGAAAAAGTTGTATGATGTCTAAGGTGAAAAATCATTAACAGAACGCCAGTACCAGAATTGCTTTTCTCGTTTTCGTTCCGGAGATTTTGACCTCAAAGATGCACCACGCTCTGGGCGCCCAACTGCAATTGACGACGACAAAATAAAAGCAATGATAAAAAATAACCGGCGTAGTACGACACGAGGGATCGCATAGAAGCTTAACATATCACATTTATGTGTTACAAGACATTTAAAACAACTTGGTTACGTTAATAAGATCGATATTTGGGTTCCTCACAACTTGAACGAAATTCAACTCACCAAACGACTTTTTATTTTCAATTTACTGCAAGCGAAATGAGCCTGCACAATCGACATCAAAAGCCGATTTTCATCAAAAGAAGGTTATGCTGAGTGTTTGGTGGGATTTCAAAAGTATTGTTTATGTTGAGCTACTCCCAAGGAACCAAACTATCAATTCGAATGTCTATTGTCGCCAGCTAATGAAATTGGACAAAGAAATCAAGGAAAAGCGACCAGAACTGGCAACTCGTAAAGGCGTCATCTTCCATCAAGATTATGCCAGACCACATACATCTGTAGTCACTCGCAAAAATTTATTGGCGTTAGGCTGGGAAGTGATGCCTCATTCGCCGTATAGTCCTGACCTAGCACCATCCGATTATTATTTATTCCGTTCACTTCAAAATCATTTGAATGGAAAAACATACAATTCAAATGAGGCCGTCAAAAATGAGTTGATTTATTGGATCTATAACTTAATTTGTGCGGTTTTTTTTTCAAAATTTTAACGTTTATTTAAGAAAAACATGGACAATAGTATTCAAAGTATTGCCCATCTGAAGCTATGAATTTTTCCCATCTTTCTGGCAATTTGTGGATTCCATCCCAAAAGAACTGCGCCGGCTTGGCGGCCAAGAATGAATCAAGCCAATTTTTGATACCCTGTTCTGATGTGAACCGTATTCCAGTGAGGGCGTTCTCCATCGACCGGAACAACTGGTAGTCAGAAGGGGCAAGGTCTGGGATATAAGGTGGGTGGGGTAAAACTTCCTATCCACTGTTTTCCAAGTAGTTCTTAACCGGAATAGCAACATGGGGCCGAGCGTTGTCATGATGGAAAAGTATTGCCTCGTGTCTGGTCGCATATTCCGGGCGTTTTTCGGCTATTGCTCTCTTCAAATGGATTAATTGTGTTTGGTAGCGTTCTCCATTGATGGTTTCACCCGGTTTTAGGAGCTCATAATACAGCACACCCTTCTCATCCCACCAAATACAGAGCATTACCTTCGTGCCATGGATATTCGGCTTTTCCGTTGACTTGGCTGATTGGCCGGGTTTCACATATGATTTTTTGCTCTTGGGGTTGTCGTAATGGATCCATTTTTCATCACCAGTAACAATCCGATGCAAAAATGACTTCTTTTTGTGGCGTTCCAGCAGCATTTGGGACATGCAAAACCGCCTTTCAACGTCTCTTGGCTTGAGTTCATGTGGAACCCAATTTCCTTGCTTTTGAATGTATCCGGCTGCTTTTAAACGTTTTGAAATGGCACCTTGAGTGACTCCCAAAGATTCTGCGAGCTCTTCTTGTGTTTGGCAACAATCTTCATCGAGTAATGCTTTCAGTTCTTCATCTTCAAATTTTTTTGGCTGCCCAGGACGTTTTTCGTCTTCCAAGCCAAAATCACCACTTTTAAATCGTGCGGACCACTTTTGGCACGTTCGCTCAGCTAGAACATATTCACCATAAACTTCCACCAAAATACGATGACTTTCGGCAGTAGTTTTCTTCATATTAAAGTAATGAAGAAGAACTCCCCGCAAAAATACTTTTTCAGGCACAAAGTTCGACATATTTGAGTGAAAAAAAATTATTGTTGTTTACGCTTCAAATGAATGACATATACTGAAAAGACGCACAATGACAGTAGCTTTCCAACGCATGTTCGGAATATTGGAACGATGGAATAATAATCAAGTTACGCCATCTCTTAGCAAACCGCACGAATTAAGTTATAGATCCTCCAAGAACCAAACTTTCTACAAAAGCGGAATAATGAAACTGACTTAAAGATGGCAAAAGTTCATCGAACAAAATGGTCAATATATAATTAATTGATGTTTGTTATTTGTATTAATAAACTTGCTTTAAAAATGATGAAAAAAACGAAAAGACTTTGTTGCCAACCCAATATTTCGCGCTTGTTTTCAGTCTATGGTCAGTAATCGCGGCACTCATCATGCACACAGCTTTTCCATTTGCAATTTATCCTGCAGGATAATATGCACTCAATCTATGAAAATTTCTACAATCTTAACTATTTATTTTTAGCATCTTTATTCGGCGTTTTTCCATAACGATAGGGTGGAATTCATTAATGCAAAAGTAAACGGTCTTCTACGCTGGTGCAGAGTCCCCGTGAACTTCGTCCAACACAGCTTCAATCTACTTAGCTGTCCACTGTTTCAAATAATAAAGTTTTATAACTGCTCAAAATTCTTCCTTCCTTATTTCCACGACAACTACTGACATGCTTACTTCAATCCTACGCCAAACGTAAACTAAGCATTGGTTTTGGCTGAAACTTGGTATGAGCTAGTTCAAAGAGTGCGTCTTTCTGTCCATATACAACAAGATTCATTGTGTATAATTAGAATTTTCACTTTATATTTTATTTTAAATACATCTAGGAAATCTTTCTGAAATCTTAGTTTCGTTATCACATATAGTGGTGATTGAGATTAATAATTCTGATGATGGATATGATCTATTAAAATGACTTAGAGAAAATATTAGAAATTTTTAATGATAAATGTAGAAAAAGGTAAAAAAAATTCAAAAAGGTTTTATTTATTACAAACGAAAACAAGTCATTTTTTATCTCACAGGAATTCAAAACTAATATGGAAAATTGTGTCATAAAGAGAGAAAGACTTTATGATTGTCTTGAATTTTCTTTGTTCCTAATTATTAAGTAAAACCGACGGACTTGTTTCGTCAGAATGAAAGATTTTTCAAAACAAATACCAATTTGACCAAGGGGATCTATATGAAAAAGAAGATACAAATGCATTAAATTCTATGCATAGGCATTTCTGTCGAACTAATAGAAGAGCGAAAATGAGTCCTCATGTCAATGGCTTTGAGAGTGTAGAATAGCGTACTCGACGTATCACAGCACGACATATATTCGTTGGCACATACAAACCATTGGCAAAAAATATTTAGCTTTTTTTGCATTAACAGATTCACGCATAGATTATCGAATGGCGAGGTTCGTGAAAGCTGAGACAGGTGGCAATGAAATTTCAAGAGATCTTCAAAACGGTTTCTTTTCCTCAGTTCCACAAATAATAGTTCATCCGATTTTAATACTATTCAAAAATCTGCTTCAGGCAATAAAGACTAAGAAACAAAAGAATTTATTGAAATTTTCTTTTCCTAATGCCGGTTTTAAAAATTTATTAATTTCTTTGGCATAGGGTCAGTTTCTTCTTATTTTCTTTGATTAAAATTATTATTACATTTAAAAATGCGCAAAAATAAAGAAAGGCAAACGTTTCGGCCACATATGGGGGCCCTCTTCAGTGCCATAAATTCAAAGATTAATTCAAAAAATAATAATTTTAATCAAAGAAAATAAGAAGAAACTGACCCTATGCCAAAGAAATGAACAAACATTATATGAATTGGGGTCAATACAATAATAGACATGTTATCAAACATGTCACTTTGAAATTTATTAATTTTGTTTAATATTCTAAAGATAACGAAGCAACCATATACGTATACATATTTCAAGTCAATATCTTAATCTATTGTAATATAGTTAGGTATCTAAATATTAGCAGTTGATATGCACTTTTGTTTGTGTATAAGTTCTTAGTTTTCTCATATATATATTTATAAGATCATACATCAGATCGAGTGCTATAGGTCAGTATTGATAAGGTAACGCGGAAGAGTTTTTCTCTCGATGTTCCGCATGAAAAGATGAACGTATCGTTGCACTCGAGAAAGAAGACTTTTAACCCCAACCTAACTTGAATGCGCAACGCTCCGCGGAATTCTATGGGCATGGAGCGTTTGTGCCCGACGTTGGCGATGGTGAGGCTAAGAAGAAGGATGGTGCTGGTGCATGGTGTGCATGTATCGCGAATGGTGTACACGAAAAGCAAGACTGATATACTCGTTGAATGGAGTGAGAGTCATGTACTCACCCCTTGAAAATCAACTCCTCTCACTATTCCTTTACTCCCATTCCCTCAACCTTTCTAAACCCTACGCCTCGACTTTCTTTATCTCTGCCGACCTCCTACCACTTTTTCTTCATTTTTCGATGTACGCGTGCTTTCTCTCGTTGGTTTCGCCGGTGGATTCTTTGATCCGCACTGTAATTAGTTGGTGACAGCATAGCAACTTCCTCCCGGCAGGGGTAGTAGGGAAAATGTTTGAGTGGCGATCAAAGTAGTGCGACTCTGACTTGCGCCCGGCAGAGGGTCGTGATGAAGCAAAATGGTTACAGACCAGCTTCCCTTTCCTTTTGCATGTATATACACTAAAAAATAATCTGACGAAAGATTCAACTATATTACACTAATTAACTTAAAAGTGAAATACACGGATTCTCTGCGGCAGGACTAAATTGGCCTCATTGATTTGCCTATCTAGAACATATAAAAATATGATTATCATCAAAATGGCTTCAGAAAAGGAATTCTTGTGTCTTTTTCTGATGCGACATTCTGAAACACAAATATTATTATCATACCTTATTTATGTTCACATATTTAAGTACGCAATAATACACTATTTTATAATAACATACTTGAATTAAATTTCAGAATCGCTTTTTGGGTTCGAACCCTCTAACCCTCTAACCCTACCTATATTTACATAACTAAACGCATGTATAACGCCTAAAGCCTCTCGGCTATTCTCGCTTGCCATATTCCAAAAGAAATATCGCTTATAAGCCACTACTGAGTTGGGGAGACTTGGATTGAGTCCAGGAAGCCAATCGGAAAACATCGGAAGCACTCGTATTGCATTCCGAAACGAATTATACGAAAAACCGAGAATAAACATTTTGATTTTTGCTGCGCGTCGCCAGGTTTCTATCAAGTTCATATTCATAATATGAATTTGTCAAACATGCTTTCCAAAATGTGATATTCATTATTCATCTTATTCAAATTATTTTTAGACAACTTAGTAATCATAATATCATTTTCTCGTACTTTCAATTTCTCGAATAGAGATTGATAATATTTAGTATTTAAAATACTACTTTATCTTCTTCATGTATTAAAGACCGTTATGACTATATCAAACTTCGATGTCATAATATGAATAAGTCTAATAAAGCCTCGGCTTTCCCCATTTTGAAACGATATCATACTAAATTTTGATTCATCTTTATCATTTACTCTAACGAAAAGTCTCTCAGTGTATGCATGTTTTTCTCTATGTTATGTTCGGAAAAGTTGATACTAACATGAAGAAGTATGTTTGATGTGTAAATATATTACACTTTGCCGTTTAGAGGGGCCATTTTTGGCGAGAAAACTGCCGTTTTCTTACTTGTGCTTAGCGATCTCTCATAAGCAAATTCAAATTAATGTTGTCCACCTCTTTTCACAGGAGATATTTCTCCTCATACTTCTTCATGGTGCTCAGTGTTCTATGTCCTTCATATACAAATTACTTAATTCGTTTTCGATTTCAAATGAAGGAAGAAATTTCATTTTTTTAAGGTTCTATTGGCCTTAAGGAACACATTCTGAGTATACATATGTAAACTGTCACGAGGAGAGGGATTTAAGGCTGCAAGGCAAGACGTTACAGGGTGAGTGTGTGTGAGAGGGCCTAAAAACGAAGGAACGAAATGTAAATTATGTCAGGAAAATTGAATTTTTGATTTTTAGAAAAACTTTTTTGATGGATAAAACCAGAGCCATTGTTTTGTTTGACTCGCTCTTTTTTTCGGGCCCTCAAGAAGCGTGCCAAAGCGCAATCCAGTCCGATAATTCTTTAAAAAATTATTGTGCTGACAGTCAGATAGATACCGTCATAAAAACCATTTATTTCTCACTCAAATTCATAGCAAAGACACTTCAAAAATCACAAAAGACAAAGATATACGTGGAAGTTGTCTGGTGATATAGGAAAATATCATATAGACTACGTTTTAGTAAAGCAAAGATTTAGGAACCAAATCAAAGACTGTATGGGCTATCCGGGAGCAGATATAGACAATGATAACAACCCAGTTACTATAAAATGTAGTCTCAAGACAACAAAAAAAGTGACCAGGACAGATAAATTTGATACTGGGAAACTGCAGGACAAAGAGACAAGGAAACTTTTTCAAAAAGGGGTAAGGAATGAAGCCGTTAACACAAGAGATAGCGGAGTAGGTAGTATCAACGACAGATGGACAAATACTAAACACAGTATTCTAAAAGCTACAGAAGAGGTATTAGGGAAAGAAACAAGAGCAGTTAGGAAACCATGGATAAACGAAAAATATTAGAACTAATGGATGAGAGAAAAAGATACAAGAATGCAAGAGACGAGGAAGGAAAAATCCGATATAAGAAACTTAGGAACAAAGTGCATACAAAATGCAGAAAAGCGCGCAATTTTAGGAAAAGACGAATTAATGCAAACATAGTAAAGAATGAAAACAGTAAAGCGTTAACAGAAGCAGAGATAAAGTCAATAGATGGGTAGAATACATAGAGAACTATCGTACTATTAGTCTAACGACATATGCGTCTGTAATTTTAACTACAATACTTTATAGAAGAATAAATCATACAATAGAAAGCTCACTCGACGAAGATCAGTTCGGTTTCAGGAATTAGAGGGGGTCTATAGAAGCATTACTCTCATCACGATTATTTTAGAACGGTAAACTACGAGTAGGGAAACCAACTTTCATTGCATTTTTTGACTTAAAAAACGCATTTGACAAGGTCAGCTGGCTTAATCTCTTCGAAATATTAAAGAACAAAGGGATAAAGCACAAGGACAGAAGAATTATTAGTTTTCTATACAGAGATCAAAAGGCAGTGGTAGAAATGCAGGGAAAACGAAGAGAAGCAAGCATCAGGAAAGAAATAAGGCAAGGCTGCTCGTTATCACCACCTCTGTTTAATTTATCTTCCGAAAAATCTATTAATGAAATTAAAGAAGAAACTAAGAATATAGGTGAGAAAATTCAGGGGAAAACTATTTGAGGATTATATTGCTCTGCTAACGAATATATAAAGAGAACAAGAGGAGGCGTTAAATGTAACGGAGACTGTTTTTATCAATTATAATATGAAAATAAACATAGGGAAAACTAAAATAATCGCGTGTCGAAAAAAATCTGGAAAGAAGCTCTTGAACATTAAAATAGACAATGAAAAGATAGGAGAGATTAGCGAATTCGTTACTTAGGGAGTAAAATAACAAGGGATGGCCGTTGTAATGCAGATATTCGTTCTATAATAGGAAAAGCTAAGAAAGCATCTGCCAAAATAACACAATTATTAGCTTCAAATATAGATCTAGAAATCAGAAGGAAACTGCTCAAAACATACGTACAGAGCGTGACACTCTATGGTTGCGAAGTATGGACTATAGGTAAAGGAGAAAGAAGAAGATTTAACCTGTTGTGTTCGACCATTTTCATCGCGAAGTTAGCGCAATAGGCGATTTTTGCAGCAGTAGTACGAAAATGGCATAATGTAGAATTATGTCATTATGAACTTATATGAAATTGATATCCCTATCTATAGGTATTGGTGTGTACATATAGAATTTCCTTTGAACACTACAAATTAAAAATCTTGTAAGAAGAAATACACTGTGCTCTAATGACGGCTTCCACTCTTGAAAACTTCCTCGTTAAGACCTCATCACGGGATTGACGTAAATCTTCCAAGTTCTTCACCACGTCAAACGCATTTTTCGGATTCTTCATACTTGAAAAAACGTGTACATTAAGGCGCGCCATGGAACAATCGTTTCGCTTTTTGGTCCACTTCGCGAGTTTTCTGCTTATACTACATATAAGAGGGAATGAAGGTAGAAAGGACACGATAGTGTCCTCGAACATCCAAAGCAGAACAAAAAGAGGCTAATTATAGTTCTTTCATTATTGTGGAAAATATTTTTACTTGATGGTCATCATGCAAGATGATATCTACTTTGATTTTCCTGTCTGCTTTGATTTTACTTTTGCTTTGATTTTCTCATCTTTCTCCATTATATGATGAGGACCATTAAGTGTACAGAGGAGAAAAAGAGGAACAAAGGTTGAGACCTGACCCGGGACGCTTTGAAGAAATCTGCATATCCCACGTGGAAACTAATCAACCAAAAAAAATGTCCTCTGTTTGTTCAGTGCCTCTCTTCATTGCTGACTTGTTTCTCCTTTTATCTTCCCTATTGGCCCCTGCACACTCATCTTCAGTAGCTCTTTCTCCCTTCAGCGCTCATGCACGCGCGAGCCTTTGCTTCTAATGCCGCGTATGCAGAAAACATCATGGAAGTGCTCACTCATTGTCCAGAGTGGTGTCGAGTACAGCTTTGTTGAGAATAAGGAGGAAGACAGTTCACAACAGGGTAATTATTTCATATTATACTTTGTGCCATGGGCAAAGAACAGGCGTATATCATCCTTCCTTCCGAATCCAATTATGATTTCGGTACTCTGATACTCAAAATCAAGCGCTGCCTAGTATCTGAACCTGCACAAGAATACACTTTGTATAGAAAAAAAAATATTCCCAAAGAAACGCTTAAACATTTTATAAAGTTTAAAGGTTTTTTATCACAAGTTATTGTTAAACAAATACAAAAAAAATCCTGATGTATTCATGGTTTTTATAACTTTATAAGACTAATATTTTTGGAAAAACTAGTAATATCATATTTTCACAACCCTTTCGAGACAAATTGTCTAAATATAAAAAATGACTTTTCTTCATCACATGTCCAAAAAACGCATATTTTCCATGTTGTAAAAGGGCCAGACGTGGCTGTTTTAAGACCGGAAAGCAAAATAGGGAAAAAAAGTATCATAACAAGGAAATAAATTCGTAACAGGAAACAAGGAAACAATCTTGTTACAGGGAAAAAGGGTCTTTTTTTCCCTGTTATGAATTTATTTACTTGTTATGATATTTCTTTCCCTGTTTTGCTCGCCGGTCTAAAAACAGGCACGCACGTCCAGTTCCTTCACGGGATTGTAAATTTGCATTGTTTGGATATTTTTTGTTTGAGAAAATAACATATGCACCTTAGGAAGGGGTCATTTTTCTTTTCTTAGAGCTTAATATACTAGTTATCCTTTTATTTGGAGAACTTCTTTCTGATTCTTATAAAGCCTAGTATACAAGAAAATTTATAATTTCTCTGGATGTAGTTCAAAATGTCGGACAAAATTAATAGGATTAATGCGA
Source organism: Diplolepis rosae (assembly GCA_030998225.1). Taxonomy (NCBI): domain Eukaryota; kingdom Metazoa; phylum Arthropoda; class Insecta; order Hymenoptera; family Diplolepididae; genus Diplolepis; species Diplolepis rosae. Next base: position 20,398,530 of record JAPYXD010000704.1, read on the forward strand.
TCAGATATGATTTGCTTTATTTTCACAAATCGTAATGAAATTTACATAGAAGTAATTTTTTGAGAATTTTGAGGTCATCAAATTCAAATCGAAACTAAATTTTTTTAATTGTTGAACAAAAAATGGCAAATCGCGTAACTCCAAGTTTTCTACGTAAAATACCAAAAATAAAAAATACCTAAGTAAATTAAATTCATAAGATGTCAGATCTGTAAAAATACACATAAACTCACTTTCATATATCTTAACAATTAATTCTTTTTTAGCCTTTTTTTTAGTCTTGTGTTTTTTGTTTTTGTTTTTTTAATGGAGTGAATAAACAATTTCCTTATTTAAAAGTCATATCCGACTTCAAAATGTATATCTGATAACTTTTTTCTAATATGGTCCGCTATATTGAATTCGTCATTTTTAGTTTCATAGTTCCTAAATTTCATTATAATTCAGAGACTACAAAAACATAAGAAATTGAGTTTTACCTAGGCCAAAGTATTCAAAATTTTATTGATCCTTTATATTGAATTAATCTTTTATAATTGCAACGTTCCAAAATTCTGAAAGTGGATTTAAATTTAAAAACAAAATTCAAAAACCTTGAAAAACCATTTTTAAATTATTCATTCCTGATAGAAATTCCCAGCCATGAAAAAATTGAGATCTTAAGGTACGTATATATATTACTCAAATATTATATTTGAAGTCCAAAATTTTTTAACTAATAATATGTGAGTGGAACCTGAGTTATCCGGCGTTGCATCGGTTAACAAATCATGCGTGAAATTCGTGGAGCATTTCCATAAATTCGACAATGATCCTTGGTATAACAAAATATTATGCACACAGCGTACTCGTTTTATAATTCACTAAACCTATTCAATATCACGCGCAATTATATGACAGAATAATTATTGGACATTGAGATAGATATACGTAATAGCAAGGAAGGAGGAACAAACGATTATGTATTTCTGCCAAGCTGAGATTTTTCATTTATAAAATTATGTTGATATAAAAATTTGTTCGTTTCATATCACTTGCAAAATTATATTGATGATTACTTTAGATATTACAAGAAAAAAAAAAACATTTAGAGTAACCTGATTTTCTTTAGTGCATTGTCCTGAATATCCTAGTATCATACTCGTATACATTTTTCTCATTATTCCAGTAAGATTTTTTAATCGTAATATCATTATAATGAAGGCAGACATATTCTTAATAGCTCGTGGGCGGAGCAGGAGAAAAACTGGATGTCTATACATAACAAAAATTTTGATACCTATAGATTTATACTATAGATGGTTCGTCTAGCGTGTCTAAATTATTTCTTCTTCCAAAATAAAAACAGCAAGGAGGTTCTCGACCTGACTGTGCTCAATGAACTTGGTCAAGGGAGTTAAAAGCAGGGGAGTATCCGAAGAAAAAACTCGCTCAGACCTCAAGTATATTACATTTCCGCTAATCTATGTATCAAAAACCTGAGGCTCTAAAAAGTTGAAAGCCCAAGAACACCAACTGTGACTTCTTTTAGGAGAAATTCTAAAGAAGTAGTTCCAAATATGGAACAAGAGTTGAGCTACAATAGAACATGCTGCAGACACCTATGACGACATCGTTGGAGAACAATTGTACACTGGGAACAACTGGGTCCAATAGAGGAACCAGTTGATGAAATGGTCACCTGGAAATGCGCCAAAAAAAGATTAGAAAAGTACTTAAGAGGACAAACGAAACTGTTCACCTCTGACTAGGACCTCCTATACTAATGCTAAAAAAAATAGACGTCAAATTAGGAAATACCAATAAATAGAATATAGAAGCTTCCCTAGAAATAGAAAGAGTATTTCCAAAATTCGCGGCTTCATATCATTTTTGCAAAAAAGGTTAATTAAACGCATTGCTTCATCCTATGAAGCAAGTATTGGTTTAGGTCACGTACCAATGATATGGAAAAAGGACAGGATGGCTTTCATTTAAAACCCGGGAAAGAATACACCGCAACTAAAAATTACAGTTCATTCCGTCTAACATTATCCATATCGGTGTCGATAGAGAAGTTGGTCAAGAGATACATCCAAGATCAAGATCTAGAGGGCTGCCTTATGTACCGGGGGCAATACGCCTTTCATGCGGGTTGTTCAGTGAAAACAACCCTACATCCCGCTGTATTCAAAGTGGAACAGCAGCTCGATCAGGGAACCTTCCTTGAGGGTACTTTTTTTGACATCAAGAGTGTTTTTGGCAATCCTTCCCTTTCTCCCTCCACAACCAGATGTTATACATTGAGAGATTCTAATGTGCGGGGTCATGGAACATCTTTTTGGCAGAATCTGAAGTAGGCTGCATCTATGGGAGAGCTGTGTTGAAGAGGTCGCGATTAGAGGTTGTCCGCGAGAGGTACTCTATTACCACTCTTTTGGTGCTCCATAGTAAATGAACTCTTACACGGGTTTAATGTGGACGGGTATTACTTTCATGTTATCTTTAAGTTATGGTATTTTGCATTGACATGAGTTTACAGAAAAAAATTCCGATAAGATAGGAATATGGTTACGTAGCCTGGTTGATCCATAAACGTATTTACACTCGACTTGCGCTAAAGTGAACTTCGCTGAAGCGACGTTCACGCTAAAGGACAGTGAAGTTCTCGGTAAAGCGTCAGGCATTGCCCTCCCTTTACCCCCACCACGAATCATGAGTTATCAAAGTGACTCTGTTTACATGCACAGACATAAAAACCGAACGCACGATGCAGGTCTTGGAAAGTGACTGGGATCCCCTCTCGCGGACGCCTGAACCCGAATACTCGGTTTTATCTGCCTCGCCTTAGCGCGAATCGAGTGTACATGTCATTATAATAATAAATCACATGATAACAAGTAATAAAATAAAGAATTGATAGAAAAATAAGTAACTTGACAAGGCAAGAGAGATACGCTACAATGGACTTGAATATTTAGACAGACACTCATGATTAATATTGAGCGGGAGTGAGTCCCGATTTAGAGAATGTTTGCAATCCTCAGAAGATCAACCGCGTACGTGCTTGTTTCACTATTATTAAGGAACTTGCTCCTTTCACAATTAATAAGAAACGTGCTAGTTTCTCGATTATTAAAATCTCTCCCACTACAAGAAAATCCTATAATAATATACAAACTCTAAATTCTTCCCCGAGGTTGCCTTTCCGCCCTTTGTCTTCATTTCTGGACACTTTTGCTATAAAAGTCGTGAATGGACCCTGCGATGCTCGAAATGATCATCGGTAACTTCGAGAATTAATCTACCTTTCAGTAATGACCTCCATATTTGACGAACTTAGTAAGAGAGTTGTTTTAGGTTAAATACACGTTTCCTCTGAAGCTTCCTCTTTATGATAGACAACGCGTTCTCAATTGGATTGGCATCAGGAGACTATGAAGGCCAATCTAAGGTCGTGATGTTATTTTATTCTTCATAACGTGTGCAAAGGCGGCTGCGATTCTTAGGGTCGTTATCCTCCTTTAAGACTCAGCCATCAGTTGCCTCGCCAAAAAAACAAGCCTCATTGACAGAACCCTTTCATTCTTTCGGCGTTGAAGTTCACTGTGAACACGCATAAAAAGCCAAATCCTTGCTCGCAATGTTTAACATTACGCTGCAGCACTCGGTCTGCATGACGAGTGTAGGCACTCCTGGAGTGTATTCATGCTCAAAACGATGCTTCATCGGTAAAGATTACGTAGCTCCAATCCATGCCGATATACGTTGAGGTCCACGCTATTCATTTTTCCATGTGTTGTTGGCTGAACAGTAGTTTCTTTAGTGTGCCTCGTCAACCGAGTCCCGACTCTTACTAACGGTGTTTTGTTGTCATTAGACTCACCTTAACTTTTTTTCAAAAGCTCTTTTTGAGCTTGTCGCAGAATTTTTGGAGAATCCGCTTCGAACAGCTTTATGACGACTTTATCCTCGCGTGATGTGGCTCGAGTTTTCCCGCGCTCCGTAAGATCATCCACATTTTTCGCGGTTTTGAACCTCGTAACCCACTTCTGGATGAATGCCCTTGACCGATCAATACAGTTAGCAGCCTCTTTGTAAGACATCTCAGGGCCTTTTGGATGAAAACAGCACTCATCTTGAATTTCCACTACTGTGTTTCAAAGAATAAATGCCTCTTTAAGGTCTATTAGATGGTGAAATAGGGGACTATACCCACTACCGAAAATCCCTAGACCCAGCCGTCTTTTGCCTTCAGGGCTATCTGTTATTGTGTATTCGCTCTTGTGATACAAACTGTATATCACTTCAGCAGAGGGAAATCTGTTACATAGATGATGCCAAAGAAGAAGAGGGATTTGAAGCAGGCTTATTAGCACAGAAAGAAGAAGGCTAACAGTTTTACTCGGTCAATACACTACACTATTCCAGGCAGAGGTACTGGTGATCCTTCTCTGCACTGAACTAACTAGCAGATAGAAACAAAGTTCCCATAATTTAAGTTCGTTGCCATAAGGAGATCAACATTAACGAGTATGAGGACTTACTACAATAGTAAAAAGAGATGCTACTGGGAGCTTGACTCACCTGGAACATACTCTGGTATTGGTGCCTTGTAGCACCAAACTTGCTATTAAATACCAGATTCAGGTGAATTATACAGAATACTAGAAACAAATAAAAGGATTTCGCCAGTCAAAAGCCAGCCTGGGTAATGAGTCCAGAATAAATAGGGCACGAAAGTTCTCGGGTTTGTCGAAAGACGTAGTGAGAACAATGGCTTAAATACTCACTAGACACAACCGTTTGAACTATCGCAGATTCAAAATGGGAATCCACCCCACTACGATATGTAGGAAATGCGGTATGGATGACGAAACATTTATACACATTATTTGTCAGTGCTTGGCTTATGGTAGGCAGATTGAAAGGCTCCTCACCCAACACTACTAATACGAATAATAAAAAGATCCCGGTTTACCAGTATCATACTGAGTCACTCACAAGCCGGATACATAAAACTGTCCTTCTTGGGTTGCTCTATATTGTCTGTCAACACAGTACTTTATAAGATTTAATAGAATGGTAGATCTAAAAACATATCCAAAAATAAAAAGCCACCTTTGAGTCTCCTGGTAACGGAGTAGAACTATCTGTGCTTGATTATTGTTGTGGCATCTCAAAATTTCCATTTGTACTTACCTTCTTGGGCAGAGAGAGCAAGAGTAAATATCGCTTACGTTTCCTCTATTGGGGTGTCCCAGAAGTAACTGCCGATTTTTTCATACAAATTAAACACATTTTTTTTAAATACAGTCAAGTCTCATTTATCTTAAGTCGAGCGTCTCATTTATTTCAAGTTTCACGCTCCCCTCCACGCTCCACTATTTCACTGTCACGTAACGTCTGAGGAACGCTCGGAAGAAGTGAGAAGAGTGGGGGCGAGGTGCATTCAGTTGGTATGGCAACTGAGGCAGTGTTGGGAACCCCTTCGCGAATTGAAATAAACAAGACTCTGTCGTTTCGGGATACTTGAAATAAACGAGACTTGACTGTAGAAGGAATGAACTTTAATCAATGATGTATTTTCCATTTTGTTCAATGACCTTTTGCCATCTTCTTGGCAATTTTATGATTTCACGTTCATAGAACTTCTGGCCTTTATTTGCAAAAAACTGAACCAAGTGCGATTTCACAGCTTCATCATCATTGAAAGTTTTACCATTCAAGGAATTCTGCAAAGATCGAAATAAATAGTAATCTGATGGTGCACGGTTAGGGCTATATGGTGGATGTAACATCACTTCCTAACCAAGCCTTAATAATTTTTGGCGAGTGACTAAAGATGTGTGTGATGTAGTGTTGTCATTGTCAAAAATTAAACCTTTACGATTGACCAGTTCTGGCCGTTTTTCGTTGACCGCTGCGTTCAATTTTTTCAGCTGACGTCAGTAGACATCCGAATTAATCGTTCACTCATATGCACGTGTTTTTGATAAAGTCGATTCTCCGTAAGCCTTCTGTAATATTTTCAGTGATTCCGCACACGAAATTCCCTTTGCAATGCAAAATTTGAGACAAATTCTTTGATCGATATTCTTATCCATTGGAAAAATCGCGAAACACACTTGAGATCAACTAATAACATCCAGCACTGTGAACAAACTAAATGACAGATCGCGCTCGAACTCCACGTCAGTATAGAGGACGTGGTGCCAACTTAGCGTCAAAAAGGTTTTTTACAATCTCTTCAAGCGGGCTTTTTGAATGATCAATCCTCGGTACTTTATTGACAGAATGTATACAGTTGTGTTAAACTTTTCATAAATTTTCTTTATACTATAGTATTCTCAGCAGGTGTCGATCTTGACTCGAATTTTGCATAAAATTCAGGTTGAGTTTTTACAATTAAGTAATTATTTTTAGTATAAAGCTCTACTGTTTGACCGCGTTTTAATGGCGTGTTCTGTTCTATGACACCATGACGCATAGTCATGTTCATTTATACACAAATTTTTTTCTACAGAAAGTGTTTTTTTACAGTAAATATAAAAATCTGTTTTAATTAGAAACCAAAATTGGAAACTATCTTCTGAATTTTGCTTTCCGATTAAACTAAATCTTTGTATTTTCTGTAAAAAACACTTTCCGCAGAAAAAATTTTGTGTATAAATGAAACCGACTTGACGCATACAATAAGTTTATCCGACAGGAAATCTTAAAATGACAAAGTAATTCAATGGATCACAAATATATCACAAATCCATCAATACAAAACAATAGAATTGATAATAATTATCAATTCCTACGTTTCTCTTAAAAATATATTTAATTTAAAACATTTTTTTGAAATAGAATATAGTTAAATTTGCTTTAAATAAAGGTCTGCACTAGTGCTAACCAAATATTATGTTATGCCTATTATCGCTTAGCACAACATAGTATTCTTTTCAAGCAGGTACGAATTTGGCGAGTTTATCATGTTTGTAAGAAGGAGCAAAACTACGCGTGGAAAACGATTGACAGAGGTCCAAGGGCGGGCAACAAAATGATTCCGTTGTAAATACGAATGCGATTAGTTTCAACCAATGACGGTGGAAGCGCCATTTTTACGGGGTTAGAATGAACGCCTGCCGGTAGAAAAAACATAGATTCTGTAAAAAATTGTATTTTACTTGTAAAATGAGGCTTGCCAAGAATGCATTTTTTTTCATGAGATTCTGTCATTACTTTACCACTAAAATGAACGCCCTTTTTTACTAGTTCTTTTTGTCCCTAAAAAGATCTTTGACCTATAATTTCTCAAATTGGTCAAACCAATATGACTGCCTATTTATCTGGATTACCCTCCCTCCCTGGGTTAATCGGAATTGCCTTAAGGATTGGTTTCAGGAAGAGAAGGAGCGGTAAAGAATCAGTAAATAGCACAGGGGAATATCAGGAAACATGTTCATAAAAATCAATTGCAGTGTTTCCAGGTCTACGGATTTTTTAAAAGAATTTGAAGAAATTTTGACAAATCTCAGATTTCTAAAGAATTTGAAGAAATTAATTAGTTGAGTTTGAAATTTTTTGAAATCATTTACAGCCGCAAGGCAGAGCCACTAGGCGATATAAGGAGATCTTCCTGTCGAGAAGGAGATATCGGACGCCTGTGTAGCTCAGTGGTTAGAGCAGTCGACCGGCAATCGAAAGACCTGGGCTCGAATCCCAGCGCAGTCGAAAGCGTCTTTTATTCCACAGAAAGATTTTCAAATTCTTTAAATATTGAATTTATTTGCATTATTTGCGATATAAGAGTTTGAAATTGTCTACGAGGACACCTGTCAGAAACGTATTCTATCTGATACGCGACTAGAGATCCTCCGATAATGTAGGCACTGACAACAATTTCAAACTCAGCTAATCAATTTGAAATGATTTACAGCCGCAAGGCACAGTCACTAGGCGATATAAGATCTTCCTGTGGAGAAGGAGGTGTCAGACGCCTGTGTAGCTCAGTGGTTAGAGCAGTTGACCGGCAATCGAAATACCTGGGCTTGCATCCCAGGGCAGTCGAAAGCGTCTTTTTTCCACAGAAATATTTTCAAATTCTTTAATATTTGAATTTGAAGAAATTTGATAGAAATCTGAAGATTTTAAAAGAATTTCCCCTTTTATTTCAAATTTGTATCTTCGTTAAGCATATCATTGATCATTGAAAGCGAGCTATTTAATCACCATGTACGTTTGTAGTTTGGCCAAGTATGCGCGTTATCAGATGTAGGCGCTGAAACTCATGGGATAACACAAGCTCACAATTATACACAGATAAGCTTTTCTATGGGGGACACGCCATTTGCCGCGCGCGCGCAACTTAGCATCAATAAAAGCAAGCACCCACGGCTCGGATGTTGCATTTCTCGCGCGCCATCGTTACCGGCAAACCACTCATCAGCCACGGTTGAGGGATATTGAGGTTGAATTAATCCGCACCCTAGTGATCATTGCGATAATTATCTACAAAGTTTTTCGCAATCCTACTCAACATTCTTGTAAACATGACTTTTTTCAAATAAAAAGGATAATAGACTTTTCTACTTTCCTTCTCTTACAATAAAAATAGATGATAAGATAAATTCTATGACAAAACTTTCAATCAGAGGTACAATCTATTTAATTAAATAATTTTGAATGAAACATTTAAGAGGGTCATTCAAACTACTATCTTGAGCAATTTCTTGAAATATAGGTATAATACAATAAAATCTCATTTTCCAATATTTTAATTAAATATTAAATTTTCAGAAGTGAAGTTCAAAGAAAATAAGGATAAAGTGCGCGAAATCATAATTAAAGAGACGCTATCTAGTAAATCAGTGAGATAAGTAGAATGTGTGAAGAGGTTGTGAACATGCTTACCGAGAAAGATTGGAAAGGAAACTAGAAATAAACTCCCACAAAGGAGGTAGTTGAATTCTTGTTGTCTGTGACGCTTGTAAATCAGATCAGTGTATTATTGGTTTGTAATACATGGGAATTGGCCTGATTATATCCCTGCATGCAGGAAGATATCTTCATTCCAGAGACAAACACGAGATTAGGAAGATTAGCGTGCAATATAATCGGCAATCAGGTAAGGTCTCTAGGATTAGATAATATTGCGTCAAGATATATTAATCATCTTCGAGTTTTAATATAGAAATTGAGTAAGAAGTTAGGGTAGGGCGGGGAATAAAATTCTCTTCAAACGAAATCATTTGTTGAGTGCCAGAGCACGCCATAGCCGAGAGGGAAGTTTCTTTGATCTTTAGGTGATAGGAAGTCGGAATTATTTTCCTTGTTCTGTCGTCGTTATGATATTCTATTTTGTATGCCATGTTTCCTACCTTCTAGGTATAAGCTTTATTTTTAAATGTATGTACTTTTATTTCTGTAAATTGTAGGATGAAGTCTTCAGTTGAAGATTAAAAAGCGGCCCTAGCGGACCCGGGTGAGAGAACGGTCAGAGTTTTCTCTGGCCGTTTTCGGACCTCGCATTATTACGGCTAAGAACGGTAAAAAAACATTAAAAACATTGCAATTATTATTCTGTGGCAAAATTTGAATTAGAAGGTGTAGCAATAAATACAATTATTTTATTTTTCGGCGATAAAAACTAGAAAATCATAATACCTGTCATCGAAGGCAGTACAGTGGTCTACAATTGGCGGAACGTCTCCACCGTCAAGGTTGACTATTGGTTGGAGTGAGACACAACTACTTTTTATCTTACTTCTACCAATGGCCAAACCTAGCGGTGGAGATGTTCCGATAATTGTGAACCACTGTACTGCCTTCCATGACAGGCATTATGTTTTTCTAGTTTTTATCGCTGAAAAATAAAATAATTGTATTTATTGTTACACCTTCTAATTCAAATTTCGCCACAAAATAATAATTACAATGCTTTTAATGTCTTTTTTACTGTTCTTAGCCGTAATAATGCGAGGTCCGAGAACGGTCAGAGTTTTCTCTGGCCGTTCTCTCACCCGGGTCCGCTAGGGGGTTTATACATTCTAAAATGTTATGAATTTTAAATTAATTAGTTGAGTCTGAAATTTCTGCCACTGCCTACATTATCGGAGAATCACTAGTCGCGTATCAGATAGGATACGTTGCCGACAGGTGTCCTCGTAGACAATTTCAAACTCTTATATCGCAAATAATGCCGATGAATTAAAATATTAAAGAATTTTGAAAATCTTTCTGTGGAAAAAAAAGACGCTTTCGACTGCGCTGGGATTCGAGCCCAGCGCAGTCGAAAGTTATGAATTTTATTCATATTTTTTACATATTTATTTACATTGCCTGTTAAATATTTAAAAAGAAAATACACCTTCTAAAGCATTTAATTTCAAAATTACAAAATATCTATCACTTTTATTTTCTAGCGTTTTATTGTAGGAATTTTGTAAATTCTGTTTTTGTTAAACTTCACGTTTAATCCACTTTTTAAGTCAAAAGAACAACGTTTAAATTAACTGTTTTCCATTGAAAGAAATTTAAAAAGTATGAATAAGGTGGGATTTGTTCATCATTATTATCCGAGTATCATTTATGAGATGCAAGATTATGAATTTGATATTTCTTCAAACTAATTCTTAGAGAAAAAAGTTATTGACGTTTTATTAATTTAATTTTAGTTTAGTTAATTATAACGATTGAGATTTTTCAAGCAGAATGTACTCTCTTAACTACTTACCCAGAAGCAACTGATTGAATAGCTAGAAATGAGTCGCTGAAATAAAATCGTAAAAAGAACTACTGATGAAAATAAAGAGTGTGATCTGAGGCTACTGACATGAGACGCGTTGAATTAAATTTATTTGAAGCAGTATCGGCTTACTTCATATCAATTAGAGCGACATTTGCATTGAAAACAAAACAAAAAATTTTTAGACTTTTTTGTAGTAAACAGGTTAGAAAACATTATCGGCACCTTCTGTCCCTATCCGAGAGGAACCTCCTGTTTCTCATATTGACCCTTTGAGTTAGATATACGATATCTGCAAAATGTACAATGTATAATAAATGTGCACGAGAGATGCCGACAATATCATTTATAGCTATCCACTTATTATTCAGCAATTATTATACTTTGATCTATAGGCACATGGGCCAAACTGACTTTTCCAGATTCCAAAGTAATTTTAGAACATTTGTTAAAACCAGTTTCTAATATTGGATTTGAAAATATCAAGACTAAATGGTTTCAGGTATTAACAGTTTATCTAATTCGATTAGTAATTTTAAATTCAGTTACAAAACGTAATCTATAAATCTCCATCAATTAGAAATTAAAGACAAGTTAATAAACACATCAGAGAATAAATTGTATAGCGCATCTGATGTATTGTTTCACTGTTATCATATCAATTCAAATTATATGGGAGGTTGTAAAAATACATTTTGCAGAAATAAAGTAATCATTTATTTTTTGTATGGGTTCCCAATTTCGAGAATCAGATAAAGGTGATTGATATTTTAAAATGATAAATGTAAAAAAATTTATTCATTTACAAGTGAAATCTTGACTTGCTTACGTCGCTTCATTCCAAATTACAATTAGCATACTTTCTCACGAATCACGTGTCTTAAACCTATCATTGCGTGGCTAAAATCGAATTACCAAAATTCTTATGCCGTGCGCGTTGCAGATGCTAAAATTCTTTGACAATCCAAGGAGTGCCCAAACTTATTACATAGACGTATCAAGATTTTCTGATCGAGAACTGGCCACAAGATTAGATTTGCCCAGTGAAAAAGAACTAAAGATTTCAATCATAGAGATATAACACAAAAGTGTTCTTCAAATTCAAGAAAATATCTCATGTTATTTACCACTATCAGTCAATTCCTTTTATTTATTCCTTATTAAAAAGTGTATCGATTTTTATTTAATTGATATTATTATTTATTCACTCCTTTATTGATTCTTTGATACCAAATCTCCTAATATTTTTATACCTATGAATCATTTTAATTACATCACTGAATAAATCTCACTTGAGGCAAATTTACAAATATCTGCTAACACTCCCGAATAATTTTGGTAAGCTTAAATGCCTCTTGATGACTTGTGGATCGTATATGTCATCACGTCACACAGTTCAACTTTATCGGCTCATGACCGCATCAGAATTCTTCGGGTATTATTAAACCGTGGCAGATTCTCTCTCCAATTATCTAACATGGACAAATATCATGGAATCACGCTAGGCTAAGTTATTCACAAATTCTTTATTGATTAGAATACCCCATAAATTAAGAGGACAGTTGGTCGAGACGGGAGTAATTGCAATAGCATACCGTATCCAACAAACGGCAATTTAACGTTGTCGACGTTTCGGTCGATATTCGAGAGACCCTTTGACCGGCGACGTTAATTCAGGGCTGGCCCTTCATTTCCGGCTGTCACCCCGTCCTCGAGATGGTCCCTGTCAAGCCCACCCATCGTTTTATGAGATGAACTAGATTACTACTCGATGCCACGCCTCTTACCCAAAGGATTTGATTACGAATTAATCGTAATGCTGGAGCCCCAGTGACACTACCAATAGGTTAAATTTGTCCTCCGTTAAATTGTATTCTGCTGTGGAATTTAACCCCATCAGATCTTCTCCATTCCTCCATTTACAAGTCTACTATTGTCTGACCTTATTATGGAAGTCGTAATAACGACAGCAAACTACTGCCATTTCAAAATGAAACTGCTGCCTGAAACTAATATTTGCAACACTGTTAGAATAATCTATATGTATTTTAAATCGCATGTAGCAGAAGTTTATTTTCATGCAAGTATATGAAAATTAACATGCATGTAATTAAATACTGTGTAAAATTAATTTTGAAGATCACACGATTTAGAGATCCTCGAGGTAGAGCTAGAAAACGTGGAAATCATTTTCGATTGGAGCAGTCCAACGGGAATACGTGAGTCCTTTGTATAATGCGCTACTTTCAATTAAATTTGTTTCTCTTTTTGTTTTTTAATTAATTAACACCGAAATTTTGATACGATCAACTTTGATGGCGCACTGAATGTTATTATACGGGTATCTTTTTTTTTTTTTTTTTTTTTTTGATGCTCCATTCTGATTTATTAGATGGAGCAACAAACATACATTAGTGATTTGCTTGATTGAGCATCAACTTCTATTCTATTCTACTTCATCTTCTTAGAAGTTACAGGTCTCTCTCAATAAACGGCTAATAATTTATCTATATCATAAAACGTTTACCACGTTAGCACAGCATTTTGAAACTCTTGCACTAGTTTTCGGGTGTGAACTGCTTATAATTTGCCATAATGATGCGAGATAGCCACATACTAGCCACACTGAACGTTGAAATGAATTGAACTAGCGCTCCATTGATTAACCGATAAACAAACGAATATATTGTAGCGAGTATTTTGTCAATTTCATTTTATATTCATATTTATAATAAATTATTTTCGACGGACTCATTTATACGACTTTCGAAGCGAGAAACAGAAAGGCGAGAATCAGGCAGAAGCAATAGATTTAGGTACAACGCTGTAAAGCAATTTAAGGGATTAAGGATAGGCAAGCGGTTAGCTTGCAGATTTTGTATCTTCATAGGAGAAATATTTTAGAAAGCTAGTGTTTGTCACGAAGCATCAGATCCCGTTAGCACTATAAAACTTTCCCTTAAATATCATTTTTAGCTGCCCTAGGAAAGAGGTTTTAGAGAAATAGAAGAACAGTTGACTAGCCGACAGTCAAAGCGATCACCTCGTTGCCTCGATCGTTTGTATTACAACTACATTAAATATATATTCTTGTTGTGTTATTGTGTAGTTTGATTTACTAAATATAATTCTTCCTTTTACATCCACATCCCACAATATGCTAAATATTCTAAATTTTAGATCACTGTTTTTATGTGCAATATGTAAGATATTATATAATAATAAAATCACTATACTCTTGAGTCGAAACAGCAGTCAAAGCATTGGACAGTGTGTAGTGAAAGTGAGCTAAAAAAGGCAAAGACTGTTTTGTCGACTAAAAAGATGATGGCCACTATCTTTTGGGATTCTCAAGGAATTATCCTCATTAACCATTTAGAAAAAGGTACAACTATGGAAGTTAAGCTAACAGGAGTGTACTACACTGAGAAAAAAATGCTATTGAATCTATAGCATTTATGCCAAAAGCATGTTTATCATTGATTTAAATCAAAATGCTATAGAATTGGTAGCATATGTATCATTTCTTATAGAATATTTTTTTGAATCAATAATATATATGCTTTTGGCAGGAACGCTATAGATTCAACAGCATTTTTTTCTCAGTGTATGCATCATTATTAGACCGTTTGAGAGAAGAGCTAAAAAAACAACCGCGATTAGTGCACAAAAAAGTGCTTTTGATCATGACAACACATCCCCCCAGAAATCAAACCTTGTAATTACGAAATTGTCCTAAAAAACTCGATGGATCAAGTGTATAGTCCTCAAAAGAAACTATGTTGTGTAATAAAGGCGAATTTATAAAAAAAAAAAACAGACTTCTACTCCATGTCATTCTGCACACTGTGGCTGGAAAATAACATCAGAGTCAAGCTAAATAAAAATAAGCCGCTAGCTTAATGCAAAACCACAAAAGTACATCGAGACAAATGAGTAAATATAATAAATAATATTACTGCTTCAGGGTCTAATTTCGTACAAGCTAAAACTCTTTGTATATATTTAGGAAATAAATAAATTTGTGGCTAACCTGTTGGGCTTATTTAAGAAAACAATGGTGGTGCATGTAAACCTTTCAGAGAGCAAAAAATGTTAGAAATTTAAACAACATTATTTTTCAATCCTTCTTGGGTCTATGAATGCTACGCTTGTGGCAAGCCATAAAATCAGAAGCGAGCAACCCCGTTGAATTACGATGGTTCGACACGCGACAGTAAATACCCCTGTATGTACATACCCATTAGAGGGCGATGAAAGAAAAACTTAACCCTCCCTATATTCGTCACTTGTTCGCTGAAATGACTGATTTATGTAATCAACCTTTAAAAATAATCTCAATATTTTTTTAACTTTACATTGATGTTTTTAACAATTTATTTAAATCGTAAAAATGTTTACCATTTGACAAATAAATTAAGGAAATCGACAAGGAGCAATGAAGATCAACAATGGCACTGCGAAATGATACAATGAAAAAAATTTGTTTTCTTCAATTTGGAATTATTACCATCGGGGATGGTAAAATCTACTTTTATTGATTTGACTTTCTAAGCCCTACTCTAGTCGAAATATGAGAATGCTCGATAGTGAATCGTACCCACCATAGGTGGTAAAAATTTGCCTCAATGTTTCTATTTTCAAACACGCGTCGATTCCAAAACTCTGCTCTATACGTTGACGTAGGTATATTTACATCAGAAAAATTGGTAAAATAATATGAATGCTGCTATTATGTCTCATTATTAGACTGAGATTTCAGACAGATAGCGAGTAATGATTGACATAATAAACTTTTCCATTGTGATGGGACTTTTTCACAACTTTTTCCAATAGCTCTGGTTTACTCTCTAAAATGTTACTTCTTTCCATGAAACGTAATACATTTAGCCATCAAATTTCTTTCCGTGTATCGCGAAATCGACTGTTTGTATAGATTTGCCCATATGTTAATTTTCTATATTGTCATTATTTTGAATGTTGTAACTTGCTGTTGTACAATGAGAGAAACTTTTGTTATTTACTGTTTACACATGTTACATTCGTGCCTATAAATCAAGCTTCAAACTAAAACCCATCTTCCTTAGGTACACACGAACTTTACCTTAGTCACGTGAGATTTTTCTCACGTACATTCATTTTGATATATACATGGAAAAAAAATTTACGGAAAAAATTACCATACTTGCCGGAAATCGCAAGACAAACGTTAAAAGTATCTTTAATTTACAGTTGCTTTTATTATTTTCACTTAAATTTGAGAATTTATGCTACTCTTCCCTAAAACAATTCCTATGTGCATGGTAAAAATAATAAGTATTCTTATTCACTGTGAAAGGCTTTAAAGTTTACGTTACACTTGAGAGCATTTTTCCGCTACGTATGGAAAAAACAGCTTTACGTGCATCATATGTATCTGTATAAATTAAGATGTTAAGTTCATTGAATACATCGTGTACTAGCAATCGCCGTAATTTAACATTTATCAGGTAAAATGTTAACAAAGAAGCTGACATCAATGAGATAGAAAATTTTTTTTTTCTTTATCCAAAATGAATGGGAGGAATTACATGTCAGCATGATGATATTGCTAAAGCGTTCAGGGCAATTTCTCGTCCAGAATGGGAATTTCTCATAGCTCTAATGGCGAAACAGATTATATTCGTATTATATTCGTTTAACAATCATCAAATTTAATTGTCGATAAAGTAATCTTTACTTGGCATATTTTTTCCCATACTTCTGGCAAAATTTACTGTAAATAATCTTTGTCTTGGCATTCCCGTCAAGTATGGTAATTTCTCCTCCGATTTTAAGCATTTTTTCGCCTAACTTTTTCTTTGTTTATTTAAAAAATAACACATGACAATGAAAATAATTTTTATAATGTATCTAATATAGGGTAAGAGCAAACCAGAATAAATTATTAGGAAATGTTATCAATGAACGGAAACAATATATCACATTTTATCATCATCTCGGAAAACTTCACCAAGAAAGATCGTAAAAATCGAGAATCTAGTAGCCAAACTATACCATCATCTTGGGATTTTTCCATAAGTTTTCCTAATAAGTCTGGTTTACTCTTTAAAATGGTACTACTTGATATCGAATTTCTCTCTGTGTATCATTTTATGAACAAAATTCAAAAACATTTTAATATTTCAACCCAAAACGAACAACTGGCAACTACTGTCAGAGAAATTTCATGTGGCAACAACTATACCTGTTACCCTACCCAGAAAATTTTAAACAAAAACAAACATCAAAGCTTATTTATCTAACTATAATCTTACTTAGCTTACTATAATGCGCTTTTTGGAATCATTGCAGATTTTTTCCAGTGAGATTTATAAAATAAACATACTAAAAATTGAGAGAGGTAAAAAGGGTTCAAACGACGATGCATTGTATAATAAGATTTTCATAAATTAATATCAAAATGAAATATATGAACTATCGATGCATAATATTTATTTACACATTTTTTACATGTAATCTGGATTTAAAAATCCGCGTGACTTATCCCAAAGCGCAAATTCATATTGAATTGGCTCATATATTTCTCTTTCTTTCTCTGAAAACAGTCCCATCCGATTTTTCAGCCCCATTACATTCACAGAATTGCTCCACCCGATAGCCCTAGGGGAATCGCGATTACGGATTCCGATTGCAGACGCCTTTTTATTCAGAATAGCAACTTTGCCAACATAGATATACTTTCAATCAGTGGTGATACCCCTCGGTGTATTTGAGTTACGCGATAACATTTATTTCTAAAATGTCACTTAGAAACAATAATTAATTTCTGTTCAATTAATTAAAAGGAAATTTGTAGAGTGCGTATCATACATTACGAGAGCAATATTTAATTAATGTTGCGAATCATGTAATTTATTAACGGTAATGATAACATACTTAATACGTGTTACTCTATTCTTAAGTTCAATTGTATCATTTGAGTAGTTTCAATTTTATTCTTTTAAGAATCTCGAATGATAGATTCAAAATGATAAACCACTCGTAAACTGATCAGCTTCTTATCAGGCCATCTAAGCAGCTAAGATTACACTACACAATCAGTTCAATGTGACGGTTGCCAGAACTGTCATTTTTTTACAATCATTCCATGATGTCTATGCATTTATATTGCGTAATTTAGCGGATTTTAATCAAACTTCGATTAGTCTTTACGCTAACATTCTTAAAAATCTAGGAACAAACTTGCAAAATTTCGGGTTCATAAATCTGCACTCAGCAAACAAATTTCTTTGATTCAAGGACAGAAATTTAAAATAAATTCAAACAAGTTTTAGTTGACCCCGTAAAATGAAGATTGATTCATTGAGGTCTTTTCAGTTACATCTACTATATTATTCAATCTACAAAATAACTTGGTTGAAGAATCCCAACACTTAGTTGTTTAAAATTTTTAGTGATTATGTAACAATGATTGTATTCGGTGAATCTACACAATCTTCTGTTGAAAAATAAACTTTCTTCAGAACGTAATTTTAACAGAAGTTTTTAAAAATAAATTGTTACATAGAAATCATTTTTAGGCTGAACTTTCTACACAGATAAACTGGGTGTTATATTTACCCAGATTCTGGATAGAATCTACATTTTACCCTAAAACTCGATTAATGTAACACAACACTGGATTCTAGTGTTGAATATACATTCTACACTAGAATCAGGGTAAATATAACACCAGAATCCGTGTAAATATAACATTGTATTCTGGGAACATATAGCACCTAGTTTTTTCTGCGTGAAGCCACTAAAAATTTTCTAAAATTACAAATTAAAAATTTTTGTCACTGTCAAGTTTATTATCAGAACATAAATCATTCGATAAACTCTTTTTCCACAGAAAGATTTTAAGTTCTTTAAATTTTAATGATCTTCAAGATTTTAAACTTTTCAGAAGATTGTAAAATAAACCACGGTACAATAATAATTATGAAAATTTAGAATTAGGAAAATTATTTGAAGTTTGCAGGATTGCAGACAAAGTTGGGAGTTGTTTTAAAATGTTTCAAATAATTTTAGGAACTTTCTAAAAGCTCCCCAAATATTTTGATACATTTTGTCAAAATGTCATACCACTCAGAATAGAAATTTGAAAACGATTACAAAGAGCTTCTATATTTTTAACAATAATTATCTTTCTATTTCTTTCTCCCACTCATGCTATTTTTCAGATTCCCCCTCTGCTTCCCCCTGTATATACACCATAAGAATTAGTATTCCGGGCTATATGCCACCACTTTCGTATGCAGTAAGGGCTTCTTAACGAAATACTTTGGAGTATGGTTTTGTTGAACTTTTTCTATATATATATATATATGGCTTACTTGCAGTTCTTTCTGAAACTCTCTGAATTAGTCGTTATAACTTATTATTCAGGGATTAATTCACTGAAAAAAATGATTAGTTGAGCTAACTACTTCGGTTGTAAAATATGACACAGCTACTTTATTAGTTAGCACAACTACTTTTTTGTTCACGTTACTATCTGTATTGTTATCACAAGAACTTGGGTAATATAATAAACTAGAAAAGTAGCTGTATCATTCAAAGTCTGTCGCAAAAGAACCCAGATAAGCCAAAAACAGCCAATACTGTTAACAGCGACATCTGTTAGATCTTTTGGGCATTTAATCCTACACCCATCATGGATTTTGTGTCAAAATTTCATGACATTCTAATGTATAGAAGCTAAATTATTGCGCCTAATGTGTCAGTACGTTTGGACCATAGGTCAAAAGTGAATTTTGAACAAAAAGCCAATATTTTTTCAATTCCGTTGGCCAAACGACCAATGCTGTGTTTTATCTTGGTGTTATGCAACGTTTGCTGGCACGTATTCGTCGTGTGTAGTCAGAATATCGTGAAAAAGAAAGTTGGCGTTTGTTGCACGATAGTGCACCAGCTCATCGATCAACGTTAATAACTGATTTTTGACTAAAAATATCAGTTTGACTATCAACCATTCCCCGTATTCACCTTATTTGGCTCCGTGTGATTTCTATTTGTTCGGAAAGTTACAATTGGCCATGAAAGGAAAGCGTTATGCAGATATTGAAAATATTCAAAGGTCAACGACCGCCATCCTGAACATAATTTATCTGGGAACTTTTGCGACAGACCTTGTATTTTGCAAGTTAAAGTAGTAGGTTCAACTAAATATTTTTTCAGTGTTATATTTAGTGAAGTACAGTTTATTTCAACATAATATATTAATAATACTTATAATTATTCAAAATCTATTCAAAAAATTTTACAAAACAATTCATAAACATTATTTTTCAACATTTTTGTTCTAATTAATAGGATAATTTATTAGCAATGTTAAGGGGACTAGGAAGTCAAACTACCCAGGCGGAAAAGTCGGACTTATGCCGGATCTTACGAACGGCATTGTACCGCACCAGTTGTAAATAAGGAACAATGCCAGTACTGATGATTGGTACCGCGCCGAGCGTTGGCGCGGTACTGGTATAGTGCTGCCCCAGTATGGAGTCAAATGCTGGCTAGAAGCCGACTTAGGGATTTATGCCGAGCGTTGGCGCGGTACTGGTTCAGTACTGCCCCAGTATGGAGTCCAAATGCTGGCTAGAAGCCGACTTAGGGATTCATGCCGAGCGTTGGCGTGGTACTGGTGTAGTACTGCCCCAGTATGGAGTCAAATGCTGGCTAGAAGCCGACTTAGGGATTTATGCCGAGCGTTGGTGCGGTACTGGTTCAGTACTGCCCCAGTATGGAGTCCAAACGCTGGCTAGAAGCCGACTTAGGGATTTATGCCGAGCGTTGGCGCGGTACTGGTTCAGTACTGCCCCTGTATGGTGTCCAAATGCTGGCTAGATACCGACTCAAGGATTTATGCCGAGCGTTGGCGCGGTACTGGTTCAGTACTGCCCCAGTACAGATATAGATAAATTGATTTATCTCACAATAATTAATAGTTTAATATATTTGACTAATTAATTATAGTAATTTTATTTTTACTAATGTTTCTGTAACGTTTTCTACTAAAAATTACTTAAATTTAACTAACAATTAGTCAGTTTTGACTAATTCGGATTTAAAGAGTGTAATTTAAGAATTAAATTTATTTATTATCAAAATATTGGAAATATACAAAGTTCATCTTGAGCTGCTTCTGCGTTTTAAAACCAACGTCTTTAAGACGTTCCTTAGTTTCGACTTGATATTATTATTCTGATTTAAGTAAACGAGTGTACCCAGCCGGAAATGTCGGATCTTACGAACGGCATGGTACCGCGCCAGTTGTAAATGAGGAGCAATGCCAGTACTGATCATTAGTACCGCGCCGAGCGTTGGCGCGGTACTGGTATAGTACTGTCCCAGTATGGAGTCCATGTGTACTATTTTTTTTAATAGTACTTCATAAGTTGGAATAACTTATTGCGAACTTGAATGCATAATTTCGTTATGAGATAATTTTCTTGATTCCAAAGTTTCATCATATTTTTGGAATTGAATAAACTCAAAATTTTTAGATTCTGAACATACGTTGATTTTACTCTTGAGAACAAAAATTAAAGGAATCATATCCTGTATAAAGTATCACTAATATACAATAATCAAAGTTAATAATTCTAAAATGTATATAAATCTTTTTATTATGTAATGTTCTTTAATAAATTCAAAAATTTGATCGCTTTCCTTCAAAAATATTTTATTTTATAGAAAATCGACTTAATAATTAAAAATCTTAAAAATTTTAATCTGAATCGTAAATTGGGATAAAATCTAAAAATTCCCGATTACACGGGGCCTATACACTTCTTACACAGCCCTGCAGTAGTTGAAGGTTATAAGCGCTATTTTCTTCCTTGTATTCCAAGCGTGCGCAGCCGAGAGGCTTAGTCGTTAGGTTAGTAATGCGTTAATTACAAGTAGAGAGGGTTCGAACCCGCAGCGTTAAGAATAATTTTTAATACTACCCAAACGAGCGTTTGTGTAGTGTAGAGGGGGGGAATGTGTGTTTGTAGGTAGGTTTGTATATAAAAATAGTAAATTAAAGACTGCTTGAAAGTAAATAAAGTTTTGAAATGTACTAAGAATATTCATCGATTCAACTACTGATCTTATTTGATTTACCTATGTTCCTGCAGTTCACTTAACTTCAAAAATGACACTGGGGCCTTTACAAACTACGGAATGTAAGTTAAAAAGTAGTCAAACCTACTGAGATTTTTTTTCGGTGTACGTGTAACGAAAAAGTATTGTCAATTTACTCACAAAAAATTTTCTAGTTTGAAAACAGATATTTTACTTTGAAAACAGTGAACTTAACCTACCAAGCGAATATCCCTCCGTTGCCGTTCAAAACGGTAAATATTAGTCTTAACTCAAACTTTCCCTGTATTTTTTATCTTAGTACAATACAGATTTTCGGTACATTTCCCAGTACCGCCCCAGTACTAAAAGACAACTCCTAGCCGAGTGACATTTTGTACTAATGCCAGTACCGCGCCAGTACAGTCCTTCGGTACAGGCATACTACTATTTCCAGTACAGCGCCGGTACAGATATTTGGTACAGGCATAGTACCATTTTTAGTACCGCGCCAGTACCGACAAACAACTCCCAGCCGAGTGACATTTCGGACGAATACCAGTACCCAGCCGTTTTCCACCCGGTATTATGCCAATACAATGCCAGTACCGACATCCGCCCGGCGGTACTGGCGCGGTACCAAGCCAGTTGTAAATTTCCACCTGGGTAATCCTATTTTCAAAGTCTAATTAAAAAGTAAATATCAAGATATAAATAATTTTTTTTTTCATGGGTTATTTATAACAATTGAATAGAATACAAAAAATATTTTTTTATTGAAAAATTCCAATATACAATTATATAATTAAATAAACAATTTAACAAAAAAAAACTTTTTGCAGTAATATCTTCTGTTCTAATAATGGGAATCGAATTTTTCAAAGTGCGTTGTGTTCGTAATACTTCCTTCTCTGGGCTAAACCTGCTTAAATGAAAAAAATTTAAACATTTTTCGAAAAATTCAAGAAAATTTTAAAAAGTGAAAATTTTTCACAAAACGAATTTTTTTCTCAAAATCAGAAATTTTTACAGCTTAATACGGAGGTTCAGCCCGTAAAGAAACATGTTCTGCGAAAGCAAAAAAATTTTCAAACCGATCTGAACCTCCGTTTTTTTGCAATCACTGCAAAACGGAACAAAAATAAGATTTCGAGAAAAACGAGTTTAAAGTTTTGAAAAACATTTTCATTGCAAAAAGTGCTACGTACTTCATTTTTTCATTTTTCATCCAAACGATTTAAAACTTTGGCATTTACCTTTTGAATAGTAATGCTATTGAAAAATGCAATAAAAAAAATCGATTTTTTGACTTCCTAGTCCCCTTAATGAGAGTTAAAATTTAATATATCCTGAAATGTTCAAATTTTTTAGGACAAATACCCTATTATAAGCATAGTTTTTTTCTGGGCCGGGAGTCGGGAAAGGAGAGTGTAAAAGGCTGTTATTGCTATTGTAAATTGCCATTCACATCTCACTTTTTTTACCAAGACTTTGGTGGTTTACAATGTTTATTTTACGAACACGGGTTTAGGAAGCAATGTCTGAAGATCTTAAAGGGCCCTTAAACTTGAAATATCTTGAAGATTTTATAACTGGATCTCAAAACTGGCAATGACAGTCTTCCAGCGCTCATTCTACCCTCGTCTTCCAAGCGTTAAGCTGCCTCAACGCGTCAAAAGGTATTCGAGAATGAAGAAAAGTCCTTCAAAAGCGGATTAAAGATTTTTTTGATAATGAGATTTCAAATCTTAACGAAATTTTTTTTTTAAATGCGTAAAAAGGCGAAAAAACTGTATCATTATTTAATATTATTTTTAATTCAACATTTAATTTAATTCAGATATAGGTTTTCATATTTCAGTGTTAAATAATGTCAGCTAAGTCATTCAACAAGTCAGGTATATTCAGGATATATTTATTTAGAGCAAGAAAAATGTTTAAATTTAAATTCTTATTTCAAAAACAGGAATTATATTTACCCTCAATAGTAATATTTGCAATGCTGGCTGATTGGATTTAGTGTCCGTAAATGGAAAAAACACTTTTAATGAAACATTTCGAATCTGATTGGAGTCCTCATCAGTGATCTTTATTTCTAAAATATGAAAAAAATGACTAGTAAATATTGCACATATGAGTCTTATTTTTTAGCTCAACTTTGGTATTGTGAAATATAAACACGAGAAAATTTACATATAACTACTCTCTAAATCTGTATCAGTCAAATTTTCACTGATTGAATCAGTGATTTGCCTTTTCACTGAATCATCAGTGAACAAAATATTTTTCACTGTCAAATCAGTCAATTTTCACTTGAATAATCAGTGAAATTTGACTGATTTACAGTAACCTCTTTTTAGCTATTTGAATCAGTCAAATTTCACTGATAATTTAAGTGAAAATTGACTGATTCAAATTTAGAGAGTAAATGGCGTAAAATTAATTCTAAATCACAGGTTGATAAGGTCGATATAGTAGAGTTCCGTTATCACTGTGAGTGATACACTCTTCTAATGATGGGCATAATCGACTGAAATGATTTGGAAAAATTAGTAAAAAATTACAATTCTGTAACAAAATTTTCAGTTACATGTAACTGCATAAAACTTCAGTTACCCAAAACGTAAAATTATTCCTGTTAAAAGTTTCAGAATTTCCAGATACAAGTATCAGAACATTCAACACTTTGTAATAGAAAATTAAAAAATTGTATCTTAAATTTACTAATAAGTACCTTACTTAATTTTCTGAAATTCTATCTTAATTTACGAAACTGTAACTGAATAAAACTTCAGTTGCTAGTTTCGGGAAATTACAGTAGAGATTTCTAAAAGTGTAAATTTTCAACTCGATATTTATTTGTTTTTTATTTTGGCATAGGGTCAGACTCTTTTTACTTTCACATTACCATTTTTCTCAATGGCAGATATAAAAAAACGTAAAAAGTATGGCAAACGTTTCGGCCACATATGGGGGCCCTCTTCAGTGCCATAAATTATAAAATTCGTTTAAAATTTCCTTAAAATATCACAATATAGAAAATTATTAAAATAAGGAAAGGTATAAAAACAAACTTATCTCATAGCTTGCAACTCAAAATGAAGCAGTCCGGTATGCAAAACACGCATTGAAAACATATTAAAAAATCTGCCGGCTTCGCGGGCACATTCTCATCGCGCGCTTCGCTCGCAAGTTTGAGCGCGCCTAGGGCGCGCGATTTGATCGTCGCGCTGCGCGCTCCGTTCTTTCTGGACCTCGCGCTTCGCGCTCGTTCTTGTGCTCTTCACATACATTCAAGTTTATTTATTATAATTTGATACTGAAGCTCAAACCAATTTTATAATATTAAAGATGATGTAAATTACTCATTTTCTCAAATTCACTAAAATTTCTTTTTCAGTTTAAGTGAAACAGGAAATTTAATTTACTTAAGGCTCTATCAGCCTTAAGGAACACATTCTCATCATGGCGCTCGCGCTTCGCGCTCGATTTTCTGTATACATTTCAGTACACTGAAAAAAATGGTTAGTAAAACCAACTACTTCGGTTTGTAAAATATGCCTCAACAATTGAGATAGTAACACCAAACAAAAAAATTGTTGTGCCAACTAATAAAATAGCTGAAGCATATTTTACAAACCGAAGTAGTTGGTTTTACTAACCATTTTTTTCAGTGTAACTTTTTAATAAATTACATGATTAAAATAATTTATTTTCTTCCAAATCTCTCAAAAAGAAAAAACAGTCGTAGACTTTACTTAAGGAAACGATTTTGCAGAACAACGCTTATTTCGTATCTTACATATTTTGGTGAAAAAAATCGAATTTTTTTAATATTAAAAATCAAAACATAAAATATACCTCCTGTCCCGAAATGTCTTAATGAGAATTTGTAGACCTCATTTAGACAAACAATTTTCCATCTAAACGTTTTTTTTGTATCTCACATATTTTGTCTAAAAAATGGAGTTTTTGAATTTTAATCGTTTTTTTTTTTAATTGAAACGAAAAATATATGTTTTATCAGAAACTGTGTGAGACAAAATTTGTAGATCTTTTTGAAACGACAAACTTTGTATTCTTACGTTTTTTTCGTATTTCGAATATTATTGTTAAAAAATTGAATTTTGGATTTTCAATATTGTTTTTTTGAATTAAAAAGAAAAATATGCATCTTATGAAAAAATGTTACAATTCAAATTTGTAGGACTTTATGTAGAAAATAATATTGTATCATAACGTTTTTTCGTATCTCGTATAATTTAACTGGAAAATGGAATTTTGATATTGACTTTTTTCGAATTTGAATATGCTGTAACATTTCTAATTTTGATTTAATCAAAAAATGTTATCAGGATAATTTTTAGAGATTTATGAGCACTATCAAAAACCAGTATTGAAATTTTTGATTTTTTCAAAAAATTATTTTCAAAAACACAAAAGTAGTGCTCAATCCCTCAATTTTGATTGGATGTGGCTGGTTAACGAACTTGTCCTTACTTTTTCGGCTCCGATAAAGTGTACCAAAGCTCAATTCAATCTGATAATTCTATCGAGAGTTATGCCGCACACGACCTACAGACAGACAGACAGACACTTTCGTAAAAACCCTTTTTTCTGACTCAGGGGGTCTCAAAACGTAAAGATTTGATGAAAATTTCGAAAGTCATTTTTCACATAAAACCAATACCTTCTCATCCATGATGAGAATGTAAAAATCCACTGTATATAAACAACCCGATATAATGAACGAAAATTTTATTTTTTTAGGTTCTTTTCGCGAATTTATAAAAATAAAAAAATAAAATTTTCGTTCATTATATCGGGTTGTTTATATACAGTGAATTTTTTAATATGTTTTCAATGCGTGTTTTGCATACCGGACTGCTTTATTTTGAGTTGCAAGCTATGAGATAAGTTTGTTTTTATACCTTTCCTTATTTTAATAATTTTCTATATTGTGATATTTTAAGGAAATTTTAAACGAATTTTATAATTTATGGCACTGAAGAGGGCCCCCATATGTGGCCGAAACGTTTGCCATACTTTTTACGTTTTTTTTATATCTGCCATTGAGAAAAATGGTAATGTGAAAATAAAAAGAGTCTGACCCTATGCCAAAATAAAAAACAAATAAATATTCTATGAATTATGGGTCAATACAAAATCGGATATGTTCTAAAACATGTCACATCATATTTCAACTAGATATTGCATTTTGCATAGGAATAGTGTTATAGGAACTGAAATGCCGGTAAAGTAGAAATATTTGTGTGTTCTATGGCCTTAAGGCCATGGGCTAAGGAGGTCACGTGACAAAAAAGATTTGTTAATTCAACCATCTGAGATAACTTTTCTTGTTTATAACATATGCTATTATTTATTGTTTCCTGAATTTTGACCGATTTATTTTGATTAAAAATTTTATATATGGAGAAAAAATCTAATAGCAAGGGACTGAGTTGGTCACGTGACCTGCATTGCCCATGGCCTTAAGGTCATGGATCAATCGGTTACAGTTAACTGAAAAAATGTTTGCAACATTTTTACTCAAACGAAGTTGATGAACGTTCTTTATTGTATTTTGTTATGTTTCCAAAATTTTCAGGAAGATGTTTTGTAAATTAAATAAATAAATAAATATGTTACTAATTCTATAGCATATAGATTTGAATCCATGATATACATGCTTTTGGAAAGAAATGCTTTTGATTCAATAGCATTTTTTCTCAGTGTATACAAAAATTTTTTTTGGGGAATACATGAAAATTGTTAAGGATTAATATTGAGTGAAAGCCAATTAGACAACATTGCAAATAAAATTCTTATTTTTTATTTATGTCCTTTCAACTTTTGAAAGTAGGGGTATTAGAAAACTTTAGTAAAGTTTGCAAAACTCTATAGTAAAATTGGACGCTCATATGATCACAGCTATTTACTATTTTCTATAAGAAAAAATGATCAACTTTTTGTATTATTACCTGAAAAAGATTACAGTATTTCTTCCACGCTCATAAATAATGGCCAATTTTATATAGCCTGTAAAATGAATCGAAAAAAAGGGCAATTGGAAATCGCTTCCCGTTTTAACCTCATTTTTACAATTTTTTGACAACAGAGAAAGGACGGAACTGATAGGACTGAACATAGAAATCGAAGAACTGATCGATACATCTGCATTGTCCATATTATTCTGATTGCGTGACTGTTATTGTTACCCTCTACGTCACGGAAATTGTTACCCTGAAGAATAATAGGCCCCAAACAGCTATCTACGCATCTGCAAAATCTAAATTTTTATAACTCGTCTATAATCACCCACTTTGCGTTCATTTTATATGCGTGTAAATGGCCCATTACTTACTAGTATTGAAGAAAGTATTTTTTGTTATTTACTGATTTACAATAATAAGATTGATAGGGAAATGATGGAAAAGAATTCACTTATCAATGATTCTATGTATTACACCTTTTTTCGGCCGTTTATTACGGAGAACATAGAAAAACAAGGCTTTATTCATTCACTACCTGAATGTTGAAGATGCGAGTTCCATATCCGATTAGGATGCATAGCACGTTGATTAAGCTCTGTCAAAACACAATTGGTAGTGAGCTATCTGCTAAGAGAATTTAAAAACGCTCGATGGAATAACGGCGTGAAATGTTTGGAAGTCGATTCAGGAAGTTTGAACGTCAGCATATCGATCAACGTCCACATGAGATCAATGATAACGCCGCGCTTGTTCATTCAAAATACCGAAATGACTAAAAGTATTGACCACTTATTCGTTGGTACCTGGATCCTTAAGCACTTCTCAAGAATTAAATTTACATACATCTATAAATATACTAATTCCATTTCGTTTTTTATTCTAATGATTGACTACTATGACGATGTAAAAATACAAACTTTTATTTTTCGCACGAAATGCCACTTCTGATTTCAGAGTTTATTCAAATGAACAAATTGATTTCGATAGTAGACATGCGAAGTTTAGTTTAATTTATCTTTAATTTAGTTTCATAGTTCAAATTGAATTTGAACTAAAGAAATTGAATTGATTCAAATTTAGAACAAGCTTTTAATATCTTTTCTTCTACCAAAACCTTTATTTTCTATTTATTTTGTGTCAAATTAGTCACAAAATGTTTGCAATCTTAATTAGCTATTGTTTAAAGCAAGTTTTCTTTCACTCACTCACTCACAAACTCGGCGTCTCTACAATTATCCAAAAATTCTATAAGATTATAAATAATCATAAATAGCTGGCTTATATGGACTCTCAATAATGTTAATAGTGGTTAGTTTTTAATTTGGCTTTAAGGTCCAGAAATAATGTAACTTAGAGATTCATTTTGTCCCTTTAAACGTTTCGACTCTGATCGAAGTCCTCATCAGTGATCTTTATTTCTAAAAATGAATCACGCTTGCATAAAGTTATACACTCGAGATTCCCTCCAACGAGAAGCTCGAGCTTTGGAGTGTTCTCTGCAACGAGCGCGAGAGGGAACCCCTTCACACATTCTAGCAGCATGAACTTTGAAAAACCTAAACTAAAACTAAAAAACATTTGTGTATAAATATTACACTGAGAGACTTTTCGTTAGAGTAAATCATAAAAATGAATTATATTTTAGTATGATTTCGTTTTAAAATAAGGCAAACAGGGTTTACGTATCAGAAATTAATATAGTGGTTTTGAAGCGGCGAAGTTGATATTTTCGTTTGAATAAATGGAATATATGTTCTACTAACTGTTTTAAAATCTACGAGAATTTGAAATTCACTATATCAAAGTTGCGAAGCGAAAAAAAAAATTGTGAATCTGAAAACCTTTCACCTTCAGAAGTGACGGCTCCGGATTATGAATTCTTGTGTCTTTTTCTAACGCGTGCAAAACAAGAGGAAGATAGAGGGGGACTTTGACACTGAGAAGAGGAAAGGTTTCAGTGGAAACACATATACAGTATGATCTAAAAATAATCGAACTTTTTAGTTAATGAATAAAACAAGCATGGTATTATGTTTCAAAGCTAATATTTATTCAAAATAGGATCCATTTAACTCAATACAACGTTTGGAACGATCGAACAATTTATCCATAGACTTTTTAAACTCGGTTTTTGGGATGTTCTTTAGCACCTGTGTCACAGCTGCTTGAACGGTTGGAACGTCATCGTAAAAAGCTCCTATCATTGCAGTTTTCAATTTTGGGAACAGAAAATAGTCACACGGCGATAGATCAGGCGAATACGGAGGGTGGTCAATGACACAAATGTGTTTTTTCATAAAAAATTCATTGACTTTTTTGGTCTTGTGAGGTGGTGCTTTTAACTGATGTGGAGCAAAACGTGCACACACCTTTCTTTTACCCAAATCTTCAGTTAATATTGTGTAGATGTACAGTAAAATTAATTTAATTCTTCTGCCAGCATTCTCACAGTGAAATTTGCATCGATATTATTATTTCACGTACTTTTTCCACCAACTCAGCACGATTTGATGCTTCTAGTCGTCCAGGTCTTGGAACATCATTTAAATCGTCACGGCCATTTTTGAATCGTGTAAATCACGTGTAGACTTGAGTATGACTCATACAATCATCACCATAAACTTTTTTTAATAATTCGTAAGTCTCAGCAAATTTTTTTACCGAGTTTAAAACAAAATTTAATATTTGTTCTTTATTTCATTATGTACATAACCACAAAAATTACTGTCATTAAAACGTGCGTAATTTTGTGACCTGCCAACTGATTTGTTTGAACTTGGTTGCGCTTGAAAAAAGAAAAATGTACCTTTCTAACGCTGCCAACGTTTAATAGGTGGAGCTACGTGTTCTATGATTTAAATTAAAAGTTTGGTTATTTTAAGGTCACACTGTGTACACAAATATTATTATCATACTTTATTTATGTTCACATATTTAAGTACGCAATGATACACTATTAATAATCGCAATCAGCTATTCTCGCTTGCTATGTTCCGAAAGAAATCTCACTTATAAGCCACTACTCAGTTGAACAGATTCGGATCGAGTCAACGAAGCCAATCGGAAAACATCGGAAGCACTCGAACAACATTCTGAAACAAATTATACGAAAAACCGAGAATGAATGTTTTTATTTTTGCTGCGCGTCGCTAGGTTTCTGGCAAGTTCATATTCATAATATGAATTTCTCAAATGTGCTTTCCAGGTTATAATATTTATTGTTCGACTTATTAGGATTATTTTTAGGAACCTTAGTAATCATAATATCATTTTTTCGTACTCTAAAGTTTTCGAATGGAGATTCATAATATTTGATATTTAAAATACTAATTTTTCTTCTACACGTTTTAAAGACTGTTATGACTATGTTGAATTTTGATGCCATAATATAAATAAGTTTAATAAATCCTCGGCCTTCCCCATTTTAAAACAATATTATACTAAACTTTCATTCAATTTTATCATTTACTCTAACGAAAAGTCTCTCAGTCTACAGAATGTATAGATGCACGTACGTAAACTGGTAAAATTTTTTATGTTTTTATTGACGTCTTATATTGTATAAAAAATTTTTTTAGTTTATTTTACAATGATGTTTAACTGTTTTTTACGGTCAAAGAGGACATCTAAAAAAAAGGCAGGTGACTGGTAATAGCAATTTCGACACTTTGGATTATCTGAAACACAAAATTCAAAAAGATTATTGTTTTGCAGGTATTTCACTCTCGTAGGTAGCAGATTTAAACAATTTTATTAGTAAATAACAAAATGTCTGACTGAAAAAAAAAATTTCAAAAATCGTGATTTTTTTTATCAAAAATTGTTTAAAAAAAAAAGAAATTATTATTAAAAATAAGTGAGTCTGGTATCAACGAGAGCTATTAGTGTGTAGAATATTGTGTCAAAATTTCAGCCTAATCGGTTGGATAGATTTTTCGCTAGCCCCATGACCGTTTAAGTAAATGATGTTTTGAGAAAAACGCGTTTAGAGTTTTAAAAACAGAATTTTTGTAAAAAATGTATACTTACACTAATCGGCTACGCCTGTTGCATACAACAAATCTTCAGTTTGTTCATAGGCGTCATTTTCAGCGATTTTTGAACAATAAATTTTCTGTCTGACTATATGCTATAACTGCGTTAATACTTTGAATTTCGGTCTGAAATTTTTACAGTATATTTTCAATGTATTTTACTTTCGAAATATGTAAGAAAATCGATTTTTTGAAGTCGTTACATGAGACTACCCCCTTAACAATATCAACCGAAGGTAGCTGAAATACGGCAGACATAAACCTATTTAGAAATAATCTTTGGTACTGTGTAAACAACGTGAGAAATTTTAACATCAAATTAAAATTAAAAACCGAACAGCTTCGATAACCAACGTGGAAAAAAATTATTTGGAATAAGAATTAAGTTATAGCAAATAAAACTTTGAAATGCCTAAACTGCCAAAAATGATTTCTGGACCCTAAAGCCAAATTAAAAACCAACCACTATTAATTATAAATATTCCTAGGTAATAAAAATCATAAAGTGCCCAAAAGATAATCTGCCCATAAAAACTATTCAAAACCAAATTTTACGAGCGCATAAAAGTTGTCATTTCATAGTGACTTACCACCCATAAGAGACTACCAAGGACTTGTCCAAAGGATTCAAATTTAGTAAATGCAGTAAAAGTATTTTCCATAAATGTACTTATTAAAAAATTAGACATATATTTTCCATCCTGCTTTCCAATCAACTTCAGGTAGTGTTAGGTGTCAAAAATAACTCTATATTCCAGTTTCATTAGGCGATTAATAATGAATGTCCTACAGATAAGGATCAGCCGCTCTTACATGCGGGCGATAATGTAAAAAAATATTTATTTTTGTTAAGCACACGGGAGACCAAACGCTACATGTATTCGAAAATCATCTCAGGATCTAACGACACGTTAAGAATCGCAAGGCCCGGGGCCATTTACTCTCACTTGATTTGGGCTCAAGCAACAATTGTATCCCATGGCGTCAGTGCTGCCAACTCCCAACGATGAGTATCTTGTGGTCGAGGATAAATTGACATTATTTATACGCCTGTCACGCGTCTCATTGTCTTGTATTGCGACGCGAGACGGTTCATACATACGTGCAAGAATAAAATAAATAATAAACGTCAATCAAGTCTTTGCCTACACAAGCTTTTCACTTTGCAATAACTCGTAATTGCTCCAAGCCAAAAGGATGTAACGAAATTATTCAAAATGATTTGTCCTGGCTGCAGGAAAATATCCTCGATAATATCGCAATTTAATCGCACTGAGGAAGAAGAAAATATTAATAATCTTATGTATGATTCTTACGCAACAAAAACTCTTTACAGGATTAAAATATTTTAGAAATTTGTAAATCCTTTTAAAACGTTTATTCTGTAATTAGAATATCGTTTAATCAAATTCAATGAATAAATTTCGAAGGACTAAAAGTAGCAAAGTAATTTTCCCTAAAAGATTCTTGCGTTACACAAGTATAAGAAAGAATAATATTTAGACCTTCGTTTTCATTGTCTAAAATCATTGACCTTGCTCCGCAAAATAAAATTCCATTCTAATAAAAAAAAAAGAGTGGAGGTGATCTACTTCCCAAAAGAGGCTATTGCGGGCTAAGTGAAATGGCGCATGACCATTGAATTTTACGCTATGTTGGTTACTGTAGTAGCAGTCATAGCATCCAGGAAAGCGATCCTTCCACTTTTATTTCCTTTACTCGTTTCGATCTCGCAGCGTCGTTATCTCTTTTTCCTGTGCCTATCCCTATCCCTCTCCTTCTTTCCATTTATACCCTTTTCTATTTCATTAATAAGCCTTCTGTTTGCCTCGATGTATGCTTGTTGGTTATTTGTTCGTAATTGTTATCTTTTCCTTCCGGATATAAATTGCTTGTTGTCGTCATATAAAGGTAAACTGGTAAACCCATAGACCATTGTGAAGAACGTTCTAATTCAAAGCGGACAGGCATCTTTTAGTACATAAACTCCTGTATATGTGTATATCACCATAGTCACATAGTGGACTATAACTGAAGATTTCTACTCACGTGCTTTGCTTCAGCCGCGATACCTTACACGAAAGAGTTGTCGAAATTCAAAACATAATATAAGTAACAAGATTTTTCAAGGCCATGGATGAACTGAGCCAATTAAATTAATTGTTATAAAAATGCGTTGAAAAGCGATTTTACACGAAGTGAACTTTATTCATAAGAGGAGTTTTCCACGTTTAAATACAAAGTTATTGAAAATCGAAATCAATGTCATTCAATCTTCGACATAAATTAGCAAAGCAATTAACATTTTAAGTCAACCGAGTCCTGGATTCGATTTCCGTTCCCTTAATCGTCATCGGGGGATGACCTCACATATCTGGATTCCTTTGTGCCACAATCAGGGCTCAGAATCGGCCTTCTTGACTAATCGAGTCGTCCCCGGTTCATTCTTAAACAGTCCTTTTCCATCTGAAATGATAGGATGCAGTCTTTTAGGGAATCTGTTGATAATTGGAAAAACAACAGTCACCAGCACAACAGTCCACATAACACATCACTCAATAAGTTTCCGATCTGACATATAGATGGCACCACTGTTGTCAAATCCATACGATTTCTGGATAGTACCAATCTTCAAACGTTAAGTGTCAAAATTTCATTACAATCTGATTTTTAGTTCAGAAGTTACATAGGTTTTGGTGAAGCAGCTTTTGTCATTTTCATAACAATGGATAAAAATGAGTTTTCAGTGTTAATCAAACATTGCTTGTTAATGGGAAAAAATACTTTTGAAGCAAAACAGTGGCTTGATAAGCATTATAGGGACTCTGCACCAGGGAAAGCAACAATCATCGTCTAGTATGCCGAATTTAAACGCGGTCGTACAAACACCGATGACGCTGAACGTTCTTGTCGCCCAAAATCAGCAGTTGATCCGGAAAACATAACAAAAGTCCACAAAATAGTTTTGGGTGATCGTAAATTATAGTTGCGTGAGATAGCTGAAACCTTAAAGATATCAGAAGGTAGTGTGCTTACAATTTTGCACGAATCTTTGAGGATGCGTAAGTTGTTTTCGAAGTGGATGCTGCGTTTGCTCACATCCGACCAAAAATAACAACGCGTCGAGGTTTCAGAGCGCTGTTTGGAGCTGTTCAAGCGAGGCAAAAAGGATTTTCTGCGTCGGGATGTGACAATGGATGAAACATGGATCCATTACTACACACACCTGAAACAAAAAGATCGTCAGCTGAGTGGACAGCAGTTGGTGAAAGCCGTCCAAAGCGATCAAAAACTCAACAGTGGGCTGGCAAGGTTATGGCATCCGTTTTTGATGACGCGCATGGTATTTTGTTTATCGACTATCTTGAGAAAGATAAAACCATTAACAGCGACTATTACATGACATTACTAGATCGATCGAGCGCAGAAATCGAAAAAACGGCCTCACATGCAAAAGAAACTCGATCAATTTTTCTAAGATTATGTCAAAATCCCAGTAAACTCTCAACATGTCATTCACTATCAGTGACGTCGATAAGCATGCATTTGAAAGGGTTTCGAGTTAAATAATCTAAGTGCCCTCCTTGAACATCTCGCTGATAGATAATGTCAAGATCATAGGCTTGTAAGTACACCCACCATCTAGTGATCGGAAGTTGAATGTCTCGTTTTATAGCCGCTGCTCGCACAGGACTAATTAGTATTGCCCCTAGCCCGATTGAACTCGAATCTGGTGCACTTTAGTTTCGAGTGTGCGGTCAAAAATGGCTAACATAGATCTATCCATGAGTATACGCTTTAATTCACGCAACGTATTCGCGTGTTCCGAGCTCCATTTCGAACGAGCTTCTTTGCGAAACAATTCTGTCAAAGGCACGACTATCTTAGCAAAATCTTAAATGAACTTTTTAAAGTAATTAACAAGCTCAAGAAAAGAGCGCAATTTTTTCATATCAGTTGGTTGGGCAGCTTTTATAATTTTACAGTCATTTTCTTTATATTACTATGTTTTTCTCATGCATTTTAGCTCGCTGAACTCGAAAATCGCATTAACAAATTTTTTTATGGATAGGTTTTCGAGATATGAATTTTTAAAATCTTTTTTCTTATATTTTTCTATGGTAGCTTCACCATTTGGGCCATATTTCTAGTTAGAAACGACTAATCTGGTTGCAAAAGTTATCAAATCGAACATTATCGAACTTCGAACAAATATTACTGCCATTTTGTCTGATCACTTGGGCAGTTTAAGCGCAATGAACCTAAATATTTTTAAAAAATCGTTTCTTTTTCGAGAAAAATGAAAATACAAAAGTTACTCTTTCGCCTAGGAAAAATATAAATCGTCGAAATATGCCCAATTTTTAATTGTCTACATAGATCTCGCACTTTTACGGAGAAAACGAGGTATTTATAGAAAAAATCTATGGATAATAAAGTTATTATCATTTATTTACAAGTACCAAAATTCAACTTTTTCTTCATTCTTAGACTTTTACCTTATTCATAGCGTATATTGTTGTTAAGTGCAATACATTTACAATTCAATTCAAAAAGAGAGTATTTGTCATGAATTTCTTAATCACTGGGTTTTTTTTTCGTTTAAATTTTGAATTCAACAGTTTACTGACGCTATTGTCAATATTTCATGTCTGTTATTTTATCCTGTCAAATTACTTGATTCATTTCTTTTATCAAAAAATTCCTTACAATTCGAATGCGAAACAACTTAAACGATTTCTGATATGTGTCCTTTGATTATGTCGTCAAAAAGAATCAATTGTAATAATTACTGAAAAAAATTAGGGTATCGGTTCTTGAACTTTTTTTTGTACAGTTTAGAAATCGTATATTTGTAGTATATCGTATATTTAAAGTTTTATATATGAACTGAAAGTTTTTTAAAAACTTTTACACTGCAAGGAGAGAAGTTTAGTAGAACCGTTGCACTAGCGGTGGGGAAGCCGCACCTCTTTGGTTTAGTGTGACGTCTACTCTAAAATTGGGGCATTGATTACCCCAAACTGACGACAAAGCTTGCGAGAGAACGGCTGGTCCAAGTATTTCGCATAGCGGCTCGCCTAGTTTGGAGTAATGGTTCCCTCAAATTGGCAGAGCTGTTCGACTAAACGGAGGTCGCGCAGCTCTCCGTGTGTTTAGCGCATCAGTTCTACGTGTTGGGTGAGCGGATCCACCAAATTATTCTCCGTGTGGGACTCAAATCCGAGACTTCTAAACATTTTTAATGAATTTTTATTCATTATGTTATTTTGGCATTGGATCAGATTCTTTTTATTTTCACATTTAAATTATCAATGGCAGATATATAAAAAAACGTAAAAAGTAAGGCAAACGTTTCGGGCACATATGGGGGCCCTCTTCAGTGCCATAAATTAAAAAATTAATTCAAAATTCCATTTAAAGATTAATATATAGGAGATTACTAAAATAAGGAAAGGTATAAAAATCAAAAACTTATCTCATAGCTTGTAAATCAAAATGAAGCATTTCTGTAAAGCCTTGCTTGCAAATTCAATCTAAAATGGATTGTCCGTAAAGCCGATATACCAAAAATTTTTCATTAAAAAAATACACGCTTCCCACCACTTGTAAAGATGACCACAACTGTCTCGAATTTCTTAACTATGTATAGGACAATTGTCTTCTTCAAGGAGGAAAAGAACCTCTTAGGATAGCATTCGAAAAAAAATGACATTTATCAAAGCCACATGTCCCGAGTCGGTTTTTAAAAAAGTTCAACTGAATCCTTAAGAGACTCCGGAAACAAAGTGATCAAGAAAAATTCTTGAAATTGGATATTGTTCGGTTGACAAGATTCATCAATTCACATTCATAAAAAATGCAAAAAAAAATAAATAAATTTTCCGGCCGGTTCGTTCTGCAAAATTCTGTGCTTTGTTCGTTGTATCCGATTGTCTGTATACAGTGAATTTGACATGTTTTTTCAATACGTGTTGTGCATACAGGACTGCTTCATTTTGATTTGCAAGCTATGAGATAAGTTTTTGATTTTTATACCTTTCCTTATTTTAGTAATCTCCTATATTTTAATCTTTAAATGGAATTAATCTTTTAATTTATGGCGTTGAAGAGGGCCCCCATATGTGGCCAAAACGTTTGCCTTACTGTTTACGTTTTTTTTATATATCTGACATTGATAATTTAAATGTGAAAATAAAAAGAATCTGACCCAATGCGAAAATAACATAATGAATCAAAATTCTATACATTTTGGGTCAATATAATAGCAGACATGTTTTCAAACATGTCACATTACATTTTTAATGAACTTATTTTTCTCATGTATATTATATACATGTACATTCCGTACGGTTCTAAGATTCTTAAAAGAATTATTTTCAAATCATCATTTAAATGACTATATGTTATGACTATATGTCGGATTTCAACCTGATTTAAGTCCTAAGGATTTATATCATGTAACCGGAAACAGTAGAAAGATATTCAGATTAAGAGTAGAGAATAATATAGTGTTTCGTTACAGATAAGATACTCATTCTTTGTGGCTTATACTCGATCGACTTTCTTGAACTGTGTGAAAAACTGTAGAGCCCTGCGGCTCTACGCGTCAATTCTTGACTTCGTATACAAGAAAAGACATTTCTCCTACGCACTCTCGTTACTAAAGAGCAAAAGCTCGTCACTTTTAGTTTAAGCTGCGTGTAACATGGCCCCGATGGCTAGACGCCATCATTGAGCACAATAAACTCCCGTTTGCATAGCCTGTTCGAAGCACACGCCTCTTATTCTTTCTTCTAATCTTCTCCTTCTATGCATAACCCCTTTCTCTTTCAATCTCTCCCTTCCTTCTCGATTTCTAGTATACAGTCTTGACAAGTTTCTGCAGTGCACATCGATGCAAAGAGTTCAAGTTGGAGGTGTGAACGAAGAACTATAAGTGCCCTGGAGGGTACTCCCCTAGTAACCCAATCCCTTCCAACGAGTTCTACAGTGTCATAATCCGCTTTTCCTTACACCTTACAGCGCGCCTTGCTGATGCATACAATAATGACTGGCTTAATACTTAATCAACCAGAGACTCTCTTTCTGTACAAAAACCTCATTCACAATATTCATCTACTAGACCCCTTCCCCGTTTATTAATTATGTAAAGTAAATTTTTTATTAATATTAGGCAACACTATTCTCGGGAAATTCATTTTTTTAGACAGAAAAGGAGCAAATTTGAACCAAATTGAATGTCTAAACAAAAAAAGAGGATAGAAAAAAGAAGGCAACCATAAAACCCCTACCTTCTTTTTCTTTCTTTCGTCCTCTTTCAATCATAATTAAATATAAAAAACTTTCTCCCACACTTGTGAATGATGGCCCATTTAACACACCTGTAAAATGAACGCTGTATGCTCAATCATAGGCGAATTACTAGAAACTTAGACGTCCCGCATGCGCAGATGCCGCTTTAGGGCCTATTATTCTTTAGGGTAATAATTTCCATGACGTATGGGACAACAATAACAATGACGTGATCATAATAATATGGAGATTGTGGAAATTTCTATTCAATTATCATCTGTGGCGCTAGTGATGGCAATTGCATGTTCCCCATGCATCATGGGGAACGTCGTCTGCTAAATTGATAAATGATGAAGGATTGGAATTTGTTTGTGATTCATTCTAAAGGATATATAAAATTGGCTATTATTTACGAGTATGGAAGAAATATAATTGTGTGTAAGTATTTCTTCAGATTCGGGAAAAGTCGAAACCAATTTTACACGTTAAAGTACCATGCTACAATAGGAAGACCTTGCCTTACTATAATAGTTACATTCTTTCTTCGTGTATAATAAGCAAATTCGTTAGTTGATCCAACTAAATTTTGATTGGATTATCGGAGGAAAATGGATTATAAAATTTAATATCCAAGCCCAGTGACTATGGGACAGCTATTTAGATTATAAACAGTATAATCTAGATTATGAGAGGTGTAATCCAGATTATAAGTGACATAACCTACAATTTTTTCTATATTTTAATATCATATCGCTTATAATCGAGATTATAGCTTTAATAATTTAAATGACTGTCCTATAGTCACTGGATCTGGATATCAAATTTTATAATCCATTTTTTTCCATGTAACTAAATGTTTCTCCAGTGTACACGGAAATAATTTGTTCAAGTAAAAGTTCGCAATTATACATACGTCTGGGACAGAAATTAGTGAAAAGATAAAAGATATTAGGTGCGCAACTAAGTTCCTGCTGGTTTTTTTATGAAAATGCAATTTTATTGTAAAAAAGTGGTTACAAATGAATCATTCAAAGTATTGCCCATCATTAGCTACATCTTTTGCCCATCTATCTGGTAGAGCTCGAATGCCGTTATTGTAAAAGTCTTCATCTTTTCAGGCTATCCACGAATCAAGCCATTTTTCCATGTCTTCATATAAGCGGAACTGCTGATCAGTCAGACCATGTGCCATCGACCGGATCAGTTAATAATCAGACGGCGCAATATCTGGAAAATACGGCGGGTGGAGTAGGACTTTCCATTTGA
Organism: Diplolepis rosae; assembly: GCA_030998225.1. NCBI lineage: Eukaryota > Metazoa > Arthropoda > Insecta > Hymenoptera > Diplolepididae > Diplolepis > Diplolepis rosae. The sequence goes on from JAPYXD010000704.1 coordinate 20,438,924, forward strand.
GCGTTTCCAGGTAGGCTTTAACGGGTTTGGCAACGTGAGGCCGAGCGTTTTTCGCGCAATGCTCGGCTCAAACGCATCAATTGCGTTCGATACCGTTCCCCAGTGATGGTTTCGTTCGGTTTCAGCAGCTCATAATAGAGAACATCAGCGTCTTCGTAGGTTTTTGGCCTTCCTTCACGCGGACGGTCGTCAACATCGAAATCACCGTCTTTGAAGCGACGGAACCAATCACGGCACGTTGTTTTACTTAGAGCAGCATCTCCGTAATCTTTTTGGAGCTCTCGATGCGCTTCAGCCGCCATTTTCTTCGAATGAAAAAAGAAAATCAACACTTTCCGCAAATGACGATTATTTGGCACAAAATCAGACATTTTCACACAACCAAAAGTATATGACGTCAAAACAAAATCACTAATGTGTCAAAACGGTTTGTTTACCATATGTCCAAGCTCGGTTCATGGCGTTTTGGATATTACAAAATCGATTTTCGATACATTATCAAGAAATTTTTGAAAGATTAAAATCAATTTTTATCAATTCTGTAGTTCTTAATTTCGGATGAGGATTTTTTAAATAGGCTACTTATGAAAACTAACCATCAAAAAACTTCAGAATCGATAAAAATTGAATTTGATTTTTCAAAAATTTCTTGATAATGTAAACTAGTCTTCTCTAGAATGCGCCACAGGTAAGTTTTTGTTAATTTGTCTTCTAAAGAATATTTTTCTTTATTTTGGATTTTCTAGAAGTCACTTTTTGGTTTAAGTTCGACATCTTGCATTTCATTTCAGAGAATCTGCATTGTTCATCAACTTTTCATTTATTTTTCCCACATTATTGAATGTTATCAGTAATAAATTATTTTGGGCAGGTAAAACGTAAAATGTGGTTGATATAACATTTTTTGTCGAAAAGGGACTTAAAGACTCACAAATGGACATACGATATAGTACTAGTAGTCACGAACGCGTTTGAATCGCACTAAAACAGAAGAGTTCGTGTAAGTGAGCAGTGTGATTAGTTATTCCCTCTCCGTAGATCCCATTTGACGATAACGGTCTTAATAATCGGCAGAGCGTTAATGGAAAATCATTATAATTGAGCTTTTTTCCATTTTGAAAAATTGCAAGATACACATTTTTTTTAGAAATCAATTTGGATAATTTGCTATTTTATGGAATATTATGAAAAGATGAAAAAATGAATGGTGAATGTTGCTTGTAAATTTATGTAGCCTCTCTCCCCTTTCACCCTCCTTTTTATTTTAGATACGTGGACATTATAACAGCGGTACCGAGTAATGAAACTACACAAACAAAATATTTTTAACAGCTATAATCACAGAATACAACTTACAGTAGAAGCAGGGGCGGATTTACACAAGGGCAACATGGGCAGCTGCCCTGGGCGGTGCCTCAAAGAGGGCGGCAAAAATCAGGGTTTAGCACGTGGATCAATATGTCCCGGGACTAACTAGGAAAAGCACATTTTTTTGTCAAAACTCGACTTTATTCATCAGCATAGTCTCCTTCAAAAGCAACACAATCACTCCAGCGCTTCTCTAACATTTAAATACCTTTCTTGTAGAACGATTTATCTTTGGGCTCGAAATAAGCGTTCGTTTCGGTGATGACTTCCTCGTTGGAGTAGAATCTCTTTCCTCGGGGCATTTTTTTGAGGTCTGCAAACAGGTAGTAGTCGCTGGGGGCCAGATCCGGTGAATATGGTCGGTGCAGAAGCAATTCGAAGCTCAATTCATTCAATTTCGCCATGGTAGCGAGCGACTTGTGACATGGCGCATTGTCTTTATGAGAGAGCACTTTTTCTTTCTTCATTTGGAGCCGTTTCTCACCGATTTCGTTCTTCAAACGCATCAATTGGCCAATGTAACGTTCGCTATTGATCGTCTTACCTTTTTCAAGGTTGTCGATGAACAAAACTCCATGAGCATCCCAAAATACTGAGGCCATAACCGTACCGGCCCACATTTGCGTTTTTGGCCGCTTTGGACGCTTCTCACCGACTGCAGTCCACTCGGCTAACGACCGCTTTGACTCCGGAGTGTAGTGATCGATCCAGGTTTCGTCCATTGTCACATACCGACGCAAAAAATTCGGGTTATTTCGGCGGAACAACTCCAAACAGCGCTCGGAATCAACGACAGGTTGTCGTTTTTGATCCACCGTGAGCAAACGCGGCACCCACTTTGACAACAACTTCCTCATAGACAAATGTTCATGCAAAATAGCGTACACACTGCCGTATGATATCTTTAAGGTGTCAGCTATCTCACGCAATTTTAATTTACGGTTTTCGAAAACGATTTGGTGGACTTTTTTGATGGTTTCCGGTGTAACTACCTCATTTAGCCGGCCGGAGCGTTCAGCATCTTCAGTGTCTGTACGACCACGTTTAAACTCAGCATACCATCGACAAATGGTTGTTTTTGATGGAGCAGAGTCCCCGTAGCACTTTTCAAGCCATTGCTGAGCTTGCACTGCGTTTTTTTTTCATCAAAAAGCAATGGTAAATCAACATACGAAATTGTTTCGAATCCATTGTTTTGAGAATATCAAGACTAGCGTCACTTAAATCACTGTAACTCGTGAACCAAACATCAGAATGTCATGAAATTTTGACAAGTATCTTTTGAAGGTTGGTACTCATGAAAAATCATACAGAACTTTTGTTGGCAACGCCATCTACGTGTCAGTCCCGGGACTTATTGATCCACGTGTTATGTGAACTTTTCTTCAAAATTCTTAAATATAAATTTTCAGTACGTAAAAACCAAATTCAGAAAGGTAGCGTGTTTATAGTTTAGAAACATGTATAAGTTCATTTGTTGAAGTAATAGAGGGGAGGGGCGGTTATTCCAGTTTGCCCTGGGCGCCCTCTTCGGTAAATCTGACCCTGAGTAGAAGAGGAATCAGACAGTAGAATTTGTTTTTTGGATGTCCTTGTCATTCGAGATAAAAAATAAAGACCAACTGGTATCAGAAACTGCCGTGATCCGGCCGGTTTTTACACTATCATTCGCATCTTCCACCTAATTATAAAATCAGTGTTATCAACAATTTAGTTGACAGAGGTATCACCCGAGCGCACAAAAGCTTCCACAAAGAAAACATCCACAGAGAAAAATAGTTGAAGTAATTTTACTCAACTTCCAATCAAATTTGGGACATATGGACAAGTTAGAAATTATTTAGTATCATTGTAATTATTTGTGATATATTAAATGTTCAAAATTGAATTAAAGTTGAGTAAAATTCAGAAGTGTAGGGTGAAGTATGAAAGCGTACATTACAAATTTCTAAATATATATATTATTCAAATATTAAAGAATTTTGAAAATCTTTCTGTGGAAAAAAGACGCTTTCGACTGCGCTGGGATTCGAGCCCAGGTTATTACTCTTAGTTCATTCTACTCTACGTTTCAATCGAGAGTTGAGTAAATCGTGAATCGCAAGACTTATTCCACCAGCTACATCTATTCATCCAGGAACGAATGAAAGTAATATGCGCCTTGGGCACACATAAAAGATTTTTAATTTGAAAAACGTGTTGAATTTTAAGCATACTGATGTTCCAAGTTATTATATTTAATAATCAAAATCAATTAAAAACATACAAAATACAATTACAGCTTATTTCAGTACTCTCTAAATCCAAAATAGTGGATTCCACTTATAAACTAGTGATTTTATAAATTCATCGTACTGCAGTCGTGTTTGATTGTGTTTTGTCTGTTCGTCACGAAGCTTTTGTACATGCTCCGCAGTGTTGACCCATATTTGTTTTTATGATTATCCACTAGTTTATATAATTTATTTAAAAGTTTCACATAATCTAGTTATATAGATTCTGTAAGTTTAATAAACTCTCGATACAAAATTTTTTCTTAATTCATTTATAATTACTTCTTTCTTTTTCATTTAAGTTTTTTAAATTAAATTGATTTCATGAAAATTTAAACAACAAAAGTCTTGATAAGTGTATTACATAAAATATGAAAAATCTACGCAGAATTTAAATTTCACATAAATTTCTTAGGCACAATAATAATTTGGAATTCGCAATTGTAAAATCCATATTTTGAAAATATACAACACAAAAAATAAGAGAACCTTCTTTTAAATGTTTTTACACAAGATAATTTTTGATAATAATGCAATTTTTTAATATACATTTGAAAATTTAGTTTCATTAAACTTCATACGTAGTTATACGTAGTATAAAGTAGTGTAGTATAATAAAATGTATACTAAATATAATTTAATAATTATATTATACATATCAATAATCATAGTTATAATAACTGATTAATTATATTAATGTTTTAAAATATTTTATGAATAATTTATAAAAAAGGTTGATTTATTTTTACTTGAGTGAGGCTCAAGAACTCTAGTCACGACACTGGTCCACAAGCTCTGAACAACCCTTGCAGTCACTATATAACAAAGTTCCAAATTTTATGTCTCGGGAATGTAAGCGAGCGTGTGCGTGATTCGACGAAAGCGTAACGTACTATACCATATATAAATATAGTTATTAGGTTTATATATGTAAGGTTATATGTTTAAGTGCATTTGTGATTTAAAACATGATTGGCTTCGACTAAATGGTGTAAATGTATTTGTATGCTGTTTATGTATGTATGTATCGGATGACTAATGGCAGGCTCGAGGTAAGAATTTTTTTTATTTAAGAGAACCATACCATTGCCAGTTAAAATAATACGCCCGATGCTCATTTTACTCAACTACAATTTGAAGCACCTCAATTGTCGGTGATATACTTATACATTTCATGCTAACCCACTGACGCATGTCGGCGCCCTATCGTCGATAACGTTTAACTCAACTCCTTACACTGAGAAAAAAATACTATTGAATCAAAAGCATTTCTTTCCAAAAGCATGTATACTATTAATTCATAAAAATATACTGCAAGAGCCAATAAATATGTTACTAATTCTATAGCATATTGAATTGAATCCGTGATATACATGCTTTTGGAAAGAAATGCTTTTGATTCAATAGCATTTTTTTCTCAGTGTACTATTCCCTATGTAACGCTTATTGTTATTCACTTTGGGTGAATTAGGTATTTATCAAATTTCTTTTACCCAACTAGGATTTAATAGATGTTCAAATGTCCTTATGTCCCAAGTTTAATCGACAGAGTTGAGTAAAATTACCTCAACTATTTTTCTACGCGTCCAAAAAATAAAATCAACCTCACTCAAAAACAATTACCCAATTAAATGAACCTTCTTTCGCAGAAAGTTTCTACAACGAACTCACACACATAAAGTATCTGAAAGCGTCCCAAACACGCATACGCACAACACATCTAAACTTAACAGGTCAAACCCCTAAATATTGAAAAGTTGTCAGGTATCCTCAAGCTCTTCAATATAAAAATCGCTCCCCGCAATACCAATGGTCTCGTACACTTTTTTAAATCAACCAAAGATCCTATTTCATAACTCGATACTCGATTGTAATGTCTACAATATCCCTTGATCTGACTGCACAGCAGTTTATATAGGTACAACTAAACAGCCCCTAAAGACTAGAATACATGAGCATACAAAAGATGTTCACAACCCCCCGGAAAAATGGACTGCTTTAAACAAATATGCTTGGCATGAATTGACAGATCCGATAATCACAAAAAACGTATGATACTTGAAATGACCAATATAGCTGGCAATCTTCGTGCGATAAACCAAAGAGCTGATACTGAGAACTTATCTGTTTTTTACCTCTTCCTTTTAGATGAAAAATTGTAATCTCGCCACAAAATTTGTATCTTTTAAGAACATACATTTAAATACAAACATACACAAATTTTCCGTAAAAATTCAAAATCTCTCAAAAACAAAGTATTATAACTCCTACTACACTTCATGGCCCCCCTTTGTCGTAGCACTCCAGTCGTTTTGTGTACACCTTTCCATTTGTTTTCCTTTAAATCACAACTCCAGAGACAATAGGAAAAAGCATACCCTCCACTTTCATCCCACAGTTTCGGTCTTAAATCATAACATAACTTAAGTTACATAGATAACTTAAGATTTTTAAATTACAGCCCTTTCTAAATTTTTCGACTAAACGCAATTACTACCTTAAGAGATCTTCAGATCGATGTGTCCTGAACTCCGAGCTTTCTTTTTTAGCCATAAGTGCCTTTTGTTGAACGGGATTGTGAATTCACTGGCACTTGAACTCGTGAACTGATCTACAGCAAGAGAAAATAATGTAACAGAAAAAACATTTATGTGCCTCCGGCGCGGTAACTCGCTTTTCCGTTACAGCTGAGAGTAACGGAATGTTGTATATTCTGTTACAGAGGAATAGAATGTAAATATTGAACTGCGCATGCGCATATAGTCTTACAGCGGAGCAGAATCTTCTTATTCTTCTTCGTACAGCGTTAGCACCCTACTGACAAAGCCTTGTACATTTGAACTGCGCATGCTCTATTACAACAAGCTACTACTACACAAGATCGATAAAATCAAAATGGCTGGGACTAGTCGCGAAATATCAAGTGTAATGACTAGCGCCGCAAACAACTACAATACTAGATTAGATACGAGTGTACGCATAAAAACTCGTATCCGCACCGAATTCACATAAAATAGAATACGTGCCAATGCACACAATTCGGGAAATTACGAGGCTCGCGACAATGCTCGCAGGACTGATCGCGTCTCGGCTTCGATCTCCTGCGAGCATTGTCGCTCGTCACGCAATAACCCTCATTGTGCGCCTAGGCACGTAATACACTATTTTATGCTAAATTCTCTAGAAAAGTTTGAATAGAATCAACGAGAAGATTTTAATTTAAAGGAAGATAAACTTCTTCGATAAATCTAAGTTTGTCTATCATATATCATTCAAATCAGGTACTATATACTGTTTGAAATATTTCTTCATGAAATACGAATTTTTCTTTTAAACGCGCAATAAACTAATAGTATTTCTCTGATGAGTGCATCTGCATGTTAGTGTGAACAGGCATCATGAGTAGGTATAATTTAATTATTCTAGCCCAGTGAATGAGAATTAAACTTCATTGACTGTATAATTTCTGTTACCGGAAGCTTCATTCTTAACAGTCGACATTTATCCATTGTCCTCCTTTTTTCTTGCATCAAATAAAATACAATTATTACACGTTATACCTGTTGTTGCAATACCTTTTTTATATTTATTATATTATATATACACGGTGGCCACGGGTGCGAAAAAGACAAACTTGTGCAAAGGCATATAGATGCCACACTCACTTATTGCCTTATTTTGCAAACCAGTCGTAGCCACTCTGCTTACATATAATAAACCTAAAAGTTATTGTGAATTCCATGATTATAAAATTAAATGATCTGATAGTCTGATCAGAAACTACACAATATTCTTTTATTAATTTAGTATTTTCTTCGCTCACTCAATGTATTCCACGTAAAATTTGTATTTCTTAAATTAATTGTATTTTATAAAAATTGTACATTTGTCATTTATTTTCCTCTTATTCAACATTTTTTTAAAATTACAATTTTGTTTAAATCAAATTATAAGCGGATCACATTCGTTGTGCCTGTTTATGATTGAAAGAATGTCGAGTCATAATAAGGTACAGGGTACGAAGAAGTTTGCAAAATATTTAATTCCTTCGCCAGTGAGGAAAGGGTCAATGATCTAAAAAACACTACCTTACATCATTCCATTTAACATGAAGTTTTTTCCCACCATAACCCACGCGAGAATTCAGATTCAATATTCGATTTACATATGCAGGAGGGTCCACCTCCGTACCAACTGTTCGCAAGTCATCCCGTATTAGAGTATCTCAAATTGTATAATAGTATCCTGCAAAGTTGTCATAATCGGGATGTATATACATAATTGGTTAAATAACAATAGATCATATTTCATTCTTAACGAGCTAAATTCAAAACGTCTGGTCTTGTTGGAAATAAACATCGTCCACATCCATATCTTCCAATTCTGGCCATAAAAATTCATTAATCATGGTTCGATAGCGCAATCCATTCACCGAATCAGTTGCTCCAGCTTCATTTTCAAAAAAATAATGCCCAGTGATCTTTCCTGCCCAAAAACCGCACCAAACAGTTACATGTTGCGGATAGAGAGGCTTTTCAATAAACATTTTTGAGCTTTCCGAGCCTCAAATTTCGGTGAAATTCAGGTTCATTTCCATGCGTTTTTGTAGTGAATTTTAACAATTTCAATGCGTTGTCGAAGCTTGTATCGTTCCATTTTTAGTTGTCATCTGTCAAAAAATGACACTTGTTATCATGACAGCTGTCAAAATGGCGAGCTATTCAAAATGAAACCTCTAGTTGGAAAACCCTGTATAAAATTCCTTTAAATTATTAATTTTTGTTACAATCTTATTTTATAATACATAAAAAATGAGAACTTATCTTGATTTTAAGTTAAAAGTGCCACAAAACGTGTTCTGAAGGGTTTGAGAGACAACGTGAAAAACGAATCTGACGTAGTATAGACCTGTAATAGAACTAAAATTAAAGCTCAAGCAATTTACTTTAAAAACGTATTGTTTAAAAACAGGGCATAGCAAGATAAGCATATCTGTGCTACCACCTCTAGGATTTGTTTGAAATTTTTACTATAAATTGACATTAATGTGTTATAAAATTTTCTTAGTAACCGTTCACTCTATTTAATCGCGGTTTTTATTTATTCAAAAAAATGTATATCGATGTACATTTATAAGTTTTATATTTGGAATTTGATCAAAATTAATGTATGTAATCGGAGTCAACTATTTTTTTTTCATCATTTTCGGTGGTCATTGTTTTAAGTTGTCAGTTTCTCTTAAACAAATAAACATGATTGTTACTTGTTATCCACTCGACCGGCAGCAGTATTTAGCATTCAACTAATCAAAAGTATAAAAAAAATTGCGATTTTCGTAAAATCCCGTAGTACGGAGAATTTTGGGTTGATCAATTCAAATTTGAAGTGAAAACTTCAAAATTACAAATAGCGGATACAACAATTCAGATCTTGTAAGAAATTTTGACAATCTAAAAAGCTTCTCATGCCAAGTTTCATGAAGATCGTTCAGACAAGAAAAAAATTGAACTATGTGCGCACCATTGGGTCATTGCCATTTTTGGTACATATTTTTCGACACAGACATGTACGAGCGTAGTCCCAGAAGTACCCGATCCTGTTTATGGTGAGAACCGTCGAGCTCCTCGAAATAGCCATTAACCGCAGACTCTACCTCTTTATTGTTGGCAAATCTTTGACCACCGAGCCATTGTTTCAAGTTTGGAAAGAGAAAATAATCCGAAGGGGCTAAATCGAGCAAATATGATGCGTGAGGAAGCAATTTGAACTTATTAATTTTGGCCATCACGATGATGGATGTATGAACTGGTGCATTATCTTAATGAAACAACCACTGTGAGCAAACGCGGCACCCATCTTTCGCACAACTTTCTCATGTACAAATTTTCAGTCAATATGCGATGTACAGCACTTTTTGAAATGTCTACCATGTCTGCTAGCTCACACAATTTTAGTCGACGGTCATCCAATACCATTTTGTGAATTTTCTTCACCATTTCTGTCGTGATCACCTTATTAGGTCGACCACCGCGATATTCGTCTTAGCAGCACGTACGACCTCGTTTAAACTCTGCTAACCAATACTTTATTGTTATAAACCATAGAGCAGACTCCCTCAGTTTAGAATCTAGCTTGGCTTTGATATTGGTTAGACTGAGATCTTTCAAATAAGAGTAGTGTATCACATAACGATGACCACTTCTTTCCATGTTTACAAATTTACTGAGAGCGTTCATTATTGTTAGCTGTCAAACAAATACTAAACAACGTAGCGTCTGCAAACTTCTAACTTAAGCTTTATAAGGTTGGTACTTTTGGCCATAGTAATTTTTTTCAAACAACTCGAAATTAGACATACATTTAAGAATGTTGTCTTGAAATTTCATGAAAATTCATGAAGTCGTTTTCGAGATATTGTGACCGCCGATTTAGAAAACTACGTTCGAAAAGAAATCCGTTTAAAGTTTGACTAGCTATATCGTGATTGTGATGTGTTCATGCGTTCGTTGACGCTCCGGCGATTTATTTTCAGAATAAATAAGAATATACCTTACCGTTATTCAGAGATTCCAGGATCATATAGTTCTCCTTCAATTTCAGCAACGATTTGAATGAAATTTCAGCCGCTATGAGTTACTTTGGGTGCTATAAACCAAAATACATTGCTGAAGCTCTCATTAACATTTTCAGTAAATCCTCTAACGCAGCAACCTTGTAAAGTTAGATTATCATAAATTAGCTTGATAGCTCTGACAACATACAGATGTAGTGGGGCTGGATGATTGCAGCTATCCAGTCCATTCGCGGCCTTTGCTTTTTACCATTTTTATCACAAATCCTCCCTTCCGAGCACATGTAATAATGTAGCTTCTCATTTGTCAATTGTTTGTGGTGAAAAGCAGCCACTGCTTCTTTTTTGTGTCTTCCAATAAATGTCATTTTCGCTTTATTGCAAGACCATAATAACAAGGGAATTCATCAATCAACGTACCTATGAATTTTGCTCTTCCTCTGAGTCCTATTGTCGTTGTTTCTTGGATTTCGAGATCTATTACTGATTTGCTTTTGAATATGTCCAAAATATTCTCTTTTGGATATCATCCAACCACGATAAAGGTCACAATTCAGAAATTCTGGGCAAGTTTAGAATCTCTATAGCCGATATAGTTTATGTTCTTAACGTTATGTTTTTCTTCCAATCATTTGAACATAATTAACATTCCAACAACCTCAATTTTTCCAGAAGATCCCGTGTGGTTTATTTGGCATGTGAACGTATTTTATTCCAAGAATTTATTATACATACGTGGATGGTTTCAATATAATCTCCTTTTAGGGCGATACACTTTTCTCAACGTCCCGGGAATTTCTTTAAACTCTCTAAAATATACGATTTATGTTGGGGAAAAGAAATAAGTCATAAGAAGTCAGGTCAGGCGAGTACACTGGATACGGCAGCAATTCATAGCGCAATTCATGCAATTTGGCAGCGACGATGAATAAGCTGGTGCGTTGTCGTGGCGAAAGAGCACTTTCTTTTTTGCCAAATGGGGCCATGTCTCTTTCAATTTCCCATCGAATCGGTCCAGTAATTCGTTTTGAAAAATCCATTGTTTTGATTGTCTTTTAGTCTCTGGCGCATAGTAATGGATCCAGGTTTCATTAGCAGTAACAACTCAACGCAAAAACCCCTACGGATTTTGCTTGGAGAGGTCCAAACACTGCTTCGAGGTTGACAGCTGTATCTGCTTGTTGCCCACCGTGAGAAATCGCGGCTCCCATCGGGACGACAGTTTTCTCATTCCTAACTTATCATGTCAAATGTTGATTGCCGTTCCGTACGATACGCCTTCGGCCTCTTCTACTTCGTGCACGTTTGTTCGGTGATCAGCAAGAACCATGTTGTCGACCTTTTTAACGATTTTCGCAGTAACCACGTCTCCTGGTCAGCCTGGTATTGTTATCTCATATTCAATTGCAGTCTTTTTAATATTATTAATCTTTATGAGAGATAATGTTTGTCTTCTGTGAGCTGTTACTATAGCCAAAAAAACGACGAACTTTTCCGTAAGCTTAACCAGGTTCAGACTGTCCAGAGGATACTAGTTATGCTATTCTCTCAGAACAGGACCTGAATGATATATTTTTTGACGCCGATCAGAAAATGATGTATCTTTTTCTCATTACAATTAAAAAACATTATTATTCAAATTCTATATATCGATACCCACGTTCTAATATGTCGTATCCCACAAAATTTGAGAAATTGACTTTTTTTGATAAATGGATTAATAATAATGTTTTACAGCTTATATTAAAATCTTGTGAGTCAAATTGTTTATTTAATATTTTTAAATAAATATTCTAATATGTCGTATCCCACATCCATTGGTTAAGTCAGCGCCAGCGATGTGACAGTCAATTTTTATTTTGTAATTAGTCTTAAGTTTATTTCGAGAAATTATTTTGTAAAATGAGTAAGAAGGTAATTACAAATAATATTTTTACAACTCCAATTAAATCTAGACATCCGCTGAAACCTCTGTTTGTAGATCGATTAAAAAGAACCAAAAGTAAATGGCAACAATTACAGGCATTAAAAAAAGTGTTGCTGAAAGATACACACTGCTTCTATGATAATATAAAATATATTGATGATACTGACTCTGCTTCTGACCAATCTCCATCAATAAAAAATTTCGAAGCCGAGAGTAAAAATATAGTTAAGGTAACTGAAAAGACTAAGAGTAAGAAACAAAAAGCTAATCAAGTTAATCTTGGTGTTAAAAGCAAAGTACTGCGTACTAATAATAGATTTAAAAAACCTGAAGATAATGATATTAATTATAAAAAAAAATTGTGATAATACCAGACGAAAGAGGACAAGAAATTTTCAACAATCTCAGCAAGAAAATGTACCTGATGAAAAAAAAAATCGTAAGTAGTAACTGGTTTTTGCTGCGTGCGCATGCTCGCTACTCCTCAATCCCATCAATGTATTGGTAAATTGTAATAAAAGTTCTAATCGAATAATATTTCGTTCCAAGCCAAATTTTACTTTGAAAATTCCTTGCAAACCAAAAAGGGGCAGGAGCGACTTCTCTCCCTAAAAAAACTTAAACTGTACGTGGACGTTTTCGCCCCAGTGCGACCACAGAAGCAGCAAGATTACAGTGCGACCGCGCAGAGTTAATATAAATATTGTACTTTAGTCAGGAACTCTGAGTAAAATTTGTTATTTTACAATAACAATAAGTGGAAAGAAGTCTGCTAGTTCAGCAAAAATTAGAGATTGACTTGAAATGAACGTTCTTGAAAGACGTTCAAGGGTTCATATCAGCCAAAATTAATATATAATAGCAGTATCAAATCACTTGATATTCCACCCGCGCACATCCCACAGTGAATCCTCTCCTCAGACGTGGTTTCGGACACGAATGAAACATTCCTTTCTCACCTTCTTTTCTATGCACTTAGGGACTCTCATCCCCCAAAAATAAGATATTCCAGACAGAGCTGTTTAGTTTAGTACACGGAAAGAAATTTGATGGCTAAATGTATTACGTTTCGTGAGAGGAAGTAACATTTTAGAGAGTAAACCAGAACTATTGAACAAATTTGTGAAAAAATCCCATCATAATGGTAAAGTTTGTTATGTCAATCATTACTGGCTGTCTGTCGTGAAAATGGAAATATTGAGACAAATGTTTACCATCCATGATGGGTACGTTTCACCTTCGAACATTTTTATATTTCGACTACAGTAGGGCTTGGAAAGTCAAATCAATAAAAGTGGATTTTACCATCTCCGATAGTAATAGTTCCAAATTGAAGAAAAAAAATTTTTTTCATTGCATTATTTCATTGAGCCACTGTTGATCTTCATTGCTCCTTGGCGATTCCACTCAGTTCTTTTTCAAGTGGCAAACATTTTAGCTGAAAAAACCTAACTAAATGGGTTCGCCCGAGGGGAATTGAACCTACGACCTACGGCTTTTAACGCACCTACGTCCTACAACTAACGCCACTAGACTACTCTCGCAATAGCGATTCGAAATTTTGGAACTTGTATTAGAAGTCTGTTGTTCGCTGATTGCCCGACGCGTTTTTAAGGAGAAGAAAAAGTACCATCTACGATTCCAACGTTTGAACTCTGATGGGAACTTTTTCGAACGTTACGATTATAATATTTCATAGATGCGTGAAAGTAATATTTCAACCTATGGAATGTCTTATAATGTGAATGCGAAAAATATGCATACACATCTTTAAAGGTCTCGCATAAGACATTCAAAAGAGTGAGTGAGTGAAGAGTAAATAGCCATCCTGTTCGGCGCATAAAAAATGGTAGATTAATTGTTCGATTTTTTCTCTTAAAAACTTCCTGTTTTCAACTGCTTTACTTTTAAATTGGTTAAAAAGTTCTTCACTGTTTTTGTTAAACCATTAATAATTTTGGTCAATTACACGCAGGCAATTTCAGGTGGATAATAGATTGCATAGCAAGGAGGAGAGCGAGGTCTTTCCACGGCGCGGGCAATGTTTTCGGAACGAGTGGTAAGCGAGGGCTTTCGGCCTTCCGAAAACATTGCCCACGCCGTGGAAAGACATCTCCTCCGTAGCATGCATTGAACTTTTTTTGGTAGAATCGCGGAAAATGAATAGCGTGTTTTTCTGCGTAACGGATTGAATGTGATCTCTCCTTTTAAGGCGGCGAACCAAGCGCATGTAAATAAACTTAAACAAACGATAAAAACAGAGCTAACAGAGCTGTCACTTCATATATCGACAGATTCCACCATTTTGTATTCATCACCGTTCTTCGCTGAAAACATCGGCATATCTCTGTCTCTTTCTAACCACGTGCGATCGTGTATGCGCCTCCATTTCGTTTACAGTATGCAAAGTCGGACCTTGTACCCTAACCATAGAGATATTACAGATAGAGTCGACAAGCCATAGGCCGCTCTGTAAGTGGCAACGTCAGTCTGAAAACTCGGTGAGAGCGAAAGAGAGAGACGATGGGAGGTTTTTTCTGTCTTTGTCTACGCGTACCGCGTTAGAGAGAGACAGCCTAATCCTCCATATCACTCTCGCCCGAGTTGACAGGTTTCAGGCTGGCTTGTCTCCTCTATCTGTAATATCTCTATGACCCTAACACTACTATTCTACTGCGAGGTCCAACTTTATATAGGCAGGTCCACGCACGCCGCTTGAAAAGAGAGATGTTACGCTCAATTCGTAAGCAGTAGAACACGCTCATTTTGTGCGGCTACCATAAAAAACATTTTTTATTTCAGGCAATTTGATATCAGACATCAATTTCTTGTACTAACACCACTTTATCATTAATAATTCAGATGGTAGTCCATATAATATTTTAATTCCTTACATAGCGAACAGTGTCTTGATGGTAATCGTTATAATATTTTTCGTCGATTTTAAATATTCAATCTTCAGCTACCCCATTTCACAAATAAAATATATTCTCCATATCTCTTTTCTACTATTTATAGAAAGCACTCGTAACTTATACATTTTTGTATTACAAAATCTACCTGTTATCAAAAACACGGTTTTTATTGCAAAAATTAAAATGAAAGTAGCTGCTTTGAGCACCACTGCAATATCGGTCGTCATAAGTCACTCAGCGTGTGGCATGCAGTGAACACGGGCCTAAGTAGGGACTTATGGACCCACTGTTGCTGTCGTATTTCTCTTTTTTGCTTATTTTAGCCTCCCACCCTTATTTTATCTTTATCTCTGTACTCCTTTTTGTCTTTTTTCTCTTTCCCAACAGTCAGCTCTTCTACCGAAGCTCTCGGGACACTCCCAACCCGTTAAAAACGTTGTGTCGTATCCCGTCGAGCAATGTAAATGAGTCCTTTTCTATCCTATTTAGTTGATTTTCACCATCCTTTCCCTCTACTACATGTAGAATGAATGTCAATAACATAATTGATTACCCAGTGCCTATTCCCACATTATTATTTTACTTTAATAATTTACATTATTTTACATCAGTAAAATAATAACGTAGATTTAGTTGGTAAGATAGTTTTCGATATTTGATTCCTTCATTCTTCAATTTTGAATTCCCCACTGGTACAGAATATCCGCATTACTTTAAAAGCATGTGATACTTAAAAAATTAGTAAATCCTATTCATTTTAGGTTTCTACATGTTTGTGACCAGAAAATACATAAAATTTTGTTTTCAAAATTTGGAACTTCAATCAAGATAACCTTGTAATCTAGAATAGTGGGTTTTTCTGGAGTATTCAATTCTACAACACTAACATTTCGCTGTTGTCGTTATAGTTAGCAGTAGTGGGACTGGTTTGATATAGTTCTCCATCCGTTCCTATCCTGAGCGAATTTTTTCATATCGTGTAAATCATGTATACATTCTAAAGGATCCATTACTTAAGATACAATTTTAACAATACAATACAACCCTCTATATGATTCGCAATGTAAACTCTCACATAGTTTTGACTTTGGCTTTGATTCAAAAAATAGAGAACTGTACTTCCTCGGCAAAAGATCGTTGCTCACATCAGAGGCGGTTTGCCATTACGTTCCGGTGATCGCTATGATGTAACTAGCCGAGAAAAGAAGTAAAATTGCTTTTTTTTAGGCATAAGTACAATTATTTCACCATCTTCTACAAAATGTTATTAGTAAATTCATACTTTAATATTCAAAATAGTAATTTCTAAAAAACTGACGTTATATCCTCGTTTCCTATTGATTTTTAGTAAAAATAAATATAATAATACTAGATTTTACAATAAAAACTTTCTCCGTATACAAGCAATATCCACTTTTTATTCTCCCTCAATAATTAATATTAGTAAAAATTTTATTTTGTTTTGGCATGGGGTGAAATTATACATTTGACAATAGTTAATGAATATGACCAAGTAAAGCTATCCATAGGGAAAATATCATAAATTAAAATATGTATATTGTCCAACGTATATTAGCCGACGCGATAAAAAAAACAGCGTATTAACCGACTTACTTTTTTTCAAATTAAAAAATTATCAATTCACGTAAGAGTCTTGAACTAATGTATCGATAATATTTCTGTGCGTAGGAATAATTTTGATTAGGTCGCAATGAAAATATATAAGATATAGTTATATTTTTATAGAATCTCTTCCATTTTATGTTAACAACCTTGACAGAAAAATTAATTACAGTATCATGAAAAAATATTTAACATTGCTACAAATGTCATATCTTTCATTTTCTATTCGAGGATCAAAGATTTTTTCAGAAAGGAAGAATTCAAAATGTATACAGGTACAAGAATCTCAAATTTCTATCTTTAGAGCGTGCTTCTCGAACGTTATTCGCCTTCGAAGGAGAACGAAATTCTTATTCCTCGGCACGAAGCGATCTGGTATCGTGTAACAGTTTATTCGCGTCTCGAGTTACACAGACATATTTTTATTTATTTGATACACCCCGATTTGGCATTCACGGTGCTCAAAATTTAACTCACCCTCGGTCTATTGGTACTGGATTACTACCGAAACGTGAAATTTGTTTTTTGATGATTTATATTTGAATACATTTTACTCCAATTTCGAGAAGTTCAAAACCTTCGTGCTAATTTTAGATTCCAATTACTGAGATTATATTTTTCATAATGAGAACATAGATAATGTAAAAAGCAAAAAAAAATACTGCTAATTCGAATGAAAATGTCTTATCTAAAATATTTAAATCGAGAATGTATAAAGGAGCGGATTACCCTATAGATACTCTTACATTTTAAAGAAACATAAAAATGGCACTGTAACCACCATCAGGTGAAAAAAAATTGCCTACGAAAAGCAATATTTAATCCTGTCTTTTCGGAAGTTGGACTTCTGAATCGCTCCTTTTCAATATTTAGGACGCGAACTTCCCCAAACACCTACTTTATCGATTTATCGTCTTCCGTGTGCCTCCGCTCCCCATCAGTTCCACCCTTTGTTCTCAAGCGTCACCGCATTTTTACAATACGAATGTAATGCAAAATAGCATTCAAGATCATGTAACATGAAATTCCAATACATTGAATATTATTTTACAATACGTGTTTTGCAATTCTCCAAAGGATTCTTAATAGAATATAATTTATAAATTTAAATAATTTGAAATCTTTCTGTGGAAAAGGAGACGCTTTCGACTGTACCGGGATTCGAGCCCGGGTCTTTCAATCGCCGGTCAACCATCTAACTTGAAAATAGTTCATAAACTTTATGAAATAATTCTGAAGAAATTTAAATAATAAATTCAATATTTTAAGAATTTTTGAAAATCTTTCTTAATTAATTTTAAATAATAAAATCACGAATCACTATTTTCTTCATAGGTCCATTGTGATTTCAGGAGTCATTATTGATCAAGGAATATATTGTAAAATCATATTACGTTTCGTAAATAAACTTTCAATACATTTATTGTGAAAATCAAACATAAATTTTTTACAATATATCATTCCTTTATTTCCTTATTTCATTTTTTTCGATCCTTTTTTTTCTTTGTTTCTTTTTCTTATCGTTGCTGTTGTTCCTTGAGAAGGACACTCTTCCGGTTGCCACTCACTTCACCTTAAACGAAGATCTATATTTATAGGGTACGAAAGAAAGCACGGTGTCCATTCAACGTCGATCAAAGATGAACGCTCTCGACTGTCACGCGGCATTCACTACATTTGAATATGAAAATATGTTCAGAATTAAAATAACATTGGCAAGATGGATCTACGACTTTAAATAATGCATAAGACTCTACACGTGTACTCTATCCTGACCCACGTAGCCAAAGGCATTGGTGAGTCATATGATATTATACATGAATGCGTAAAAAAGATGACCGGGCGAATCCTTTATATCCCTTATTTCCCATGATCTTGTCGATTCAAATATCTCGCTTGTAATAGAATTCACTTGATCAAATTTACCTCCCGGATACCCAAATCTTCTATGAAAATCATCGATAGTTATTGGTATAAAGCCATTTTTGAAATAGATTCAGAGGAAAATCATAAGTGCGAGTGAACAAAACACGCGGAGGCATAAAAGTGTCTCTTCCGCACGATCTCCATACACATGCGTGTCTTCAGAATCTAAAATTGAGCCACTGCATCAAAGAAGGGCACTTAAACTTATTTCAACAGTATTCTATAGCATTTTTTTCAAAAGTAACATCGGATACAACTTTTTTCCGTAGAAGAAAAATTTATGCTCTTCAATTTTCTATGAGAATGTATGTTTTAAAGATTGAAAGTCTAGAAATTTTCAAGGTCAATGGGATCTCCAAAAATAGTAGAATAATTTTACGTGCCCTTCTTTGATGTGGCTGCTCCATGGTACATAATTTTTCATATAAATTTTACATTTAAAACAATTTGAAATATAAGTTCCCAACATGAGTGTAATTTCACAGAATTCAATTTTTGAAAAATGGTATACTAAACTGCATAAAAAATTGCACAAATAATTTTTAGTAATTTTTTTCTCAAAATGTTACGATACTCAAACTGATTTGTCTGGAAAAAAGAAATAGATATTTGAAATTAAAAGAAACAAAAAATATTGCCAAGAAATACTTATGTGCAACTTCATGTACATTTTTTTCTTCAAGATATCACGAAATTCACAGTTATTTATTCCAAGGAAATTACTGTAGGTGCTTTATAGGTAATAGACACACATATACTCATATTTAAAATTTGATGTTTGTTTTAAAATTTGAAGATAGCTTCTAAATTTAATAAACTATACTTGAACAAGTTCGAAAAAAAGTGGACTTGAAATTCCAATTTATTATATCTAAAAAGATGAATTTTTAAACACGCAAATTCAAAATTTTACTTTGCATAATAAATATTTAACGAAAAAATTTCCTTTTCTTAGTAGGAACAGCAAATTATGTAAAACCTACATATATTTATTGGCCATACAACTGGTCATTCATTTTTACACAGAATTTAATCGAATATCTTTACTGACTGTTTCCCACTGTTGCATACGACCCCCTATAACCCACGCAATGGGTCCCATAATTTACGCGAGGCTTTTAGAATCCACTAGACAGAGGGTTCGAAGGGACCAACATGTCAGTAAATTTTCTCGTGATCACCTTGCCTCCCAGAAAAGGATACTGCATACCATAATATTCTGTCAAATTTACATGCTTGCATGCTACGGCTTTATTACTATGCACAAATATATAAATAGGAAGATGACTCGAAGAACGCCCCTTCGTTTCTTTCATTTTCTCCTCTCTAATTTATTTACGGTGATTACTGTCTCACACGAAATATTTAAAACAATAGAAACTTTAAGCTCTTTTATAACTCTTATTATTTTTTAAAATGTAATTTCAATTTAAAAAAACCATACAAAAAAGGAGAATAGCCTGTTCATACGATAAGCTTTATTCGAGGGAGATTTTAGCGATTTAAAAATATTTCTCTTTTTGAGTCCCTTTATTCTATTCTGATTGGAAGCAGATATTATTCTTACGATCAAAAATTTCCAGGAAATTCAATTTACAAATATTCATCCCTCTTTTGAATCTTTTTAAGGGAGCTGGTGGCGCGAAAAGACGATTAAGGTTTCTATGGGTGAAAAAAGAGGGATGTAGCATGAAATAAGGTCGTCCATTCGTGCGATTTGTTAAAAGAAGACAGTATTGAGAACTTTGACGAAATCCGACTCCCCTTGGACGACAGCTTTTGTAGTGCTAAGATGTTGGTTCTATGCGGTACCCAACTATACCCACTTTCCATATTATATATACCTGCGTGCACGAGACATTTATTAAATCTTATTCTTATATCTGCCGTTGTATCGGGTTACTTTGCACCCACAGAATGTATCTTAAATGTAGATTCTCTTCTTTATGTGACCCTCTATATGGCACCATCTGGTTTTTTTTATACCATTACAAATAAAAAAATTACGTCACAGGTGACACTCTGAACTGAAACAGTAGAATCGACCATAAAATCTATAACGTTTACCTCTTAAAGCCAAAAACGGTTTTCATGACCGTCTGTCGTTATTGTTTACACTTTTAGAAACTTTTACCGTAATTTCTCGAAACACATGACTGGAGTTTTATTCAGTTACAGTTTCGTAAAATTAAAATAGAATTTTATAAAATTCAGTTATATTTTAGTAAATTTAAGAAACAATTTCTTGATTTTCAGTTATAAAGTGTTAAATATTCTGATTTCAAATTAATTAATTGAGTTTGAAATTTTTGTGCCTACATTATTGGAGGATCACTAGTCGCGTATCAGATAGGATACGTTGTCGACAGGTGTCCTCGTAGACAATTTCAAACTCTTATATCGCAAATAATGCAAATGAATTCATTATTCAATTTTACGTTTTTGGTCATTGAAATTTTTGTTACAGTTTGATAGTTTTAAGATACATTCTATGGAAATTCAGTTGAGTTTCAAATTTTAAGGAAAATTTCAGAAAATTCAGTACATTTATCGCAATTTTAAGGTATCCTTACTCGAAAACATCATAAATATTGTAAAATTTTACTTTACTTTCGTAACGTAAAATTTTTATAAATTTCCGAACATTTCTAACAGTGTAAGTTTGTAAACACAATAGCTTTTGGAAAACAACTTTCGAAGGTGATTACTAGGGGGCCCCCATTCTTGGCCTAAACGTTTGCCTTCTCTAATTTTATTTCAGGAAAAAAAATTATGCATCATCTTAATATTTTTTTCAATAAATAATCCTAATGTATGTCTGTATTCATCTAAATTAAACAAAATTTTGTTTATTTAAATAAATATTATTTAATCCCAACAAATCATATTAAATTTAAAAAAAAACAAGTGAATACTTTTGCTTGCTCATGGAGGAACAGTTTACACCCAAAGTTATAATTAATATAACAATAATCGTCAATTAGAACTTTTTATGTAAAATAAAAATAATCCCTTTTTTCTTATTTTTAGTGTCACATGCAAATTGATTTCGGAGTACCGCTGATAAGTTGATAATTTGTGTGTATGTGCGTGGGTGGGGGGGCTGGGGGGGGGGGGTTCTTAGTAAATATCGCCCCAGGCCTCAGAATCTCTTAGTCCGTCACTGCAAAAATTTAATAAAAATCATAGACTTCCCGGCGTAAAAGGGTTAAGATAATGAAATTTTCTTTCGAGATATAAAAACTAAACATTTATTTCAAATTTAAATTCTAAAGCTCTAAATTTTAAAGTACAAAAACAATTTAATAGCCGAATCCAAATCCTAACCAGATTTAAAATGGACCTTGAGCACGGTTATTCTTAAAAAGGATTTATTTTACGTCGTCTTCACGGTAAATTATCAGCTCTCAGAGGTATTCTACTTTCCCTAGTCTCGCCACATACTTAACTTGCAAGAAACCGACTTTGATCTAAAATTCTGGAACCAATAACTATATTTACCAGAACCATGTCTGAACCACGGCATCAAATGCCACTTTAGAGATATCGTCTAGTTGGGGGGTCACGTTCTCAGCATGATTTTCGTCCACCGTCACTCAATATGTCCTTGGTTAAAAAGGAGTCCCTCCTACGATGAACCAACTGTTTGCAAACTTTTTCAAAATCCGGGAAAATGGATAGCTGTGAGTGCATTCGTAAATGACTATATATAGTAAAGGAAGTTGTCTGTTTCTACTCCATATACTAAGATTCCTTTCTTGATTCGTGGGTGAAAGAAGAATTTCATACATAACGATGCATTTTTCTGTCTGAGAACTCTTGGGGTCTCGAGAAACTGGATGGTCTCTTCGGACCCCCTGTAGAGACCAAATGTCCTTCAAAATGTTTAAATCTCCTAGGATTGCTGGATTCTTTCCATAATAAAAATAGAACTGCCTAACCTAATCTGACCAGACGGGAAAAGGACGACCTGTTACTGTTGCTCGATTGACCATCGAACTGTCGGGGTGCCAGACGGGCAAAAAGTACGGAAGCTAAAAGAGAAAGTTTATATCTCGACACGTGCGTCCGGAACTCAAAGAAAAAGAAAAACCTCCAGGGAAGTAGAAGAAAACTTTGCAAGATGCAGTCTGAGGTCGAATTGGAATGCCAATCTGAAAACTTTTACGGCCTTGTTACTGCTCTTCTTTTCGAGTTAGGACGAAACTGGTGGGATTCTGTTGTCAGTATATATATATATATATCTCCACGCTTACGGACACGAACGAACCTCAAGAAGGTGTAGGTTAACGAGCCGTGAACTTCTATCCGAGAACAAATAGTGAACTGCCCTGCTGATTAGGAAAGCGCTATAGTGCTCCCAACTTTGCTACTGCCTTTTTCCAAACTTGAAAAGCTGATGAGAAGTAATTTAAATAGAATAATTTTTAAGGGGTTAGACCGCTGTGACGGGCGTTTTTTTCAGGGTAATTTCCAGGAATTAATTTCTAACTAAATATTTATGATACACCAATAATTTTGTTATTATCTTCTATACACATTGAAGAACGTGTCAACATTTCTTTCTCAAAAAAAAAAAATATTAAGCTCGTCGAGATAAGCCACTTTGCGCATCCTTATGGTCTATATTGTATTGGCTTTCGGTTGACGGTGCATTTTAATTTTTTTTCATTTTTGGCGACGAGAAAAAAATTCATAAATTTTTAACTGCAATTTTTGGGCCCAAATTACATGTTATTATTTTCTTCAAGATCCAGTAAAAAAAAATTATTTTTTCAAAATTTTACAATGGTCTAACCCCTTAAATTTAGGATATTTATTATCTAACTATTTGTTCTTTTGATTAGTCGAAAATTTAAGAAAATCTAATAATTATAGATAAGCACATAATTTCTTTTATAAATAAATTGTACGTGAATCTTATGAATAACACTTGATGTAGTATTTATAAAACGTGTCATATTACGTCGAAATTTTTACCCAATTTGCATATTTACGATATATTAAAATTGAATGTTTAGATAGAATCATTTAGTATCGAAGAGTTCTATCCATAAATGTCACTTTTTATGGAAGTCACAGATTTTTTCTTTGATACCGACACAGAAAAAAGTATAAGCAGTATAGAATTACAAAAATATGGAAGATTTATACTTATATCAAAATATCTCCAGTGAATTGTAAAGGTTTATTTGAAGATTTAAAAATATTTTGAAGATTTTAGAGGGAATTTAAAGAATAATGGTTTTATTTCGAGAGATATACATAGAGAACTTTAAAGGATGTTCAATAAAATTTACACTGAGAAAACAGTTTTGTCAAATCAACAAAAATATTTGGTTAGTATTTAGCTAACAAAAATCTTTTGTTGTGCCAACAAAACATTTTGCTATATCAAACAAATTTTGTTGGTTAAACAAAATGTTTTGTTGGGACAACAAAATATTTTGTCAGGATAACAAAAAAAGTTTTGTTGGCTAAATTTTTTTCTCAGTGTAGATTTCAAATAAGCTTTTTGGTAAATAAGGACACAATATCCTTGCATACATTTTAAAATATTTTGTTTTTTCAAAGTCCTGCAAAATATTAAAATTTTTTTAAAATCTCAATTACAAACTTACAAAAATTAACTTTGGATAATAAATTGTTCCTTCTCTATGCAAATTTGGAACACAAAATAAATAGAAACAAATAAAAAACCGAGTTTGAAGTAAGGTGCGAATGGAATTTGAGTTTTATCTGTATTTTAATCACCCTCCCTTAATCTACGTCCAGTCACCATAACATACTACAATTTTACATACCATAGCGATAAAATGACAGGAAGTGGAGATTAGGGGCAGAATATAAACACATAAACATTCTATGTAAATACGTCTTTAGAAAAATTAAATAGAATCTCTCTTAATGCTGCACGATTATCATATCGCTAGGGATTCGATTGTCTTATCATATTGCTGACTTTATGACAAAACAGTAGATTACTTTGACAAAGGTTGGAACCCTTTCATCATAAAAAATTGGAATTATGCTTGCAACTTCAAGTAAATAAACTTCTATAATTTTCCCTGGAATACCTGATTCAATTTTATTTATTTTTTTTCAAGTATTAAACGAGCAATTAACTTATTTTTGATGGAAAAGCTCAATATTAATAAAGAAACTCGAACTGATTTCCCAATGAATGAAGCAATTAATGTACCGAAGAGAAAATCCGTTTAGCATCAAGCAGCAAGCTCCTCAAGATAAATTGGTTTGAGGGATTTCTAAAGCAGGTTCTACTACCATTCGTCAGTGCGGGAAATTCGAGGGTGTGCAGACCTTTTGTGACAATTCCAAGGGCCCAAAGCCTTTTCGGTAGACTTCAAAGGGAGAGATGTACCGTAAATGTCAACCGTAACCTAACAATAGTCAATGCACAAACTGGGCTTAACGTAGAAACTTCTGCACAGGACAGTAAAAATGTAGATTTCAAAATTTACTAAATATTCGATAAAATGTGCCTATAAATGCTCTACTGAGGTCGTAAATGAAACGAATTTCATTAATTTCGGGAACAGGCTACATCTTAAAAAGACATTTTAAAATAAAATAAATAACAACTTAATGAAAAAGTTTTGGCTCTGTGAAGATAATAACAGTTAGAACTATAGAGTAAAATTTATGCATTAAAGCAATATTAATGCGCATTTGAAAAGAAATTATTTTTACCAATAAATTATTATGAAGGCTTTAAATTTTAAGGAATCAAAACTCAATCATCCCAACTGAAATTTGGATTTTAAACCCGATCATTAGAAATTTTTTAAATATGCTGTATCAACTTTTAGGGAAGTTAATTAATCAAAAAAGGTTTTTCTCTATTTTTATTCAAAAGTTTTTTTCCCATTATTTGTTTGCGCACAGAGATAAAACCCGGATTTGTTTCAAAGTGAAGAGTTGGTCTGAAGTTAACAAAACGACTTTCCCGTATCGAAGTAAAACGGATCATCAAATTAAACCATTTTCGTGCAACCAATAAAAGATATAGAACAAAACCTAATTTGAAGTTGGGCAAATTCTGAGATTGGCATTACTGTTAAAATAAAAGTTCGCGCTGTTGAATTGGCAAATCCAATGTGGCTTTTCGAAGGCGAGTTCAAAGATGTATCTATAAGGTATAGCAATGCTTCGTACACAGTTGTCGCGACCGGTTCCTTGGGTCCGCTTCCAGATCTTAAGGCCGATCTCTGATGGCGCGACGACGACCTGGTGAGTTGAAGGGACGATCGGCGACCTAAGATTACAGAAGGCGAATATATGTGTGGCAGAGTGGGAGTCTGCAAGACGATGCTGCTGCTTTCTTGTGTCCAAAGGTCGTGCAAAGGTTTCCTCTTTACTGCCACCCTAGCGCCACGGATGCTCAAACCGTTGATATTTTTCGTCTTTGAAAATGAAATGACTAGAAAATAAGAGCTGTACTTTTTCCAAAAGAAAGCTTTACTAGCAACGAACGATTATGTCTTTCTTTCATTATTATTTCATTCCGAACGATATAATAAAAGATATGAAAGTATAGTAATAGTTGAAGCATTAAAGGCTTAGGGTCAATTAGAAGACAAAAAAAGGGCTTTTTTCACGAATTTTTTTTAAAGACTGGTTTACTTATTTTTGACCAATCTTACATGTAAACAAAAGATTATTTTTCAACTTACATAAAATCATAGATTCCAGGACTTTATAATGAACTTTCTGCCTCATTTGCAGCCTCTGCAAAAGCAATTTTCAGCAAATAAATTTTTTTAGATTTCTAATAAATTGACCCTAACCCCCTAATAGGGAACTTTAAATGAAAGTGTAATTGACTTTAAGCTTTAATCATGAAATCATCAATTTTTTTTCGTTAAAATCACCTGTCGACAACGTATCCTATCTAATACCCGACTAGTGAACCTCGGATAATGTTGGCAGTGACAAAAATTTCAAACTCACCTAATTAATATTATATATATTTTCATTTTCTCTTTTCAACATCCTGAAAGTTCAATTAATTACATTTTTGTAATGATGACGTTTTCAAACTGAAATTAACAACACTTATTGAAGTTTGATGCCTTAGAAGAATATATAATAGAATTCGAATAATACTCATAGTAAATCTCAACGTAGTATATTTCGAAAAGACTCGGATATCTTATTCACGGAGTGGATAACGAAAAATAAAATTGATTGGAAAAGTTTCAAAACAATATCCTCCAATTCTCGGGACCAATTGATAGCAAGCAGACGATGGATGCGGACATTTGTACCGATTCTCAACAAGGACCGAAGTGCGGTTTCAAGTCAAGTGGTTCGTTTCATTGTTGGAATATAGCCGAGTCGACTTTCCTTCACAGAATTGAATTCGCCCATAACGGAAACTTTGCTTACGTTCGCTCAACGGAAGCTTAAGAAACTTTTCTTCGAATAATTACGACTTACAACATTGACAGAAAACCACTAAACGCCCCCTTTCCTCCCCTTAATTTTCCATTTCTTCCTTTATTTGAAGCATATTTTCACTTAAAACATCTTCAACTTAAAATGAACTTCAATTTATCAACAGAATTCTTTTCAACTATAACTGAATTAAATTTTATATAAAGGTTACTTGAATTTGTTCTCTATAATAATCGAGTACTTTACTATAATTTAAATTAATTTGCTTGAAACTCCTATAGATTGAAAGAATATTTTTTCACCACAATGCTCATTATACTTCACGCTCAATGAATTCTTTGATTTAAAAACTGTAAACAGTATTTTTAACATCAAATTATGTGGTTGAGTTCGGCATTTTTTTGCCCACAATAATTATTAATTAAAATAATAATGCATCCAGTATTTAGTTGGCTTCAGGGTCCAGAAGTGAAAAATCAGTGATTTATTTAAATCTTTTGTAAATGTGGGTTTGTGTATGGCAATCAAATTTTACAATAATATTTTCTTATTGTAAGAATTTGATGTTAATTTTTAGTGAAGATAAAATTAATTTTAGACAAATATTTGTCGTATATATCTTTTTCGTAAGGATGTCAGAAGATAAATGGTTTGAATGACAACCACGGATTTTTTGTTGTCTAGGGATCTCTTAAAAGACCTGAAATCAGTATGCTAACGAATGTCCCAGATTGTGTCTATGTTTTTTTTCGGTCGATTTTGCTGTCTGTTGAAAAATGAATGAAAAAAAAATTCACCATCGGCAAACAAGACGACGTACATGTTGGGCACGAAACTTGCGAGAACCGCGACAAAAATAATTAGCGATCGAATCCTGAGAGAACTCGCGGTCTACCCGACCACCTCGTTATTCGCAATGCGGCGCCCAGTGTGACGTCATCAAGAGAGGAGGCTGTCTGGAGCTCCAGAGTGTACACTAAACGTATATTCACGTACACGCGTAAGCAAACTCCCACACGCGTCAATTGCACCTACACTTTACCCTACAATATTTAAGTTACTACTCTAGAGAAACTTATAAGGGGATGCACGACACGTTGACGTTATAGTGGTGGGAAGACAGGGTCGGTTGAATAGTATTACTTTGTAGAAAGACATAAAAATACCCTGAAATTTTTAAGATTCCTTAAGATGAAGTTGATAATCAGTTTAAATGAACTTTTATATGTTTAAAATAAGGCCCGTAATTTAAGGAATCTAACATTGTTGGTATACTAATTATAAACAATTTTTTATAGTGAAGATTCTCTTTGTATTACAAAGTATGATACATTTTATCAGCTGGAGATTTTATTGATCGAGCAGAGATATAGAAATAGTAATGCTCTGTAACGCAAAGTCTCATTATTTCCTCGACTCATACATTTTAAAAGTGCTGTCCATTTCCTGATTGCGGAAAATACGCTGCTGCCAGTTGAGCTTTTATTAAAACTAAAGCATCTGCTTTTAAAACATTAGAATTTTTCATTCAGCACAAAACAATTCCTCAAGTTAAATTATAGTTTAGTATTATGTCAGATTAAAATATCCAATTACTTTAACGTCGAACATAAATAAAAATAATAACCCTGTCGACAACGTATCCTATCTGATGCGCGACTAGTGATCCTCCGATAATGTAGGCAGTGACAAAAATTCCAAACTCAACTAATTAATTTGAAATCATTTACCGCCGCAAGGCTGGGCCACTAGGCGATATGAGATCTTCCTGTGGAAAAAGAGATTTTGGACGCCTGTGTAGCTCAGTGGTTAGAGCAGTCGACCGGCAATCGAAAGACCTGGGCTCGAATCCCAGCGCAGTCGAAAGCGTCATTTTTTCCACAGAAACATTTTCAAATTCTTTAAAAATAATAACGCCGGAATTCATCATTTGATTCAATCATCAGTCCGTTCCTCTTATTGTTAGTATATACAACAGCTGAATTCAATTATTGTCAGTTTCTAAAATTTCACATCTCTTGAGACTAAAATTTTCACTTAATATCTATATGATTAAAATAAGCATAATCAATGACAGAAATAAAGTATTTGTGAGATAAATTCACCCCATCTTTCGTTTTTCAAATATGCCCTGTTAACAATTTAGAAAAGAAACTGACCCCATGCCAAGACAACAATAGTCTAAAATTCAATATTTTTTAAAATTTTTGGGTCAATGAAATTATAGACATGATCTCAAATATTTCACGAAATAATATTTGTCTAAGCTAAACAAAATGAAGTTGAAATCAAGTTGAATCAACAGTAATATTTGTTTGATTTAACCAAATTGAATGTAAAAAAACCATCTTAGGTTAGATAAAACAAAACAATGTTTGGTTGATCTAACTATAAACTTTGGTTGGATTTACCGAATATTTTTTTTTATTGTACCTACCTTTTGTACAATAAACAATTCCTCTCTTTTGAGTTTAAAAAAGCAAATTTTCTATCGCTATTTAATATTTGTTTATTAAGTTTTTACCAAATCCGACCCTGTAAAGAAGGACTGACTGGGTAAGCAGGCTTCAGGGGGAGAAAGAAGTTGGGAGGGATAAAGGCCCCTCCGTCGCCGCCAGTGTTTGCGTTGCGCTGGTTTGCGCCACGCTTCACGGCTCCACCATCTCTTCATTCTCCTCTGCCGCTCTGCCAGTTCAGTTCAGTGCGCTCCCGTTTGTCGTGGGGGTATGTTCTTTCTTCGTATTTTATCGCACGTGCCAAATTAATCGATTTTTTCGTTATGTTCTGACTGTGAAAGTAGAACCGCTGGTGTGTCTTCTCCTTAAGATTCATGAGCTCGCGGGAAGTTTTAAATTTCGAAAACAGTTCAGTGCATGAGTGGAAAAATAGTTTGTGTTTGCTCCAAAAGGTTTTCCGATATCAGGGACGCCAACCCATCAATTTATAACAATAATGGATTAAAGCAAGCAAGATTGAGAGAAACCCGTCGGCAAATTAAGGTGAGATTGGTTATCCATTCTGAAATAGATTTGAATCGCTGAATTAGTATGAATTGAGAACCGCCCAAGCATTCCGTTCGCGTTACGCTCGCTACATACGGTATGACTGAAAATGAGCATCGCTTTACGTTAAGGGGAGAAAGGGAAGGGCAGCACGTGCACACATCAAAAATATCAACTGTTTTCTTATTCTCTTTAATTCGTGGGCGAACTCGCGAATTGTAGAATTTCTGCAACGTAGGAATGGCTCCACGCATTATACATATTATGTTATTTTTTCCTTATGTATCCGGGGTTTGGATTTTCTCCGGTTTCTCTCGACTCCGTAGACTTGACGAGGAGGCGAATCTCGAAAAGAACTAAAGACTCGTGCTGAACAATAGTAGTGTTTTCTTTTTTACATACCTCCATTGGAACTAGAGGACAAAGAATGCATAAACGATCATTCTCTAATATCGATATCCAGCTACTTTTCTTCCAAGTCTGTAGGTTCACTCTTTGAACTGCAAATGCAAGAAGCAGTGAAGATCTGTATTTCTTCCTTTAAGCAGAGGCTGAATTAAAGAAGATCTAGAGCATAAAATCTTTATCTGGCACATCTCTACATTAGTTGTCCAAATAGTATGTAGGCTTTAACTATTGAGAACCTGGAAAACCTGTAAAAGGCAAAAGTTATTTTAATAAAAATAAAATATTGTCTTTTCTCTTTTCAATTGATTTTTAAAATGAGAAAAACTTAAATTTGCAGTTATTAATAGAACTTCAAAAGTTAATCTTGAAAATTTGATAATATTATAATTTGTAGCATCCATTCAATTGAATTAGATGTTTTCAGAATAACTGTAGAATGTGATGCAATATAAAATTAAAAAATGGATTAAATATTCAATTTAATCATTATTATTAACTAGAAAATTTTATTGATTTTTAATAATATTTGTTACAGTTACATACATACTGAGATTATGAGATTAAGAGAGACTTTGGACCTTTAAATTCAATGATGTCAAGTCTTTGGTATTTAACCATTTTTATTCTTCCTTGATATATATCCTGATGAGAGCAACATTTTTGTTGCCGAAACGTCGAATTGCGATTATATGTCAATAATTAATTTTTGAACATCATACTTTGTATGAAGTAAGTCGTATTTTTATTTATTGCCTTTATAAATCTACAAACTCAAGCATATACCAACAGAATTAAACTTATCATTAATGACAGAACATCAAAAACAAATATATCAGTACTGCCAATTATGGTTGCGAATAACATCGGTATCTACCACCAGCAATTGTGTTTTTATTTGCATTCTTATAATTCTAAACTATTTTGAATTGCGTTAGAACACTTAGGAAGATGTTATTTTTAAACTTATAATGGTGAAACCCGCGGGCCTCTCTACAATTCTATAAATTAAACATTTCAAACGATTCTAATGCTGAACCATCATGCGCATATGTTTATTTGAATGATCCAGTTTAAAAAAAGTTCAAGCCAGTCTTCGTTGGTCTACATCTTTTGGAGAAAAACTCTGCGGCAGTTTAATTAATTTAAAAGGTTACTTATTAAATAAAAACGCTTTACGGTTGATTGGCCGCTTGCGTTTTTAATATTTTTTTAAATGAACACAGGAATTCTTTTTATTGATGATAGAACTTCTCACGAATGCTATAAGCATTCGTGTTAAAGCATGAATATAAGTATTTAATGGAAATTTTTTAAAACAGACACAAGTTTTTATTTCAATAAAAACGACTAAAGCGTTAAAATTGTGAAAATTATGGTAGAAAACCTAGAATTCTGCCTTTTCCTAATTTAAATTGTTTCACCGTGCTATTGGCAAAGATTGATTTACGTTGCTTGAAAATATTTATCATTCAAGGCTCATATATGTAACATATTAAAAAACAAGTAATTTTGTATACCATAAAATTGATTATGAAGTGAAATTAAGAGCAGGTATGTTAATGTTCTATTGAAATCAGCTTTAAGTATATTCACAATTATGGGACAATTTCTCGTTTTGAACGACAGTAATAAAATGTCCCTACCGGCAAAAAATTAAATTATTAGTCTCCTTTCTCACTCATGTCAATTCAAATATAGTTGAACAAATTGGCACACAATACGTAAATTAAAAATGATATTTTCTGATTTGCTTCTTGTACTAAATCAACTATGATTTTTTACTCATTTATTTGTATATAATATTGTACATGTATCGCATTGTCGACAAAGAAGACGGGTTTCCTTATATTTTTCCTCAAATTCGGCTGATGTTTCTGATATTATAATTGATTCTTGATTCCGGTATGAAGGTCTGTTTAGATTGCATATACGATTTGCACAGGTCAAATATACATTGTAGGGGACTGCCTTACGTAAGGGAAATAATAGCGAAAAAGCACTTTGTGCGCACTGATCGTTAAGCATTATGTTCACTGAATGGATAGGGAGCAGAATAGAGTGATTATGTTCTCGCGCCACGGTCAGCGACCGTAAAGACGAGTCAGGATGTGTGAACACTTCTTTCCTAGATGTTACTTTGTGAAGCCACGTAGAATTTAAACATACGTGCCAACAATCCAGGGCAGACGCGAATTGACGCAAAAAGAATATCTTAGCAAAACCAACGTTGAAAACTGATTCTATGTGGCATTATACCAATCTAACAGTTACTTCTTAAGGTGATTTCCATCGCATAACCGTTTTCTCAATACCATATACAAACATTAAATTTTCACACTTTTCTCTTTTTCACGCTGAATGTTACTTCTAAGGCACTCCTTTTCATTCAAAGGAGCTGACACCAAGAAATAGGAAATAGCTTGACATAAAATGTAATCATTATGTATTGTAAAACAACTTTTCACCAAGTTTTTGTTTTATTTGAATAACACAGTATGATTCTTGTTTATAATGAAAACCTATACAGGGTGCGCCATCTAGACCTTCGGTATTTCAACGATGAATAACTCTGTTGTTTTTCAGCCGATTTTGACAAATGAGCACGATTCTGAAACATCATTCAGTACCATTTTAACCATGAGTCAATACACACCAAAAGAACGCGCTGAAATCGTAGCGTTTTACATTGAAAACAATCGTTCAATTGTGAAAACTGTGCGTGCTTATCGTATCGCGATTTGGAGTGGCCTCCTCGTTCTCCGGATTTAACTGTACCTGACTTTTTTCTTTAAGGTTATTTAAAAAGCAAAGTTTATGCCAGCAAGCCAAAGACAATTGACGAACTTAAGTGTAACATACGAGCCGAAATAGCTGTTATAACGCCCGAAATGCTGGCCAATGTTATGCAGAATGCGCGAAAAAGTGCTCCTTTTTGTGTATCGAATGGAGGTGATCATTTAATCGACGTTGTGTTCTAAAACTGATTTGAAATAAATGGTATTGAATGTAGTTACAGGCTTGCAGACTTGCAGATCGTTGCCGTCGCTAAAGGCACCAACCAGGAATAATGCACCAGTAGTACTTCATGTCATCTCCGCATTTTCGCGAATAGCGCAAAGTTTTTCGAAAACAAATCTTGCTCATTTGCCAAAATCGGCTGAAAAGTGTCATAGTTATTCAATGTTGAAATACCGAAGGTCTAAATGGCGCACCCTGTATAGAACTGGTTATGCATTTATATATTTTTCTTAGTTTCTTCAATATTTGAGTGTTTTCAATCCAGCACACTCTGGACCTTAACTACTCAATATACTATTGGATCTTACGAGTTTGCACAATTACAAATAATCATTAGCTGTTCTTATCTTGAATGAGTCAGGTCATTCCATTTATCGTGCAGCTTCTTACTAGATTTCCAATCTATAGTTCAATCTTGTTGAAAAATTTACATACCACAGCCGAATGTAAACGTTATCCACTAGGCTCGACAAAAACCCGGATAAAGGAAAAGAAGGGGGGGGGGGATCTCTTGAATTTCTTGAGTGCTTTCGTTGAGAATACTCATAATATAAGAGTCTTATCTTATCGCGACGAAACCGACGTAAACGAGTGAACACCCTAAGAGAGATAGCACTATTTATTTTTATATGTTTTACATACAAGTGTATTGTATATGTTAAAAGAAAAAGAGATTACAACTTTTTATATGAAAGAAAATCTTTTAAGATTACATTACACTTAGCGTCTTGGAATTTCCAAGGAGTTGTTAAGAAGGTTCGATTAGACTTTACATATTTCTTTTCTTTTTCCAATGCCGAAGGAAATTCTTGGTATTATTTTTATCAACCTAATCATTTATTTGTTAATCAAATTTCACTTACATAGCGCTTATAAATCGTGTGACTTACAATATGAAAAGCATATTATTGAAACAAAGAATCCATTGCTGGGAATAAAACCAGCAATGTATCCAATTTCTGATTATTGAAGCTAGATTTTGCTGTTGTACTTAGAACAGAAGATTAAAAAATTTATTATTTTGCTTTGACATTTATTCTTTAATTAACACTGATAATGTTGGTATATATAAAAATATATAAAATTTTGAAATATATTTAAATATAAAAAAAAATTTGCTGTTTGGGAATGATTAAAATAAAAATTGTTACTCAGAGATTCAGGGTCTACTGTGCAGGAAATTCAGAAAATCCGGGAATCGTCCTTGATTTTATTTTTGGTGCGAAGTGTATTTCATTTCCTTGAAATTTAGAATTTTTTATTGTTCCTTTGTGATTACGAAATAAATAAATTTTAGTGTTAAAATTTATGATAATTCTGACTTAATTCTGGACTTATTCCAGAAATAATGGAAAGGAGGAGAAAAGTAGAGGTGAATTTACTCATAATCAGTTTTTCTTGAAAAAATATGCATGATGCATTATGCGTAGAATGATGCTCAAACACAATATTAAACGATTCGAGTGTACGTTTCAGCAGAGATTCTCTAGTTTCATTATATTTTTTGCAGATTCAGATGAATCGTGCCCATGTAGACTTTGCCCCCGTCCCCTTCACCCTCGTGGACTATATTGACCCCCCCCCCCCCCCCCATTGTCCTCGTAGTATATGCAATCTCTATTGTACTTTTAATGAAAAATTATCTATCTTTGTTATCAGGCTCTTCTTGCAATTAAAAATTATGGATGAAATTCTCAGTAAAATATTTTTACAAGATTTGCAGTTATTCTAGTTGTTACAATATGAGTACACTTAAATTCTGTTTATCAGTTACTCAATACGGATTACGAGTCGTCTTTTCTTCTGATTCATGGAATGCTTGTATTTATTGCGTTTAATTAGGAGTTCTCGGCCTTCATTAAAGAACTTGCCAGTACAGCATTGAATGTAGTTACAGGCTTGCAGACTTGCAGATCGTTGCCGTCGCTAAAGACACCAACCAGGAATAATGCACCAGTAGTACTTCATGTCATCTCCGCATTTTCGCGAATAGCGCAAAGTTTTTCGAAAGGCGAAGCATTGTGGTTAAATGAATTATTTTTAACGAGGTGGTATTATATTTCTGGGCACAATGAAACTGTTGTTTGAGAAAACCTGTCGAGCGAGGCTCTTCGTACCGAGTTTTCACGTCTCTTTTCCAAGGGCCCTGCTATTACAAAACCCAGTAAGCATCCGCACAACGCCAGTCTCTTTGTCCCTTCTGACTACATCATCACACGAAGCAGCAGTATTAGAGATGTAATTTTTCTTTTTTGACTAGTATGGGTTGATAGATCACAGCGAGTTTATTTCGTATCCAGAACAGATGTAATTACAACTGTAGATTCGATGACGGCTAATTCCATTTGCTTTGCGTCCATCGATTCAACTAGTTCTGTCAATTTGCAATGCAAATTTCATGCAATTGCTTATTTACGGCAAGAAACATGTAAATTCGAGTTGATTTGTGTTTTATGATACAGGCACAGATGTTCAAATATAATTAAAAATTTTCAGTTTTTTAAGAAAATGGACTATACATAGGGTATACGCCCACCCGGGAGAATTGGGAGAACTTTGAACTTTCTTTATTATATGGAATTCGTGAAAGCCATCGATATATATATATATATATATATATATATATATATATATATATATTTATACAATAAAAGAAAACAGTCCGGGAAAGTCTTGCGATTAATCTATATTTTTTAGACTTTCTCAAAGTATTTTCCGCTACTATCTACATACTTTTGCATACGAAAAAAACCCACACTTTGCATTGGGATTTAGATGGGTTGTCATAATAATATAACCAGGTTTTGTCACCTGTTATAATACTATTTACGTCCTGAGATTTTCCAGGCTTCAATTATTTAAGATTTTTTTGCACTACATTACACCCCCTTCTACCTTTGTTCGGGAGTGGGTGAGGTACCCATAGTGTTGAAACTTTTCTCACTCTTATATAATTAGTGAGAATCAAATGCACACTTGACTCATTAATATTTAAAATGTGCTGAATCTGCTGGTATGAGATTCATCGATCTGTGGTTATTAGATTTTTAATATCAGACACGTTTTCAAGCGTTACTGCATCCTGCGGACGGCCTGGAAGAGGATCACCTTCAAGAGTGAAGATTATATCTGTACATAGTCACCTTAGGTGGACAATTATCACCCAGTACTTGAGGCATTTCCTTGAAGCACAAATTTTTCACAGCCAGTAAGATGGGTGCCGCGTTTGCTCACAGCCGATCACAAACGGGCTCCTGTGATTGCGTCTGAGCAATGTTTGGGCATGTTTCAACGTAATTCAAAGGAATTTTCGCGACGTTATGTAACTGTTGATGAAACGTGGATTCATTATTATACGCCAGAAACGAAAAATCAGTCGAAAATGTGAACTGGGCCTGGCGAATCTGCGCTAAAAAAAGCGAAGACGATTCCATCAGCCGGTAAGCTCACGGTCACAAATAATAATAATATTAATCGATTATCTACAGAAGGGAAAAATTGTTACAGGAGAGTATTATGCCTCATTATTGGATCGATTTGATGCCATACTGAAGAAAAAGCGTCCCCATCTGGTGAAAAAAGTGCTTTTCCACCACGACAATGCACCAGCTCACACGAGTGCCATTGCAACGGCCAAATTATTTGATTTACGCTACGAAATACTTCCTCATCCACCTTATTTTCCAGATTTGGCTCCTTCCGATTATTTTTTGTTTCCTAACATGAAAACTTGGCTTAGAGGTAAAAGATTTTCATCGAACGAAGAGATCATTGCTGGAACAAATGAGTATTTTGAGGGGTTTGATAAAAATTACTTTTTAGATGGCACAAAGAAGCTTGAGTACCGCTATCATAAATTTATACAGTTAAAAGGGGACTATGTTGAAAAATAAATTGGAATTTTTATTATAAAAAATGTTCTTCTTTTCAATGTCACGGACTTATTGTAAAGCCCTCGTATACTTTAAAATCGCAAGAAATTCGATCGCTGTCCAAGTAGTGAAGATTGTAACTATCTGTGTTTTTAAATTTATAGGTTCCCTATTGAGAAATATTCATGTTCCTAAATAGAAAAGTTGAATACATAATATATAAATAATAAAACGCATACCTTTATTTTCCATTATTAGGCACCACAATTTTCCTATCCTTATTTAAGACTCAAAATCAATTCACTTCATGCGAACAGCTTTGCTGATGCATTTTTTATTTGATGATAACAAAATAAAACTATTTAAGTGAATTATTCAAATCAAATAAATATTTTGCAAGAAAAAAATATTTCAACTTTATCATAACATGAAGCTCTCAAAAAAGTATAATATGTTTCATTCACTTTAGAAATATTAATCGGTGTTAAATTTAGGTTTAAATTCAACAAAATGCAATCAACCAAATAACTCTCATTTGAGAAAATTAAAAATTGGTTTGTAGAAACCGACTTTGTAAATTTTAATGTACATAATTTTACCATCGCTAAATAAAGCAAACTTTGCCTATGAAACTCGTAAGTAACTTTAGTATTTTCTTGTTTGTTTCAGGTGAGTACATCTTGTGTCTATTTTTACCCAGAAGCTATGCGTGAAAGTAAATACCTCACCAACATGTAAGACTTTATTACCATTCCATTCAAAGCTTTAAAAGGACATATATCCACAGCTTGTTTGTTTTTCAGAATTTCAGGCTTCTAAGATATTTAGATATACCATTACCCTTTCAATTCATGAAAAGAAAGTCACATATATATATATATATATATACATTCTATTAAACAGAATTTACTTCTATGATTTTTCTATAAAAGGTGTCAATGCCCAAATAGGACGTCTTACTCTTCTGCGAATCACTATTATTCAGCCCAATTAGACAATTCCACATAATTTGTACTCGGGTCGGTTACACACATAGTGTTGGTTGCGATTCGCGGAATGAAACGCATACCTATATAACGGGTATGCATAGGAAAAGGAAAGAAATAATTGCCATTCACCTGCCTTCTTCTCTTTTACTTTCTTTTTCTTTATCTTTATTTTCTCGTTGTCCTTATTTATCTTTTTTCTCTTATCTTCATTTCCTATACAATTTTCATTCTAAACCTCCCTATTTCTTTATTTCACATTTCACTTGTATTTCCCTCAATTATTCGCGAATAATCGTAATCGGTAAAATGAGAAATAACGTTTAATTTTGTCCTAAGTGTAATTTCCTTGGGCAATAGGCTCCATAAAATATTTAAAAACAGCTGTTACTTTGATCGCAGCGCTTGATATGGCGAAATTGAGAAACTTTGTACTATATTTACGTCTGTCACTGCATATTATATATTATATATTGATAAATATCAATCAAGCTTTTTAAAAAAAAATTGTTTTTCAATATTGCACTATATATTACATTGTAAGTGTTAAGTTCGCTTAAATTTGGAGCGTCAGTAATTTCTATTAGTTCCGAAACATAATTTGTACTGATGAAATAAAAATGTCTTTCGATTCGCTTTTCGATGATGAAAAGCGGTTTATTTTGCCCGAAGGGGACTATTTCGAGTAAAATTAGTCAAGTTTACCAGGAACATTTTTAGTTTACTTGATTTTTAGCTTGTCTGGGAACTTTTGCGACAGACCTTATATTTTTCTTAAATTTATACTAATCTTTTAATACTGATATAACTTTTCACATGATGTTAGGCTCTGATCTTTTAATTAATGTTACTTTTATACAATACCATTTAATTACCTGAAAACAAAGAAAAATAGATGTTCGAAGT
Organism: Diplolepis rosae; assembly: GCA_030998225.1. Classification (NCBI taxonomy): domain Eukaryota; kingdom Metazoa; phylum Arthropoda; class Insecta; order Hymenoptera; family Diplolepididae; genus Diplolepis; species Diplolepis rosae. Next base: position 20,478,137 of record JAPYXD010000704.1, read on the forward strand.
TTGGGTCAATCCCCGAAGTCAGGTCGTGTCGCAAATGGTGAACCACTGCACTGCCTTCAATGACAAGTATATGATGTTTTCCTAGTTTTTATCGCTAAAAAATAAAATTATTGTATTTATTCTTATATCTTCTATTCTCAATTTCGTCATAGAATCATAATTGCAATGCTTTAAATGTTTTTTTAGCGTTTTTAGCCATAATAATGCGAGATCAGAGAACCTACGCGATTGATAAACTGTTGACTGATTTATGAATCTGTTCAAGAGAGAAAGAGCGTGTGTATGACTTGACATTCAGAATCGGATAAAGAGGTTAAGTCATCGTAAGGTGAATATGCGAAGAAGGCGTCTTCCTTGAATGGCGGGAGATTTCAAAACAAACAAAATTTATTTCTTTTACATTAACATATTTTCTGTAATTAAAGTTAACGTTTTGTTTACTACGAGTACAAATCGTACAAATCGATCATTTTGACCCCTCTGAACTGTCCGTCAAAATCTTATTTCACACTTATTAGAAAGCACCTACTTTTTTCATGAGTTGCACAATTTACTATTGGGTTGTCCCAGAAGTAATTGCCGATTTCACATATAGATGTCTTTGACCATTTTTTTGAATGGCTTCTTTCAATACTATGATTTTTTCTTTCTGGCATTTGTTAGTTGTCACTCTTAGCTTGCTTTTCAAACAAATTGCGCGTAAATTCGTTTACATTTGCTAGTTTGGCATCAACTTTAAGATGGAGTGTAAAAACGAGCATTTTCGTCATATTTTGCTTTTTTATTTCCGTAAAGGAAAGAACACAGCACAGGCTGCTAAAAACAGACAGTGTCGAAATTGGTTTGATAAATTCCGTTCTGGGGATTTTCCACTCAAAGATGAGCCACGTTCAGGTCGGCCAAATGAAGATGATGATGACCAAATCAAAGCCATAATCGAATCGGATCGTCATGTAACTGTGCAAAAGATTGAAGAAATGTTAAGAATACCAAAATTAACAATCGACCATCATATACAATGTCTTGGTCTCGTTAAGAAACTTGATATTTGGATTCCACGTGAATTGAAAGAAATTCATTCAAGAAAACGCATCAACGCTTGTGATTTGCATCTTAAGCGCAATGAATTCAACCTCTTTTTGAAACGAATTATCACTGGTGATGAAAAATAGATTGTTTACAATAATGCAGTTCGAAAACGATCATGGCGCGATGTAATTTACATTCAATTGTAAAACGTATGAAAATTCATGTTTTGAAATAATTATAAAAGAATTTGAAAATCCTTCTGTGGAAAAAAAATGTAGACTCTAGTGAACCTCTGATTAATAATAATATAATATAATAATAATAATATTATAATAAATACTATTATTAATTTTTTTCAATGAATTATATTTTATACAAGTTTATACAATTTTTAAAATGTTTACTTCTTACGTACACCACTTTGATGGAATGTAACCATTCCCGTTTGGAAGACGAGTCATAAACGTAACGTCGTCGATATTATTAAATAAAATAATGGCGAAATTTTTTATATCTTCGACTTTATATGCCTGACTTCTATACAATTTCTTTATACACTGAAAAAAATCATATTAGTTGTGCTGACTAAAAGGTCACAACTATTTATTTTTAGTAAGCAGTACCAAAAATTTTGTAAAACTTAACAATGCTCAAAAGTCCATGGAACTAAGTATGCTACTAATTTTTTTTTTGTTGTAAAATTGATCAAATTCATTTGGTTTGAGAAATGTAATTATTTTATTTCCATATGCAATATTTCGTGTAATTATAAATCTTTAATAATAGTAAACTTCAAGAAATAATTGTACGGACGAATTAGATTTTACCTGCTTATCAACTGTTTTGAATCGTTTTGAAATCATTACATACATTGATTTCTTAACATTTTGCTCTTGTTCTTCATCAAAATGTGAAGAATTAAATCATGGTAATTTTAAAGTATAATTGTAAACTGTTGTACAGTTTTTGATGAAAAACATCTCAACAATTATCATCCTTTGTTACATTTTGAAAAACCATAATTAAAAAAGTTTTTCTCTTAAACAATTCTAACCTTAGAAATTTCCCATCGACTTTAACCGAAATAAAATAGATAGAATGACTATTACAAATAGTCATAGCAATTTAAGCAATTAGTAAGTTGTAGAAAAACGTATTGTTAACTTCTATTATAAGATCGATACAATGTGGGAATGCATGAAAATAGTCCCGGCTACAAAACGGACCGACTAATCGGATTTTGTAAGTTTCACTAAAAATTTTAATCATTGCTACTCACTTAATCTAGCCGTAAGAACTAAAGTGTTCAGATAATACAGAGTAAAAAACATACTTGTGACCCTTTTTTTACAAAAAAAAAATGGGTAACCACGACTAATAATTTCTCTCAGTGTACAGGAAAAATGAAAGTCCATTTTCATTTACAAGTACAACGTTTTCGTTTCGAGTGTACACAAGGCCCATAGGATCTAACCAATTTATTGATCTCGCTATTTGTGGAAAATCATTAGAAAGTGCAATGAAAAATTTTACATAATCAGGAAGCTCAGAAATACGAATTTCCTTGGATGGACCTTCGTGAGGAGTATTGTTCGGCAAATCCTGCGTAATAAACATGTTGTATTGTTTTAATAACATTAATATAACAATGATGCCAAATCAATAACACGCGTTTTTTTATAAAAAGCAAAACTGAAAAAACTGACCTCGAAATAATTAAGGTAATATTTTTCCTCGAATCACATTTTAAAAATTGGAAACAAACATTGCAACTATATTTTCGCATTAAAATACACATAATCATCTAAGCATTTTCATGATTAAATAACAGTAAGTCGTTTGCTGAACATTTCAATGAGATCCACACTGAATTTTTAGCCTACTAATTTACTTCTTATATATTTCTTGTATACTTATTTTCATCAAATGAAATCTAGCAATGGACTTACTCGACTTTAGCATAAGATTTTCTAAAATTTAGTACTTATTCGCTGATGTGTAGTAATTTTTGTACCGTTCAGCCAAATAATTATAATCTAGAAAGCACTTTCTGATATAGAGAAAATAATTCTAATATTCAGAAATTCCTCGTTTCCGTGTTACTTGCCAGAGTAAGAGGTTTCTAGTACCAAACTAAAATCTTTCCTGTCTTGAAACGCACGGATTACTGGGCGACACGATAATTTCTACTTGCTGTGAACTGTATATCATGCTCCTTACAAAGTAGGGGTTACTGGGTGATAATTTTAAGTTTACAATCTCCGAAACAAAACGCCACCCAGTAAAATTTCATCAGTTCTAACAGTCTTTATTACTGAGTACTTTTTTCAGTGCAGGATATCACGTGAGCGTTGTCACTCTTTGTACATATGTAACTTCAATCTCCTCTAGTTTCCGGAATTTCTCTTGCACTAGAACTAGTTTTCGTTGATAGTCCTTTTCATATTCTGGGTTGACATAATGATAAACATAGACCAGATACTAGGCCCCAACTCTCGGCTCGCTCAAAGATTCGCATATCACACTCTCATGAAAAGCTATTGGGTCGATAGCATAGCGTTATATAGGGAGCGGGATAGAGAGAAATAGTGAGCGAGAGACAAAGAAGACGATACATTGATAGAAAGAGAGGAGGGTTTCAAAGAAGGATCGAGACAGCAATATTTAAGGGGGATTCTTGATAGTTGTGGGCGATGGAAGTGCCATCGACCGTAGCTTTGGATAAACCAAATAGAGTTATTTATTGATCAATTCAGTAAAAAATTCATATCACATGATTATGATGCGCATATAATAAAGAGAAGGGGTTGATTGTTTTTACTTCGATCCTTTGAAGATTTTTAAATTTTCATTTCGTTTTGAAGACGTAAAGTTTTTTAAATTTTGAAACATAAAAACTATCAATTTTATAAGCATTAAAACTCACTTTTGCAGGTGTTTATATTGAAACAGTTTTATTTTGACAGAAGCATAAAATTATGAAATTTTTATTTATTTGTGGGGAGCGGCTAAAAAATGAGATATGGATTGAAAATTATCTATTGTCCCGTCAAAAGCCATAATGTGAAAACAACTTCTACTACCAAAAATTGATTAAATGTGTTTTATAAGGATTGTTTATGTATAACTAATTCCAACAGAGAAACTAAGATAAAACATTTATACACGAGTTGCACACAAAGTAAATGAGTGCGAATTGCAGTGGACCCTTGTCTCCTTTTTATGCAGCAATTTTTGTAGAAGTATTTTTCTATCTTTATTAGAAGAGTGCAGGTGTATCAGGTTAATAATACATTCAGAGGGTTCAAGTGTTTAAGATTATTTTGCGAATCTCTTAAGGAAGCGTCAACTTTTTTAAAAGTAGGCGAATCAAACGAAAAACTCGTCCGATGCAAAAAATAGGAACACCCAGCACGTGCCATGAGCATGTGAAGAGCGACTGGAATTTTCTTTTGGCGAGAAATCTTATTTGATTCCCTATCTCCTGGTATTCTTTGTGCTTTCCTCGGCTTGTTTGGTACTGCTGTTATTTCTGCGTTGCTGTAATATGCCGTTTAATAGCTTTTTACTAAACGATCGATTTCTTTGAAATCAAGAAAGGAGTAGGTATGGACTTGTCATAACTAATGAATTTTCGACGCCAAATTTTAATCAATATTGCAAATAAGAAATTATCAAAAATTTATGAAATTTCATTTGGTAATAGTTTCTACCGTTATTGATTACGCTTCCAAATCTAAAGATAATGTGTCTGATGCAGTTTTTATTTTTTATTTCTCACTTCATTTTTATTCGATAATTCAATTCAATTCAAGATAATGTGTCTGATGCAGTTTTTCTTTTTTATTTCTCACTTCATTTTTATTCGATAAGATTTTAAGAATGATATACAGTGCTTGAAATATTTCACGTGATTGTGCATCACATACACACACACATATTGGGGTGAAGAAACCTTTACGCCACGTGGAACATGAAACCCCATGGTAACATAGGAAACCGTTAGATGTCACACAAAGTCTATAACGGCTGTAAAAACCAGGCATATATGGTAGAAAACATGGAATTCTCATAAGACCTATGAAGAGTCAACCAGCTTTGATTGTCTGGGAGTATGGATATAGTTTGTTGGACATTTTTAAAAATTCATAAAAACAGCTATACTGAATTTTGGAAATTTTGTAGAAGTAAGAATAGGAGCATCAACCCAGGGATTCAAAAACCGCAAAAAAAAACGAATTTCGAAAAAAGTGTCACTGCCAGTTTCGATTGTTCACCCTTCATGTATTATGATTTAATGAGGAAAATCGTAGCAGAGAGTAAGGATATAACTGATAGATTTAATTATTCATAATTTAAAAATGCTTTTATGTTTTATTTACAATCTATCAATCATTTTTTATTCGATTTTGAAGCTAGTGGGATAACGTCTCTCAATTTTTATGGAAAAGAATTAATTTGCATCACAGGCTGATGACAAATGATGACACACCATAAATATAAAATGCATACATCCGCCCATTTGCTTCTTTTGTTCTGCTTTGAAGCTCTAACTTAACACAGAGTTCTCTCTCCTTTCTATAAAACCATTTAAGTCCGTATCAATGACGAAAACAGAGGAAAATATCTGTGGGTGCACCTCGCCCAAGATCACTTTTCCTTGCTATAGCTTGTTCTTCAGAATACCCACGTGGGGCAATACCTATATACACAAGAGCCTCGAGATAAACAAGCATCTGTAGGAGCGTATCCATATGCATGCAGATGCTGATACGAATTAAGGCGCGTTTCGGTCGGGCATGACCTCTTTCTTTCCGGCGAAGGAAACGTTGGACCAACGAAGCAGAGAGTTTTATCTCGAAGCAACTAACGGTTGACATCACCGTGATGCATTGATGCCGATTTGCATAGACCAGGAACGTACTCAGCATCTACCGTCAATCGACTTTACATATATCTTTAGAAGCAACAAAGAAGCTCGAAAATGTGTGAGCCCTGAAAAAATTAGGGTCTCGTTTGTCATTTTCTGTCAGGTATTAAAGTTTCTTGTCACTCGTTGAAATTGATAATTTGATTGAAAACCACTAGTGAACTATTTATTATTGCTGTTTTTATCATTCCTCAATGTAGAACAAAGTTGATATGAGTAATTGGTTTTGAGATCCAAAAATAATAAAACTAAATGTTTCATTCAATCAAACGTTTCGACTTTGATCGGGGCCCTTAACAGTGATTTATTCATTTCTTGTGTAATATAGCTGCAAAATAAATGTGAAAAGCTTTCTTTCCAAAAAAGAAGTATCAAAGTTCTTGTCTATCCTTTTTTCATTTCCTGGGCAACCGCATACTCTATCCTCGCACAATTATTGTCACCAAGAAGTTATATTGAGAGTCAATACAAATATTATATTATATATATTATCATATTATATCTGTTTTCGTTCCTTAAATCCTACTTTCATTCTTTAGGTTCTACTTTTGTTTCTTAAGTCCTCTAAACAGATTTGAAAATATAGGTTACATTTTTCCAATGTGTTTCGTTGTCATGCAGCCTACGTTTTTAACATGGCTAGTATTCATGTACGCAATTTCAAATTTCCCACTGAATAAGTACTATATTTATACATATTATTGATATAACATGTTCGTAGTCAATCGAGTCGTAAATGGGCAGCCTCAATTTAAATTTAGACGCTCAGTGTATAAGCGCATTAGTCTGTGCTTTTGTAATGGTCTAGTTTATATTACATCTTGAAGTTAGCAGATTTTTAGACTTGAATTAAAACTGTTTTTTACAGTGTTGGTTTTTTCTTCTGATATTTAAAGTGAAAGTGCTTTTTAATTTTGACTTGTTACTTTCTATTTTAAACACAACATTTGAACTATACCTCAGAAATTAAATAAGTTAAGTACGATCCTGATATTGGCGTCGAGAGCAAGAATATCTGGAGCTGTTTCTTAACCCTTTAATGGCCAAGCCACTTTTCCTTTCTTTTTCTTTGGATTAAAATTATTTCCTCTTGTATTTTCATTAAAAAGTAGTTGAGTTTTGCCAAAATGACGAAACATTTGGAATAAAGTATCTAGAAGTAGGATTTCGTGAACGTTGCTCGACTGCAAAATCAGCTTTCAAAATCGTGCTACCCTTACAATTTTTTAAATGGATCAATATACGCATGCCCATGGACTTTTGAAAAACCAATATTATTGGTACCTACAGTTACATCAAATTAATTCATAAAACTATTATCAAGATTTCCCTACCTTATCGACCCACAACTTTTTTATCTTATTCAAAGTGGACGTTGCTCATCTGCAACAGTGACCGTTAAAGGGTTAAGTTCGTGATTGAAAATACTAGACCTTAGGCAATAAATTGCCTCCTCAAAACCCACGCTGGTTCCGTTGGTAGGCTGTAAAACATTTACTCGACGTAATATGTAGAGATACATTGTACTCTATGCCCGAACGATCTTTAGCCCATAAAGCTTTCATACATACGAGCCTCAACTTCCGTAAAACTAACCATGACTTCAGATCGTTACCAATGAGCGCTACAGGCTGATCGCATGCACGCTAGGAATATCTGTTTTCTACTTTTTGCTTCGAGCGACCAATGAGCTCCCCGTATTTCGAATTTAAAAAATTTCATTTGAAAAGTGTCTGTGAACCCTAACGGGTCGTCCTCAATTTTTCTCTAAATTCTTAAAAAGAACTTAGGATGTAACATGACAAGTGTTTACAATGTACCATTTCCTGACGTTTTGCTTCATACAAAAGCCATCGGTGTCAAAAAGTTGCAAACAGTTAACAACTATAACATTTTACTGCGATTTTTGAGCTCAATGTCAATGCACTTGTACACCGTTTACAACATTCTGATACTCTTGGCTTATTACGCAAATTTATGATAAGAGCAAAGTAACTAATAGCGGATATCGATACCGTAAAAAAATCCAAATGATGAAAGGAAGTTGAGCATCGTTAAATTTCATATAAAATTATTTAGACGAGAACAGAGATGCCAAACCAGTTTTATTAACGTTTGAACATAGGTTTCATTCGAGTAGGTTGAAGCTGATTACGGAGTACGATCGACTTGACAAAGTAATAGAGTTAGCGATCTCGTTTTGTTTATACCCAGAGTCTAATTTGAAGCTAAATCTTCCAGGCAAACTCCCCAGATCCCCTCGAGCCAAAACTATAAATTCAACTCACGATGTATCCACAGGGCGATTTATTTGTTAGCTCGAGCAAAGGTTGTTGGTGAATCCGGGGACAAGGATAGATTTTCTCTGCATACTGGCTTTGGTATTCGAAATATTTGCACATGGCTTGTCGATAAGAGCCACAGTCATTAATTAATGGAAATACGCTTTTTCACGATGTGTTAGGTTTGAAGATTTGCCACACAAATTGGTAACAAAACTAACAAAAACTGAAAAGTAGACTTTTTTTCAAACAATATTTTTAACAAATTTTAATGACTTTAGCATTATGAAATGTAATGCGTAGAGCAGTTCAAAGATGTATCTTCAAAATTTTCAACTTTCTTATCCACCTTGAAAAAGCGGTTAGTTCACGGAAAAAAATAATTAGCTGCATTAGCTAAATATTCGCTACCACAGCTAAGAAAGTTACTTGATATACGGACAGCGAATCTCTTAGCTGCTAATACTAACGTCTATTTGCTACAGTACTTTAGCGATGCCAGCTAATTTACGTTAGCACTGGTAACAACGATTGTGCGCAGTAGCCTATCGGTCGTGTTATCTTCCTGTTCTAACAGCGTTTGAAGTACTAGTTAATTTTATTAGCAATTGCTGCAAATAGAGGTAGCACTCAAAATCATTGATTTTGAACTTCCAAACCTACATTTAAATACAGTTACACCTGGGTGCTTAAGAAAAAAATGATCTCGTAACCCTTCTATACTCACAAAAGTCTGCTGGCAAGTTATATCAAAACAACTAATTTCTTGCGACATATCGTAACCTGCAAAATTAAAAACGAAAAAAACTGATTCAGTTCTAACCTTAATCACAGCATAATTTTTCAAGAATAAGAATAAAACGTGAGCTGCTTTGATGACCAAACTTATAGCTACAAGTAGAAACATTATCGGGAACAGTAGCGACTTACTTGCCAGTTCAATATAATGTTTTCAAAAATTGTACAAGTATACAACACTTAGAATTAAGATAACCTCAGTAAGACGATAATAAATAGCACAATAAAGAACCTATTACAAAACCTACAATACAATCTTCAGAGATCAGTTACAAATCAGTCATTTGCATTATAAATTAACGCGAATCGTCGAATTATTTATAAATTAAATTTAAAACAACGCGACAGGTGTACAACTTACCATTTACAGCAGAATATCTGACTAGTCGCGCTTTGTGCGCATGAGTAGCACAGAAAACGCGGGATGTCTAAGCAGCCGTTAGCAACCGCTGCTAACTTCTTACATATCAGCGCAAAATTTTAAAAGCTACGAGTACGAATTTTGAGATTTTCTAGGAGTGTAAACTGTTTTAGCAGCAACAAACAAATGATTAGCTACAACTCTTAATACGCTAAGGAGTCCAATGCAAATTTTCAACTTCGATTGCAGCTAACATTTTTTAACTGTCCCAGCAAACTGTTAACTCTCTCAGCAAACTTTTTATCAATCACAATTAACTAGTCGACAGCTAACTGCAGTTAGCAGTAGCAGACATTTCATTTTTTTCCGTGTTGATCCAATTATTTCATTTAGTAAAATATGGCACTGTTACTTTATTTGCTAACACAATAACTTTTTTTGCTTACGTTGCTATCCGTATTGTTATTTCAGGAATTTGGGTACGTCCAACTAACTATTTTTTATATTATATATATAATTGAAGATATATGTTGATGTTGGTAATTGGCTTTAGGGTCCAAGGTTGATAAAAACTCAGAGTTTTACATAATCAGACGTTTCGGCTCTGATCGGAGCCCTCATCAGTGATTTATTTAAATCTTGATTAACACACAGTTATGTGTCTTCCCAAAAAACGGAAAAAGAAAAAACTGGATAATAACATTTATACAAAAAGTCGTAATTTTAATCAAGATTTAAATAAATCACTGATGAGGGCTCCGATCAGAGCCGAAACGTCTGATTATGTAAAACTCTGAGTTTTTATCAACCTTGGACCCTAAAGCCAATTACCAACATCAACATATATCTTCAATTATTAATTAAGGGTCAATGTAAGTCCAGAATATGAATATTTTATATATACATAACTCTTGCTGAAAATCTCTTAATAAATAATAAGCAATTAGAAGATTATTTTCAGCGTAAAATTCAAAAGATTGAAAAGGGAGAGCCTTCTTCTATCCCTAATTCTCCTAAAGTAAGAAAGTTTCGACTCATCAAGCAGATGCTTTCGGTGCAAGAAACGTAAAGTAAACATTTCTTGCGCGATTTCACTTCAGACCCTCGTAGGATGCCGTTGACCTTATTGATAAACATAGCAGTTTCAAGATATAGTTAAGAGTAAATTCCTATGAAGGCTACTACAGATAATGTGATATCGATTTAAGAAGCAATGGTCATGAAGCTATAGTATATTACGTGCCTAGGCGCACAATGAGGGTTACTACGTGATGAGCGACAATGCTCGCAGGAGATCGAAGCCGAGGCGCGAGATCAGTCCTGCGAGCATTGTCGCGAGTCTCGTAATTTCCCGAATTGTGTGCATTGGCACTCATTCTATTTTATGTGACTTCGGTGCGGATACGATTCTTTATGCGTACACTCGAATCTAATCTAGTATTGTAGTTGTTTGCGGCGCTAGTCATTACACTTGATATTTCGCGACTAGTCCCAGCCATTTTGATTTTATCGATCCTGTGTAGTAGTAGCTTGTTGTAATAGAACATGCGCAGTTCAAATGTACAAGGCTTTGTCAGTAGGGTGCTAACGCTGTACAAAGAAGAATAAGAAGAAGATTCTGCTCCGCTGTAAGACTATATGCGCATGCGCAATTCAATATTTACATTATATTCCTCTGTAACGGAATATACAACATTCCATTACTCTCAGCTGTAACGGAAAAACGAGTTTCCGCTCCGGAGGCACATAAAATTATTAGATATACAGGGCGATTTCTGGATATGAATTCCTATAATCGACATTTAAATACATTCAAGAAGTTTCAAATATAGTAGTTCTGTTCCGTGCTAAATCTCGAAGTTTCTAGAAGGATCTCGAAACGATGGCATCATTTTATGAGTGTAAATTTTCATTGAGATCCCCGTGTATTTACCAAGGAATAGAAAAATATGTAAAATCGGAAGTTCCTCGAATGTTCATTACAAAAATGACACCAATATATAATATGATGTTTTACTTGGCCATTAAACGCTAACATCAACCATGGAAAAAAGTCCTGGTTTCATCTCCTCATCCTTGCATTCATTACATCGGCTTCAGACTGAGAAAGGAACTATCTAACATAAAGCACTCCCATAATGTAAATAGCGCAGAAACGATTTAATCTAATCATAAGGACCCACTTTGTCCTCCTTCGCAGTTTGACTACGTAAAAAATCTACGTGAGCATAATTATTCCGTTAACTAGCTCACGATTCATGTGATTTCACACTTAAAGCATGATCCGGTTTGATTCTGACAATTAGAAAAGAAGAGAATCGAATCCAACCTCAGAAAAAGCATAGGAATCATTCCGACAGTTGCGCGCATTGGGCTGCATCATTACGATTGATTCCTGTTGATTCCGCCTGAGTCCAGCTGATTCTTTGTTGATCCTTAATTGATTCCCTTAATTCTCGACCAAACAAAAATATTACACCCTACACCGGCGATGTCAGCTGAGAACCAATACAGCTTTACAGCTCGACGTATGTGTAGCCTGCGCATTAGACAAGTTTTAACACGTTGATCTCAAGTGATCTCAAGCTAAATCGAGCTAACTCGCTGGAGCGTGCACGGAATCGTAGCGATTCCGAGTATATTGGATCCGCCATTTTGAATTTGCAAAATCTGACTTCATATTATACATTCGTAATCCGCGACCCCAAAAACCATAGAGTAGTATATTAAATTGAAAATTAAACTATCGTGTTAATTGCGTGACTGAAAGGGTTAAGAACGTATTATAGGAAATGATTTAAAGGCTAAGGCAAACAGTAAGTTAATAATATAGATATTACTCTGCTGAATTCTGCAATTGATCAAACAGATTTTGAGATTCTTATTTTTCTTCAAATAATAATAGTTATTTCAAATTAATTAGTTGAGTTTGAAATTTTTGTCACTGCCTACATTATCGGAGGATCACTAGTCGCGTATCAGATAGGATACGTTGTCGACAGGTGTCCTCGCAGACAATTTCAAACTCTTATATCGCAAATAATGCAAATAAATTCAATATTTAAAGAATTTGAAAAAATGACGCTTTCGACTGGGACAGTCGAAAGCGTCATTTTTTCCACAGAAAGATTTTCAAATTCTTTAAATAATAGTTATTAATTTCTAAATTAATAACTATTTTTATTTGCAGAGAAAATGAAATTTCAAAATCTGTTCAATCAATTAGAGAATTCAATAGAGTAATATCTATATTATTATCTTACTGTCTACCTCACATTCAAATCGTTTCCTAGAATAACAGGGTGACCGTTTTCACCGGCGAAAATAATTCCCGGTCATTGAAATTTTTTTCCCGGTCATTAAAAAATAGTTTCCAATAAATAACGGCTAATGCAATGGGTTTTTAAAGTTTTGAAATATTTTTTATTAATATTTTAATTAATAATAAGGCGGGAATTTCGAACTGCATAATATAATACGAGGTGTGTCCGAAAAGTATCCGACCTGCGTTTATATCTTCGCGCCAGAGCGCTCGATTGGCCTCTGCGGGGTATGAGCGTAACCAGTAATACCTCACGAACCTCCTGAATGCCGTAGTTACCGGCCGGATGCCTTAGGTCGCGCGCAGCGTATGTTTATGTCCAACGTGCTTTTTCTGTTCGTCGAATTTGTTTACAGTTGAAAATGACAGAAAGAACAGATCAACGAATTTGCATCAAATGCAAACTACCGCGTTTCTGGTCAAGCGGTGACTGGCTTCTTCACCACGACAACGCGCCAGCGTATTCATCAAACCTTGTGCAGCAATTTTTGGCGAAACACAAGATTGTATAGCTTCGTCAGACTCCGTACAGTGCCCACATAGCTCCCTGCGACTTTTGGATGTTTCCAAACTTGAAAATGGCGCTCAGAGGAAAGCGGTTCGACGTCATCGAGACGATTCAGAGTAATCTGACGCGCGAGCTGAAGGGCATTCCAAAATCCGCGTTCAAGAACTGCTATAAAATGTGGAAGCACCGCTGGGAGCGTGTGGTTCAATTAAATGGGGACTACTTCAAAGGATGCCACGGTCCAGATGACGAAAAATAGCATCAACGCGGAGATATGAATGCAGGTCGGATACTTATCGGACACACCTCGTATATAAGTAAATCACTTTATATAACGCATTTAAAAAAAATTAAAATCGTTTTTTATTAAAAAATTTAAAAAACTCCCGATCAACAAAAAAATTCCCGGTCATTTCCCGGTTTGTCCAGGTCACAGAAAATTCCCGGTTATTTCCCGGTCCAGCGGCCACCCTGAATACGTACTTAAGGGCGAGTGAGCACACAAACCGAACATCGACTTACATTGCCGCCATTACTTTTATTCCCTAGGGTCTGTAACTTTATTATGCTTCAGCGTTGCCGAAAACATTTAAAATATCATCGACATTTTTGGAACGATGTACTTCATACTGTACCGTGCGGTTTATAAATTTTTAAGAACAAGCAGAATACTTTTTATTACGCTTTTACGAAAATATCTTTATTTGTTATAAATTCTTTCTTAGCTCATAAGATTTTCGTTTAATTCCTTTAACAATGCTGAATGTGATAATTTAACGAAATGCCCCTATGTTTTCGTTTTACCAAACTTTCTTGATTTGTTATGCGGATGTTGCCGCTCATATATAGTAATTGTACATCTCGTAAAGCTTAAGTTACAGCAGGTGTATTGTAATTTTACTAAATGTATTGTATCATTCGACAGTGTCTCTAGTAATTACTACATTTACTTCACAAGTATTGCAATTGGGAATATGCAAGCAAAAAATTATATCATTTTATATAGGCAATCCCAAGTTTATGTTATATAGAAAATAATTATAATGGCAAACCAAGTGCTAATGAAGTTCTAAATATTTAGAAAACTGGCTTGTTTATCAAAAAATGCCTTCTAAGTTGGATAGGGGCACCAGGAATCCGTGGTGCTGAAGCCACTTTGTAAGTAAAATTTACAAATTATAATCATTGTTCTACTATGTCAATTTAAATAAAAGAAAAAACTACTAATCGATGATAATAAAAAATCACTCATGTATAAGTTAATGTATTTAGTACATAGTTAAATTATTATTACGTTATTAAAGAAGATGAGTATATTATTGGTAAAATGTATGATATAAACATTAATTTATTATTGTAAAATTTGTTTCGAAGCCAGAACTTGAAAATTTGTTAATGAAAAATCTGAGAAAAGTAATAACAGCAAGTTCAATATTTAACATTCGACAAATTGAGGTTAAAATTTGTTTTGAGCGTTATAAATATAAATATATATTTTTTCAATTATAGTTTATTCACAAATAACAATATTATGAACAAGAAATAACAATATTTATAATATATCAAAATTATCTTGGCAGAAAAACATGTTACTAGTTCCCGGCTTATCTCGGCGTTGTGCACTTTCAAACCATTTATTTCACACAATCGGATTTACCGGAACCGGAAAAGAAATGTTGGTGTCTTTATTGTCGAATTATAACACCCCTCGACAAAACACCATTTATATGCCGTTTTTTTTTGTTGACATTTTATGGAATTTTCAATTGGCGTCAATACAAAGATGCGACTCAGAGCAATTATACACAACGACATGACGTCACTGTATCGTCAGAAACGTTCGAATGTTTCCGAAAAATTTTGTATGCAAATGTGACCCCCAAATTTCATTTTTTGATCATTTTAAAAAATTGTGCAAATTTCTGATTTCACTTCACAATACCATGGTTGTATTTTTGCAGTATATTCGTGCATGCGACACGTATAGCTTTGATTTTTATCGTAATTGCCGTAGTAAGAAACTTTTTACTTCTTATCGGTATCTCTTGGCAGCAACATGTGACAGCGAAAAAAAACGATGAACCGATATAGAGAAGACACGAAAGGCTAGCTTAAATGAATTGAAGTTTCAAACAGGCAGCTATCTCGCGCCTACCTGTAGTTTATTCAAGAAACTCCATGGGACACAAAACCAACTCGTTTCTCCTTCGCATTTCTCAGCCTCGATAGTTAGATGTTTGTAGAATGTAGGAGCCCCACTTCAGACAGGGATAATTCATGCGCGAACCTCCCGCCGCGGCAGACAACGATCCGTTGGATATCTTTTTTTTCGGTTGCTTTTAATATTTCTTCGAATATTATTAACACATTTTATTTATGTTTATTATTACACAATTACACATATAATCGCTGACTCAAAATCATTACGGAAAATCTTAACAACGATTGGAATTTAAAAAAAATCTTAGTTATGTTCCTAACTTATGCTGGGTTGATCAATTATTAATTTAGGATTAACCACTAATAATATATCATTGAAAATTTGTTAAATTTGCAATTTTAATGCGAGGCGATTCGTTTTTGCGATGAAAAGATTTTATACGACTACGCCGTATCTAAACTAGACAAAAGAGTATTTAACAAATATATTCATTCGCTTGAGAAAGATTTGTGATAGAAAATTATCGTTTATAATTCCAGGTATTCAAAATTGAAAGAATTTGAGAATCTTTCTGTGGAAAGAAAGACGCTTTCGACTGCGCTGGGATTCGAGCCCAGGTCTTTCGATTGCCTTTCAAACTCAACTAATTAATTCAAAATTTATTCCAAACAAACATTTACACGAAGTGAAGTTGAGACGTTATTTTCATTCATTTTTTTCAGAGATTCCTCAAGTTAAGGGCATGGATCAATCTGACCTCGCGACTGAATTATACATTAATTTGTTCATGTAAAATAACTCTCTTTATTTACAAAATATCTTTCGGAAAATTTGGGAAACGTAACAAAAGACAATAAAGCACGGCTGTTAACTTTTTTTTAGTAAAGATTTTGAAAAATAAAATGGGAGACTTATTGATCATTACAGTTAACTGTACAAAATTTTGCAAAATTTTCAATCAAACAAAGTTGACAGACGTTCTTTATCGTCTTCTGTTGTATTTTCTAAATTTTCACGAAGTTGTATTTTTTTCTGTAAAATGTAAACGGAAAATGAGATGTTGAATTTAAGAAAACCGAATAAATATAAAACTTGCATCTAACATGTGCCACGAGGAATTGAACCTGCGTTCTATGCATGCCTTGCCAGGGACTTTTATTAAACGCACCAAGCCATGCAAGATGCACGCTTCAAATTTTTTCGGTTTTCTTAAATTCAACATCTCATTTGCCGTTTATATTCTTCACGATTCAATATTAATATTGTTTTTATTTTTTCGCAAGTTACTTTTGCATGAGTTGAAAATCACAATGTTTCTCTGTTTTTTTTTAAAACACAGTTCAGAACATATTCTTTAAATAATTTTACAGATGGACGAAATGTCACGATATCCGAGTTTTACCAAATTTTGCAGAGAGTAGCGACCAAATTTTCTCCGTGTAGTTTAAATATCAATGAAAGAAATAAAGGTGTACAAATTGGGATCATATAAGTATTAGCAAATAAGCTTTCATAGTTTCCCTGACTTCAATTCTATATCATTCTTGAAAGCTTAAAAAAATCTTTTATATTTTTTTCCTCCAGTCTGACACCACGGAAACGCGTGATTTACATACAAAGAGTCTATATCATGTCCCAAACAACATTGCCTGCGCATTCCTGGCAGGCAAGGCTTTAAAACTGATTCATTGTTAGAACTTGCCACAACACTCGGCAGCACCCTTACCCCCCCTCCAGCTTTATATCGCCCACCACAACTCTTCTCCCAACGAACAGACAGAGGGTTTTCATCGTAATGTGAATTTATGAATACAATCAAAGTAGATGTAAATATTTCGGTATTTAATACCGTTTAAATGCTTTTATGGAAAGGACATATCCTAGGATTATGTCTTTTAATACATATGTCAAGTGATTCTTATATTATGCTTAATAATTCACATCTTGAAATTTGAAATAATTCGAATTCTGAGTTCGAAATTTTTGCCAATTTGAAATCTTTCTGTAGATAAAGAGACGATTTTGACTGTGCCGAAATATTTTTTATTTTTTAATATCTTATATCCTAGATGGAGAAAAATATAAGTTATAAAATTTCAGTGTGCTGAAGACACTGAAGTACACCTTTTAATTAGTAAGCTATAGTAATATCATTTTATTAGTTAGAACAATCGTTTACAATAATTTTTATTAGTTTTAAAATATTTATTATTGAAGTTTAATGAGTTCAATTTCCCAAACAAGTTTCCAACATCAATTAGCTTTTACCAATAATCGTACAGAAGGAAAGGAAAAAGTAGTTAAAGTAGAAGTTGGTTAAAAACAATTCTATTTCCTTTTCGTGCTTTATTAATGTCCCTGGGATACGATCAGGGTTTGAATCATGAATTAAAAAGGAAAGGATTATCTAAGCGAGAGTGCCAAAAAATGTACATTCCGTTTTTTTCCGGATACGTTTATCGCATTTGAACCCACAATTCGTTGCACTCCAATGCAACGCTGGTCTTATAAATAGCAATACGTTAGGGCGACTTAGCAGTTAACAAACGGTAAAACTAACACGGCCTCCTACAATAACATTTCACTCCGGTCACATGTTTTCTGCGGGTTGACTATTATAAGATCACCGTGTCCCTTGATTTTCAGCCTTCGGCTTTTTCTCGTACCAGTCTTCCCTTCCCCTTACTTCAATCCAATAGCATACCATTAAAACAATCATGATGAAAAAAATTCAAGGATTTAATTTAGTTTGAATTAACTTCGCTTTTTTTATTTTTTAATATCCTTAAGATATAGTAAAGCTAACTTTTAGATATAAAAATGTGGAAAAGAGGTTTTTAAAGTTGGTTTCTTTTTCATTGCAGGCAGACGGGATGCGACCAGCAAAAGCGTAAGAAAGGGGACCTTCAACATGGGACCGATTCAACGAATGGAAGGACCTCTACATTTACCTAAGACGATGGCAGAATTGTCGTTGTTGCTGTTAGCTTTAATTCTGCCGATTACCCGATCGGATTCTGCCGTAGGTCCAGTAAACAACGACCTAGACCTCGTACCCGGTGTGATATCTTCCTCGTCATCCTCTTCATCATCGTCTTCCGTTGTCGGGGTCATCCCCGGAAGTGGTTCTAACACAGGAAGCTTGGGAGGGCCTATAGGAGGAAACGGAGTCGTTCATTCGATGATTGGAAGTCCTTCTGTGAGTGGAATGAATCATGGTAATAACAGATGTGAAGAGATCACTATCCCAATGTGCAGAGGAATAGGATATAATATGACATCAATGCCTAATGAGTTAAATCATGATACTCAAGAGGAAGCTGGTCTAGAAGTCCATCAATTTTGGCCACTCGTTGAAATCAAGTGTTCACCAGATTTGAAATTTTTCTTATGTTCGATGTACACACCAATTTGTATTCAAGAATACAATAAACCTTTACCTGCTTGCAGAAGTGTTTGTGAACGTGCTAGAACAGGATGTGCTCCTTTGATGCAACATTACGGATTTTCTTGGCCGGAGAGAATGGCCTGTGAGAGGTTACCTGTGCAAGGAGATCCTGAAAATCTCTGCATGGACCAAGACAATCGAACCAGTTCTTCAGAAGCAGGCGGTCCTGCTAGTAATACACCAATACCAGCAGCAGCTCCGCCAAGGCCAACAAGGCCTTCAAAAACTACTCAATCACCGAAATGCAAACCTGGAAAGAACCAAAAAAACTGTCAAAATCCTCCAGGGGAAAGGGCAAGAGAGTGCGCGTGCAGGTGCAGAGCACCTCTCGTTCACATACCCCTGGGGGCAACGGGTTCCAGCCCTGCACTTCATGGAACGGGAGCAGTCGCCGCGGGAATGCCAATGTCGGGTCTCATCCCCGTACACAGTCAAGAAATTGCGGGAGTACCCGACTGTTACATTCCTTGCCAAGGAGCATTTCTCACAACGGAAGAAAGAGGGTTCGCGGCCGTTTGGCTGGCTGTATGGAGCGGTCTGTGCGCGGCAAGCACCCTCACCACAGTAACCACTTTTCTGATTGATACCCAGCGTTTCAAATATCCCGAGAGACCCATAGTTTTTCTCTCGGCGTGCTACTTTCTTGTGTCTCTGGGGTACTTGGCTAGAAGCTTTTTTGGACACGAAGAAATCGCCTGTGATGGTCCGATACTACGTTCCGGAGCCCAAGGTCCAGGAATGTGCGTCATGGTCTTTCTCATGATTTACTTCTTCGGCATGGCTTCTTCTGTCTGGTGGGTCGTCCTCGCATTCACCTGGTTTTTAGCTGCGGGTCTCAAATGGGGAAACGAGGCCATTACTTCGTATTCGCAGTACTTTCACTTAGCAGCGTGGCTCGTCCCTACCGCTCAAACGGTATGGGCACTTCTCGCAGGTGGAGTAGCCGGTGACCCCATAGCTGGAGTTTGCACAGTCGCTCCAGAAGGAGTGAAGACGTTCATCCTAGCCCCACTGCTAGTCTATCTTCTTTTGGGAACAAGCTTTCTGCTTGCAGGATTCGTCAGCCTATTCAGGATTCGTTCAGTTATAAAGAGGCAACCAGGTGCTAAAGCAGACAAGCTCGAGAAACTGATGATCCGTATTGGTGTCTTTTCCGTTCTGTACACCGTGCCAGCGAGTGCCGTTTTGGCTTGCCACCTTTATGAATCTACTATGAGAAGCGAATGGCTGGATTCTCTTGCTTGTCCTTGTCGTCAACGAACAAGACCCATATACTCCATCCTGATGCTCAAGTACTTCATGGCTCTTGCAGTGGGCATCACTTCCGGCGTTTGGATCTGGAGTGGTAAAACGCTGGATTCATGGCGAAGGCGATGGCGACGAGTATTTGGCGACGGCGTCGGAGGTGGTGCTGGTGGAATAAGTAATGTCACAGGCGTCAGTGGACTTGGCAACGTCTCAGGTGTCAAAGGAATAGTGGGACGTTCAGCTGCTCCCCAATATCCGCCACCTACAGGTCCAGGAAGTGCTTTACTTCCACCAGGCAGCGTTGCCAGTGCCTCTCAACATCACCTTCATCATCATGTCTTTAAGCAACAGCCACTCTCACACGTATGACGTCACCAGTCAGCGGGAGGTGACATGAGCACTACAGGCTGTGAGTCGCAACAACAAGAGAGACCTTCCGCTTTAAGCAACTACGGACCCATTTAGCCCATCGCGTCAGCCTCTCGAAGGCATACACCTCACACAGCACCGCACACGCCACACTCGGCAGCTACCATTTACTCCAGGAGATCACTTGCTTCAACAGGACCTCTCACACCCGCTCATGGATTGGCTCCGTCTTACACTCAGGCAACAGACGTGTAGGGAATCTGCAATATTAATTTTATACACTTTATGATTATTTCAAGTTTAGGTTGAAAATTTCCTTCTCGAAAATTTTAGCCCAATACAAGAAGCTTCTGAAATATACAATCGATCTATTAAATAGTAGCGTGATCGCAATCACTGAAACGTTCCTAGATTCACATATTTTTTGTTTATTTATCTTACTTTCTCATGTCTGTCGTTTGGATTGCAAAAGCCATTTCTGCTCTTAGGATAAATTATTCATCAATGCACTAAATTCGAAGTAAAACTCAATAATGTCTTCCTTTAAAGTTTGAGTTGTGAACATGTTAGAGGCATTTGAGTGAATTCTTGATATTTCCCTTACATCTCCACTAACATACTAGAAGCACAGTTTCTATACACTCATGCACCGAATTATAACAGACTCGCAAGAAATTTTGGTTGCCGATGACGCGTCCAACTATGCCTGAATTTTCAAATTTTTCATCATGAAATATTCACACTAAATCAAAATGTTGGAATTGGTATTTTACATGAAATGAAAATGATGAACATGGTCAACAATATCTAATTATTTTACAATAATTCTGTATTTCTACAGAATTTCTCATATGAAGTTAAATTAAATAAACATTTAATTTATGTAAACGTTTAGAATTTTTTCATTGTCTTTATTTGCCTAAAAATCTTAAGGCTATGCATCTCCCATAGAATCTTATATTAATGGCATAAGTTCACACTAATGAAAATGCCAATAATGTAAGAACAATATATTTCTTTCTTGGATTTGAGTAGTTACCCTATTCAAATAAAGGATTTCAAAAAATTATTTACGAATGCAATTCAATCATACATCGCAAATAGAAACTTTTATGTAAAATTCATCAAATTATAAATGCTGTTGTTGACAATACAAGAAAACTGTTTTTAAATAACAAAAAAGTAATAATGCGGTTAAGTCTTTAGATAAGGTAAAAGCACCAATTCCATTTTTTGATAATGACACGTGAATTGATGTCATTAACTTTTTTGCTCGTGCACCATTTGTCGATTATCGATAGCGAGAACATTTCCTCAGGTTAATAAGATTATCTGGAAAGTTGAATTGACAACATTCATTTTAGCCTCTATCAGTCAAAGGATACAAAGGAGCTTGTAGATAATTTCATATTTTTTCAATAATTTTTTAATTTTCAGGCTAGGCTCACGCCGCGCTATACATTCGACAAATGGTTCTAGCACTCGAACAAGTAATGAATCAATAAATAGTATCCACAACACATTTTCTTTGTGTTACAATTTTTGTTTCATATCATTATTTTATGTATGAAAACAAACATAAAAATTATAGTCCTATAAAAGTTCCATCCATACAAACAGAATTAAGTTGTCTTAATTCCTCGACATTTAGTAGATTTACCTTTTATCTCAAACACTAGAAAAATGAGAGTACGTCTTGGATCTAAAATAAAAGACAGTTTAGTCAAACTTTTTCTAAAATATCCAATCCAAAGAAAGTAGAGAAGGCACAAATTCAACTGGATCAGAGTTGACTTTATAGAATTTATTACCCAAATTGATTTACGATTTTGCGGCTGAAGTAACAATGAATCTTACATCTGGATGATTTCAATTAGTACTCAATGAGGTTGTCCCAATATCCAACGTCCGTATAAAGGTAAACAATAATCAGCGAGAAGGAAGTTTTCAATCATCGCTTTGATGTCGTAGACAAGTAAATAATTTTATGAAAATCTATATAATTGAAACGCACATCTTTCGGCCTAGAGTGCTCTTCCGCGATCTTATTGGATAGTTTATGGTGTCTCAAACTTCTCGTTGAAGTGTCTCATACCCAATATACGTATTGTAAAGCTCACGAGTTCAACAGAAAGTCTCTCGAGCAGCGGGAACTTCGAATCACAAACAAAGAAATGATCGAAATGCCGTTGTCTCTTGACCAGAATGACCTTTAAGACCTGCCCTTCGCGAAGCTAGTTGTGTGTTCGAGAATTACGAGATAGTCGTGGCTCGAGAGTCTTCGTGCTGCGTGTGTAATGGTGATTTTGCATGGATGAATGTGTATTCATATCTGCGAGTGTGCGTGACAATGTTCTCTGTCTCTCTTTAAATCTTATGTAGTCTCTCTGCACTCCTTCGAACACTACGAGGTCCACTTGTCCGTCTAATGTGTGTTGTCTTGTCTACATACGTGTCATTCTGTGCGGGGTCAGCTGGTAAAAAGATGAGATTGGGAACCCCAAACTTGAAATCTTGAAGATGATGATGACTTGACTTTTTAGACGTTAATGAACGATATAAAATTACAATGATTACACGAGTAATTACCGATACTAGAATCTCTTTCCATTACTTGACTTTAAAAACCAGCTGCCTCGCGGCAGAGCCCAGTCTCTATTTATCTAGTTTAAGCGGTCGGTATAAAAATTCGAATCTGCCGGTCTTCGCGAACTGCTTTTGAAGACAGGTTTTCATAGGATATAGATTTCTAAAATCTTTGATAATAATAGCAGATTGAGGAAATAAGAGATAAAAAATCCACAAAATTACTTTCATCGAAAGTAACTCGCGACTTCAATTCAGAAGAAAATAAAGGTGTATAGATTTAGCTGTTAACTAAAAAAGAAAGAAACTACTGTAAATATTGCACCTCTAATGAATTAAGTTCTTTGTAAATAAATAATATTACTATAGTTATCATCTAGATTTTAGTATGTACAGAGGCAAATATCCTTCACGATCGTGGCAAAATCACACGAAAAACTTGTGATCTCAAATATCTCGTCACGAGTGGAAGTGATCCGATGCGTCCAAAGAGTGTATAGAGGAACGTGCCAGAAAAAATTTGATATCAATTTATGATAGTCAGTCGAAACTTTTTTTACTGCCTAGCAAATAAGGAATGTCACGATCGTCGTCCTTAGATTGTTTAGACTTGATCATAGAAGAAAGAAAATGATCGTAGAAACAAAACTTCATTCGTATTATTACTCTATTTTGTTGTGAACATTTATTACATGTACGTCGAGTCGGGAAACTCATACTCGTAGACAATTAAATGTGTAAAGAGATTAAACTTGCGTGTCAAAATTTATATGATCTTCTAAAATTGTATGTGGGTCAAGGAAAATTTTCTCTTAAATGATAATTTCGAAGACTGGATAAATCAATAATAGAACTCTGTTTCTCGTGGATTTTCTTATTGTTTTTACAATCCATGTTTCTTTGATCAGAATGCGACTTCTTGTAATTTTTAAACAACACAGTTAAAAATAGATAATTATAATATAATAGATAAATATATATTATATACATGTATAAATAAATGTGTGAGAAATGAAGAGTACGCGTACGCGCATTTATAAAATTGATTGAAAATCCAGGTCATTGTAATTTTTTAAATTCCGAACTGAATTTGAAAAAATTTCGAAATTTACCTTATGGGGAAAGTAACAATGTCGAAAATAACGCATAAGTGTGGTTTCTAGGTGCAGTGTACAATGTACATGGGCGAGAGAAATAATCTGAAGATGGAAATAAAACAAAAACTGCCTCAAGAAATTTAAACGCAACCGTCTTGCATTATCAGACGGATCTCTCTGCCAAATAGACGTACATATATAAAGTATAAAATAAAAGGAGTAGAGTGTTTCACATATCACGTAAAAAATGAAACGTAACGAACGATAGGTAAAAGTTACTTTGCAGTGAAAGTAACAAATAACTTGACGTTTAACGCGAATTACATCGAATCGTTCTACGCATTTAAATTAAGGAATACATGGTAATTACATTTTAATGAGAATGGGCGAAAAAACGCAATACCGAGAAACGAGGGAAAAGTTTATAAGGACTGTATATTTGAAAATAATTTTTTTTTGTCACGATGATTGTCAATAAAGGGAAGATTGTTAAAAGAAGTCTCTAAATCATTGTAAATATTTCTCTCTAAAAAGTTTCTCCCTGGTCTAAAATTAATTATTTCTTATATTTGATAATAAGTTATATCACTCCGTTCCTCATTTTTATAATTATTTTACCGTAAATAATAAAGCAAATGTACCTTATGTCCCTTTATTTCACTGAAGCTTTCCCTCGACTCGTTTCTACGTTTTTTCGCGAGATTTATTGATGGTCTCAAGACTGCCTGGTTCTGAAGTCAGTCGTTTTTTTGTAATATTAATTTATGTTGCCATAGTCTTAAATATAATTGTTCGTCGACCAAGTACGAGAATCAAAATTGTATACGATTTTTAATACACTTTAATATTATTTATCTTCAATCACTTTACTTATTGATCACCTTCACGAAGCTTGATCCTTTAACTCTAAGTATTATTTATGCCTTTCAATAATGTTATGTTTTTTTAAATGAAAAGTTGAACATATAGGAGGTTTTTTTTTTCAAAATAAATTTGTTATTTTAGGAAAATTAACGCTTTAGAAAGAGTATACAAATTAATATTGTTTCTACTTGTTTGTCTCCAAAATACATAAAATTTTGTTTTCAAAATTTGTAAAATGGTAGAGAAGATAAAAACAGACGTAGATAGACTACTTTTTGTTTTGATAATGAAAAAAAAATTCGATATATTTTGCTAAAATTGAACTTTTTTACATTTTTGAAATCAAAAGTAGTCTATCTACGTTCGTTTTTATCTCCTATACCATTTATCAAATTGGACAATTGGACACTTTGGACATAAATATATAGAAATTCATCAAATATGCCAATTTCCTAAGTATCACATGCTCTTAACGGCTAAGGTAGCAAAATATATATTTTCGCGCGTGAAAAAATATTCTGAGGCAAGTTACACTTAAAGTTGATCTACAACAGTCTGGGATAATTAGAACTATATAAAAACTATAAGCTCTCCCACCTGGCATTTCAACAAAGAAAGGTTTCTCGTTTGAACGGATATAGACTAGCCTGTCTGAATTACAGCGATCTGATTTTTATTTTCAGATAATTTAGTCAGAACGAGAAAATTCGGACACATTGTTATGCTTTACTATTCCACGTCAAAATGCAATTTTTGTTTTCTGCAGAAAACACCAAGCTTAATGTGTCAAGTTGATGCTGCTTCGTTATAATAGAATGTGTTATCAAACTTTAAAATTAGTTATAAAGTTTACTCTGCAAGTTAGGAGATTTTACAGTTCAGAATTAATAGTTTTTATATTTACCGAGAAAAATATCTGAAAAGCATGATCGTTTACTCAACAAGGATTATGACATTCACCTTGCGTGTGAGAACGCGACTCTCAGCTCTCAGTCAGGAGTCGGACAGGGATGAACACCTACTACAACGACTAACTACTGTCAAATTTACGGTCTTCGGCGTTCGGCAGCGAACTTCGAATTTCACTACTATAAACCAAATAAATATATATGTCGAGCTTTTATAGACTTTCAGTTATGCGAGTGAAAAAATAGGGATCCCATGTAAGCAGCCGTATGCATCAGAAAAGAAAAAGACGCCCCGTTAATGTCCCAAGTTAAATTCCTAAGTTAGTTTGCCGAATGGTCACACGCAACGCTAACTATACCATCACTCCCAGAAAATTCGCAGTAATATACGGAAAATTTAATATAAAATTTTTTGAAAATATATTATTCAATACTACAAACAAATGAAAGAGATCAGACTTTAAATATAAATATTACTTGAATATTTTAAATTAAATTTTCCCCTTTTTATTCACATTAATCTCGTACAAAAACTATTTTGAAACATTCAGCTAATAATAATATTTAAATATTAATATCTCTATCACTCCTTTATGGCATTGAATAATAACTCTTTTTAAAATTTGTATATTTAATTGTCTATATATCACTGCATTTATATAATTTTTTTAGGCAAAATTAACTTGAAAAATGAAAAAAAATGAAAAATTCTAAACAAGAAACGAAGTCGATGAGAGTTGTAATTAGTTGGAAATCATTATGAATAATTAAAGAATATAGAATATAAAATAAGGTGACTATTAACTTATATTTTTAAAATAGTTAACCAACATTAATAAAAGCAGTATAATAAGAACAAAAAAAGATGAATGATTATGTTGGTTTAAGGGAAAAATAAACTTACAAATATACCTATTTACAACTAGGTTTTAGAGATTTAATAGCTCTTCAAATCAAAAATATAATTTAAGTTATTTAAATTTGCACATCACTTAATTTTTTCACGTTTTGCTACATTTATTTTCTTCTCTTATTTCAAAATTGATTAAAAACCGTGAACTGTCCCATAAAGAAGAACAGATTTTCTTATTTATTATCCAACATTGAGCTTTTTAAGGTGGGAACATCGTGGTAAGTATGTTTTTTAAAAGTTGTTCTGTATACGAAAAAACCGTTTGGTTGTGATGACCAATCAAAAAGTTGAATATGGTCCACAAATTTGTTTGACTTGCCTTAAGGTGGCTTGATCGTTTTTGAAAAAAATTATAGACTGCTCTGAAACTTAGAGATTATCTTAATAAAATATGCTAGATTCATTTGGAAAAAAGAAATACCGTGGTTGACGATGTCATTGCCGAAAAAATGTCAGTTTAACACGTAGTCTTATGGGATTCCTCGTCAAAATCAGCGAAACTCCGGAAAAAATCACAAGTCCCCATAAATCAAATATATACTAGTACTTTCGATTTCGAGGAATCTATTAGTATTATAAAAACGAAGGGTTGACGACTTCAATCAAGAGAAAATTGCGAAAAAGGTACAGAATATAGAAATCGCCTCGAGGTGAAACTAATAATTTTTTATTATCGCTTTTTTCCGGGGACATTTCCGCGATTTCTTACCCTTCTACTCAGATGTTACTATAATACATATGATTGTTAAAAAAATAAGTAGCAATGAGCATTCATGTAACACGTGCCCCTCACTTCATACGAACACCAAACGCTCAAGCCACCTTAAGGTAGTTGTCATTCAATCACGCTTTGCTTAGAAATAACCTGAAATTTTCACAATTAAGGGTGTGTGATACTTTAGAAATAAAAAAATATTATTTATTTTTCCTTTCTACATATTTGTAAAATGGAAAGAAATTCAAATTTAGCAAATTTCATCGGAAATTTTTCATTATTAAAATTAAAAGTACTCTATCTACGTCCACTTTTATCTTCTCTATCATTTCTTAAATTTCGAAAAAAAAATTCTATGCAATTTGTACCTAAACATCTAGAAATGGGACCAAGTTATTCACCTGAACTTTGGAAAGAAAAAACCATTACCGTGTCCGAATTGGCGAAGTACATTACGAAGCAAATACTTCCACCATAGGATGAAAAGAGGCCGACGTATTCTGACCAGCCGTATGCATCAGAAAAGAAAATGGCGCCCCGTTAGTGTCCTAAGTTGAATTCCTAAGTTAGTTTGCTAAACCGTCACACGCGGCGCTAACTGTACCATCACTCACTGAAAATGCACAGTGACATACGAAGAATTTAATAAAAAAAATTTTTAAATATATTATTCAATGCCATAAACAAATAAAAGAGATCAGACTTTAAATAATAATATTATTTGAATACTTTAAATTAAATTTTCCACATTTTATTCATATTTATCTCGTACAAAAACTATTTTGAAACATTCAGCTGATATTAGAATTTAAATATTAATATCTCTTTTATTCTTTTTTGGCATTGAATAATAACTTTTTTTAATTTTTATATTTAATTGCCTACATATCACTGCATTTATATTATTTTTTTGAGGTAAAATTAAGTTGAGAAATGGAAAAAAATGAAAAATTCTGAACAAGGAACGAAGTTGATGAGAGTTATAATTAGTTGGAAATCATTATGAATAATTAAAGAAAATAGAATATAAGAAAAGGAGAATATTAATTTATATTTTTAAAATAGTTAACTAACATTAATGAAAACAGTATAATAAGAACAATTAAATTTTTTTTTCATTTTCAAATCCAAAAGTAGTCTATCTACGTCCGTTTTCATCGTCTCTAACATTCACGAAATGTGAAAGTTGAAATTTAGGGAAACAAAAAGTTGTAAAAATTCAAAGTATTTTCATACCTAAAAAGCGGATCCTACAAATTGTGAAAATTAATTATTAGAAACAAAATAGAAAATATTTAACTTAGAAATACATTAAAAGTATTTTTATATTTTTTTTATGAATGATTTCACGAATTTGAACTTTTACAACTTTGTTTCCCTAAATTTAAACTTTCACAGCATCTAGGTAAAAATGATTACAGTTTCTTTCATATACATCGGATATTTTCCGTAAATCTACCTTTGTGATAGATGAACAAAAATTTTGACAAGTTCATTGTTTTAGGTGTTATTAAAAATGGTTTTAATTAATGTGATACTTGAAAAGAGTAGCAAGTTTATATGAATAATTTGGTCCAGTTTCTACTTGTTTGTGTCCAAAGTACATAAAATGTCGTGAATGTTAGGATGATAACGGACGTAGATAGACTACTTTTGGATTTGAAAATGAAAAAAAATTTAATTGTTCTTATTATACTGTTTTCATTAATGTTAGTTAACTATTTTAAAAATATAAATTAATATTCTGCTTTTTTTATATTCTATTTTCTTTAATTATTCATAATGATTTCCAACTAATTCCAACTCTCATCAACTTCGTTCCTTGTTCAGAATTTTTCATTTTTTTTTCCATTTTTCAACTTAATTTTACCTCAAAAAAATAATATAAATGCAGCGATATGTAGACAATTAAATATAAAAAATTTTAAAAAGTTATTATTCAATGCCAAAAAGGAATAAAAGAGATATTAATATTTAAATTCTAATATCAGCTGAATGTTTCAAAATAGTTTTTGTACGAGATAAATATGAATAAAAAGGGGAAAATTTAATTTAAAATATTCAAATAATATTATTATTTAAAGTCTGATCTCTTTTATTTGTTCATGGCATTAAATAATATATTTTTAAAATTTTTTTATTAAATTCTTCGTATGTTACTGTGTATTTTCAGGGAGTGATGGTACAGTTAGCGCCGCGTGTGACGATTCGGTAAACTAACTTAGGAATTCAACTTAGGACACTAAGGGGGTCAAGTTAGAATCGTGAAATACGGGCTGATGCATACGGCTGGTCAGGATGCAGTCCCATGTTGAGGAGAATAGAAAAAGTAAAGCTGCCAACTTATAAAGGGCGCTGCAGTCGTCCTCCAGTGTAGTGATGCAGGAGCACTAGAAATAGTATAGCATCTCTACCAAATTTTTTTCTGTGTATAAATGTATTTTAACGTGCTTTTATACCTTTCCGGCTGCAGCCCTAGCGGACCCGTGTGAGAGAACGGTCATAGAATACTCTGACCGTTCTCTGACTGTTCTATGACCGTTCTATGACCTCGCATTATTACGGCTAAGAACGGTGAAAAAGACATTAAAAGCTTTGCAATTATGATTCTGTGGCGAAATTTGGATTAGAAGGTGAAGCAATAAATACAATTATCTTATTTTTCAGCGATAAAAACTAGGAATACATCATGTACCTGTCATTGAAGTGTATACTATTGTATATATATACTAGTGTATACTATTGGTGGACACGTTCCGCAAATGGTGAACCACTGCACTGCCTTCAATGACAGGTACATGATGTATTCCTAGTTTTTATCGCTGAAAAATAAGATGATTGTATTTATTGCTTCACCTTCTAATCCAAATTTCGCCACAGAATCATAATTGCAAAGCTTTTAATGTCTTTTTCACCGTTCTTAGCCGTAATAATGCGAGGTCATAGAACGGTCATAGAACAGTCAGAGAACGGTCAGAGTATTCTATGACCGTTCTCTCACACGGGTCCGCTAGGGAGGCCCATATATTCATTCACAGTACCTTATTAATTATTAATTTCTTCAAATGAATTTGCCGGTTGAAGCCGAAGGGGTATAAAAGCACCTTTAGATACCCTAGCGAACTGGCTGAACGCTAGCTTTACGCTGTAGCGTAAAGCTAGAGTAAAGCTAGCGTAAAGTAGCATTATAACTCATGAATGAGGTAAAATAAATAATTAACATGTTCTTATCCTTATTCTACATTAAAAATAACGTTAACTGATAAATGAAATATGCAATAATTTTATTTATTAACGCTAAAAATAAAAAAAAAACATAATACCTGTCATTAAAGGCAGTGCAGTGGTTCTTTACTTTCCATGTCTTCACCGTAAGGATTGACTATTTGTTAGAGTGAGATGAAAATATAGTTGTGTCTCACTCCAACCAATGGTCAACTTTAACGGTGGAGACGTTCCACAAAAAGTGAACCACTTCACTGCCGTCAATGACAGCTATTATGTTTTTTAAATTTTTAGCGTCGAGCCAGTTCTAGGGTATTTTGCCGATAAAGCAGACTTGATCGGTTTGTCAAGTTTTACAGAGGTATGAATGTGCCTTTAACCGAATACAAACTTGACTATATCGTATCTAGCGGTATCTGGCGCAATTATTCGCTTCCGCATCTAGATAAAGTGTCTTTGATGCTAGTGATACTAGTGACCAGATCCTGCTGGTAACACTGGTTCAGATTTTAGTTGAAGTTTGGAAATAAATCACTTGTAAAATGGTAATTATTGTTGATTGATAACTAAAGACAAGTTGTTTATAGGGAAAATTTTGACATTCTTTATATTTGACTTCATTTTATATTTTCTGAACTCAAATTGATTGCCATTAATATTGCAGTGACCGGCATTTTAACCATTAGTGATAGGTTAGATTTCTTTTAAAAAATTCTCCCTGAAAACACGAGGTCACGTATAATTACACCAGCTACGAGAATCATTTATTTTATTTTTATTAAAGACTTGATGGCTTACATTTATTTAATAGAATGTTTATTTTTTTTTTATTAAAGGCATATCTTAATTTCTAATATCCCATTTGAAAAGTACAATTCTTGTTAGTATCATTTCTCCCGCTTCATGGTCTACATTTTGTAATGTTTTAATATCCATTTACACTGCACGTTTTTTGTGTTACAACTATTGATAAATTTTACTAGCGAGATTGTTTATAAGTAATTATATTTTCAGTTTCAGAATTTAACTGTATGTAGAACCAGCCTGGCAGGAGTGGCTCGTTCTACACAGTCAGGAATAAGACTGGGTCATGGGTCCAGAGAAAACTCCTTAACAAGAAATTTATCTCCAGCTACGCGTTCACAGGATATTAGCAATGCAAATGACGTCTCAGTATGTTATCTTTTTTGGATTGACCAATAAAACCACTTTTTTTATATCGAAAGCAAGTAACAACATTTATGAAATTTCAGTGTCGATTTTATTCAAATCCAGCGCGGAGACCCGGTTTTTTTAGTCAGTTTGTGGAGAACATCAAGCAAGATATGCAGAAGAATAAAGAGATGAAGGAGTCACTAAAAAAATTTCGAGAAGAAGCTGAAAAACTTGAACAATCTGAGGCGTTAAAATCCGCGAGGCAAAAGTTCCAAACAGTGGAGTCTGAAGCTAGCAAAGGGTCTGAAGTTTTAAAAGAAAAATTAGGCACTTTTAAGGAAAAAGTAATTTATTATCAATTTTCATATAGTATCTATTGAAAAATAAATTTTTTTTCAAGTTTTTACAATCATATGATAAATATTCTGTAATTTAACAGGTACAAGAAGCTGTGGAAGGAGTGAGTAAAACAGAGTTGGGAAAACGGGCTGGACAAATCGGTGAGGGAATCTCGAAAACGGCGAAAGGTGCAGCAGAAACGATTTCGGAGAGAAGTCAGGCACTTGGAAAATCTGGAGCTTTTCAAAAAATATCAGAGACTGCAGAAGCTGTTCAAAAGGAATTGGATGAGCATGGAATTCACGGTTTGCTAAATTAATTTTGTTTATTTATTTTTTTCGAAACCTATGTTTTTAAAAATCATTAAACAGGTCGAGTCTACGTTCCATTGAAGACGCTGAGAAAAAGAAAAGAAATCTTGGACACTCAGCAAAACGTGGAAGCGAATACAGAAGCTACAGGCGTAGAACTTCACAAAGATTCCAAGTTTTATCAGTCCTGGCAGAATTTCAAAGTATGGCATAGTTATAGTTCTTTTAATCTTTATAAATTTTAACTTATGAAGATTGTTTATTGATTGTTCAGGATAAAAATCAATACGTCAATAAAGTTTTGGATTGGAAGATTAAGTACGAGGAGTCAGATAATCCTGTGATTCGTGCTTCGAGAGTACTTACAGATAAAGTCACAGATTTAGTGGGTGGTCTCTTCCAGAAGACGGAGCTCTCTGAAACTCTGACAGAAATCTGTAAAATTGATCCTAATTTTGATAAGGTTCGATTTTTAAAAGATTGTGAGACGGATATTATTCCGAATATTTTGGAAGCAATGATTAGAGGGGATTTAGAAATTCTAAAGGACTGGTGTCATGAAGCTCCTTATAATTTATTAGCGCAGCCTCTAACGCAGGCAAGGAAATTAGGATATCGTTTGGATAGTAAACTTTTAGGTGAGTTTTTCTCTATAATTTATTTAGCGAAAATTGCAATGCATGTAATATATATATATATTAAATGATGGAATTGTTAATAAATTAAAGAATCTTAAATTTATTTCTTCATAATAAAGATTAACAATTTTCAAGGAAAATATTACAGTTCTCACAGCATTATTTCCTTTATAAAAAATTCAGTTTCTAAATATTTTGAGTGGTCCAATTTGATTTTAGACATCGACAATGTAGACCTTGTCATGGGAAAAGTGATGGATCAGGGTCCCGTTTTGATTATCAGCTTTCAATCACAGCAAATAATGTGTGTAAGAGATGCTAAGAATAATGTCATTGAAGGAGATCCCGAGAAAGTGATGCGCGTGAATTACGTTTGGGTTTTATGTCGAGACCCCACAGAACTAAACTCCAAAGCTGCGTGGCGGCTTTTGGATCTGAGTGCCAACAGTTCAGAACAACTTATGTAGTGCGTCGAAAAAACCGTGCAAGGACTAATATTTCAATTCTTTTTCATTGGAAGAAGACTTTCTTTTTTCATCATTCAATAATTGATCATTTGGAAGCCCTAGATAAAAATTGATCACTCAAAATCTATCGTTGAAAAATATTATATTGATTATAATCCTCATCAGTTATTCGAATTCAGAACACGACATGGCACGGAATGTCACGGATTTGTGGAAAGACTTTTCTTAATATCCATTCAAGCTGACGTAAAAAATTGTACAGGTATTAACCTAAAGCGTCTTATGTAAATTTTGTTATACATAATTTAAATATTGTATTAGGTAGATAAATGTATCGTTTACATGTGCACATGTACTTGTGAATAACAAAATCGTAATTATACATTGTAAATATATTAACTCTTCCTTAAGAGTAACGTCGACATAGAATAGTGATACTTTTAATCCGAACGAAATTTCTATAGAGAGAGGCGTCTAAAATTCTTCTTTATTCTTTTTAATTCTGCAAAATCTTGTCATTTTCTATAAAAATACACTGTTGTAATATTCGTTAGAAGTTTTATGAGCATTAAGGCTTATTAGCAAACTTCAAATCATATCGCAAATTTCATTCAATTTATTTTTTATCCATAACATTTTGTAGACCCTGCTTTGTGGTTTTTATATTTCAGAAAAGTATTTTTTGACTAGAAATTTAATAAAACGGAGAAAAATTTTGTATATAGAAAAATTTGATACTTTTGTAATTACTTGCCTTTAATTGAAAATTAATATTCAGTCATTGTTACCATTTATCACCGTATAATTGTAATTAACTACTAATTTTGTGACAAGAAAACAAATTTTGATTACAGTTGTATTTTCAAATCAATACGTATGTCAAAATCATGATTGATTTTAGACAAGATAATTTCCATTCATAAGTCTGTTTATTGTGTCAAACACTTAAGTATTCTAGTTAGTAGTAGTCACAACTGGAAATAGTAGTATCGCGTTAATTTTTCTTCAACAATATAAGTTATCTTATCATTCTATTTTAGAAACGGAATTGTGCGCAATAATTTCATAGAATGGTAACATTTAAATTTGTTATCTTCACCGGTCCTTTGTTCTTGCTGATAACTGCTATAAGGTAAGTTTATTAATTATTATTCCATGTTTCATATAAAGATTCAGACAAGGTGTATAAAAAGAAGCGCGACGATCAAATGTGTCGAGAGAACTAAGTTTTAGAAAAAAATGTTTTAGTTTAAAGTTGCTAGGCTTTGAAGTTCTATTTACTATTAAATTTAGTTATGTGTTTCTGTTTTTAGTTTGGGGTTGACCGGGGCCAAGTTAATTTTTTTGAGGTACAATAGATATTTTTTATTTCAAACTGGGATTGTATAGCAGAAATTAAGACATTTATTCTTAGTCATTTTTCCCAACACATCTTTCAACGAATCTAAAATGTGATAAAAAAAGCATTTTTAACTTTATAACCAAATTTTCAGCCCATGAGAAGAGGTTTGGAAATAATGACCGAGAATAAAATCGGCTTACTCTGAAAATAAGTCTGTAACAAAAAACTTAATTAAGGCTCAAGTGAAAGAGCCTTAATTTCTATTACAGATTCAGATTCTACGCCTCAAAATAAGGCATTTTTTCCTAAACCCCTTGAAACGGGCCCAAAATTTGGTTATAAAAGTTCAGTGTACGTTTTGTTCAAATTTTGGGCTCCTTGGAAAGGGTGCAAGGAAAAGTGAACAAGAATACAATTATTTTATTTTCAGCTATAGGATCTCAATCTAAAATAAAAAATGACATAATAAAATTAAAAATAAATAGAACTTTCCAATATTTCGTGCCATGTGTCAGTAAACGTTCATTCTAATACTGACCCACAGTACCCGGTAAGAAGGTATGGATTAAATTAGATAGAAACGTTTCTATTCAATTCAATACCGTTTTTGAAAATTACGTTTCAATCTACAAGAGTATTAATGAAGTAAAAGAAGCGGATTGAAATGAACCCACCTGCCGAATCGGGAATAAAACGTCCGAGGTAATATACCATAGATGATAGCCACAAGTGAAGAAAAAAGAAAAAACCAAACCTCTCGAGACATTTGAACTTAAAACGTTCCGTTTCCTTCTTATAACCAGTTTTAATTGTTTTCAAAATGAACAGCATATTTTTGAAAAACATTACCCCAAGTACGGCAACTTTACTGGATTTGAAAAAATTGAGAAAAGTGATAATAGATACGGATGCTGGAGCTGATGATGCCTTGGCTATTTTTTTAGCCCTAAAATATGAAGCGACTCACAATCAAAGCCTCAAAGTAATCGCGATCACTTGCACATATGGAAATACAAAAAAGCAAAATGTAGAAACAAATGTACTAAAAGTATTATCTACAGCAAATAGGAGTGACGTAAGTTTAGCTTAAAAATTTTTTTGAATAATCTAACGAAGAATTTTTTGATTGATTTTTAAAAATTAATAAATAATTTATTTTAGAGTTCTGAAATGTATAACCCTAGTATCACAGAACATTTTTATATCAACTAAATTTATAATTTTGAGATTTTCTCAAATTTCTGTATGCAGAAAAGATAAACATTCTACAATACTTTTATATAGTACACTATAACGCACTATAACGCCAATATTCCGTTCGCCGTTTTGGAAAATTAGTTATGGAGCAATCAGCCCTATGCGACAACGGCCTTTTTCACCATCATTCACCATTGAACCCGTCGTCCGTTAATGATTGTTAATGATGTCACTTTCAATTGCTTGGAACTAATCCGCTAGCGGTGCTACCTCCATCCTCTCCGATTAAAGTATTATTTTATATGGAGAAAATTGATAAGCAATTAAAGTTATATGATTTTTGAAGAACTAAGATTATCAATTTTATTAAAATAACATTTTTAACCCTCCGTTACCAAACTTAAAAATTTGTTACACGGTTACCAAACCCTAGAGGATTTCCCTCTGCGGTAGGTATACATTGTACCAAAGATATTTTGTACCATAGTTTTAGTTGCCCAAAGTTTCAATTACCCATAAAATCACTAGATTTGACATTTGAAAAGCAGTGCTTGACGAAGATTATGAAAGGAATGCGTTGGCAAAAATTGCGAGTATATATCAAATATGGGCGGTAGAGAGCGCTTCAGGGAAATGTACAGGAATCCTGCATCTTGCAATCCTCGCAGCTTTTGCCAACACATTCCTTTCATAACCTTCGTCTAACACTGCTTTTCAAATATAGTGACGTCTGGTGATTTTATGGGCAATTGAAACTTTGGCCAACTAAAACTATGATACAATGTATACCTACCCCCTCTGCGTGTTAGAACATCTGCAGTGTTGCCAAATGTGGTGATTGTTTGGCTGAACGTGCAACATCAAAATATGGCAACACCGTACTCTCGAACTCAAGCTATTTCCATTGCACGAAAGCCAAACCAGGCCAAACTATGGAGGGATTTCCTCAGAATTCACTTATCCTTTGGTTTTGAAAAGTGATTATTGAATGAGTATTCTACTTGAACATTTTTTATTGCTACAAAAAGCTTCAGGAATAATTCGTGGAAAGGTATTCAAACGGACCAAACTGTGTGAAGCGTAAATTAGAAGTTATTTCGAAAAAACTGACCCCACTGAGGGAATCCCTCATGATCCCTCATATGTTTGGTAACGGAGGGTTAAATACTAATCAGAACTTGAAATATAAAATAGTTATAACACTCTAGAAAATTAATCGCAAGAGTGCAAGAAACAAATTGTCTTGCATATAGGATCCTGATATCACGAATAATTAGAGTAAAATTATTTCTTAATTAATATTTCTGAACTCATACCGATAATAATGAAAATATTAGCAATATATTTATTTATTCATTGCTTTTCTTTATTAATTGCATTATTTTATGTTGATAATACAAATATTATGCATTGCATTGAGTAGCAAGACCTTATCATTTGATCTAATATAGTTGCTTTAATAAATTATTAGTATTAATTAATGGAGTAAAATAATAAATATAATTAATTCAAGCAATCAATTATTACTGATCTAATAAAAAATTCAATTAATAAATTAATCGAATAAATAAGAATTGTCTATTATTATATTTTTATGAAACATTAATCATATTCAAATTATTTTAATGAACTAATATGGAACATTATTGAACGTTAAATTGACAAATAAATAAAATATTTAGTCAATTGAAATCCATAAGGAATCTTGCACTGAAATAATTGCGCCATGGAGAGAAAAAGTAGACCAACACAATTTTTTTTTCATATTTGCAAAAAATTGTTATAGCACCTATTAAAACGGTGTTCCATTAGATCAAAGAAACTTTAATATTTCATGCGGAAATTGTCAATATTCTGATCCATTTTTCAAATTACAGTATGCATGAAAAGATATGCATAATTGAAAATGGTAGTATGTATACACTCATGTTTATGATTGAATAAATATGCACTAAAAACATTAAATTTCAATAATAATAAAAACAATGACTTGAAATTACGAAATATTTCTATTTTTCTGATAATTGTTTAAATTTATTTATGAACACAATGCAAAACAATACTTTTATAGGAGAATGTGATGATCCAATCACAGGACTTGTTAATAATCGAATTGAAAGGTCGATTATAACGAGTTTAAATGCGGGTAAGATTAAGCGCGGACTTGAAGTCTAAGCCTTCGGTCGGCCTATGAAGATAGGTAGAGGAGTGTGATTTATAAGAGTTTCAATAAAATTAAAGCTCTTTATTTATTTCAAAAACTCACGCGAGTGCGAACTATACAAAAAAGTCCTGTCGATTAAGATTCCGAAAAAGATCTGAC
The DNA here is from genome assembly GCA_030998225.1 of Diplolepis rosae. Taxonomy (NCBI): domain Eukaryota; kingdom Metazoa; phylum Arthropoda; class Insecta; order Hymenoptera; family Diplolepididae; genus Diplolepis; species Diplolepis rosae. The sequence goes on from JAPYXD010000704.1 coordinate 20,516,673, forward strand.
CAGAGAGGGATCTTCAGGGTCTTTCTGCCAAAAGGTCCCTACTTGATTACTTGAGCTTCAGGGCTTTGATAAAAAATCTAATTGGTTCATTTTTGAGTCTTAGGGGTTTGGACAGTTTTGATAGGATAAAAGTTCTCCCCCAAGACTGTGAGGGCGGTTACAGCCTAGTCCAATAGTAGGTGACGGTCCCACGTGCGTTCTCAGCATCTCAAATGTAGCCACTTGAGGGTGTCAAATTACAATGTCTGTTTTGACTCCAAGGGTCCGTCTCTGGTCAAGTAACTGTGGTGTTACATAATTTAAGGGTTGACAGATACTTATACAGATTTCACATTTTAACGATCGTTCTAGAGATTTTGTATTTATTTATATTGAGAATAAAATTTAATCATTTTTAGGAAACCGAGTGGAGTTGAAAACTCGTAAGTTATATAATTTATTTAAAAGGGCAATAAATTTAGAATTTATTGCTCGCCAGATATATTTCCCAAAATTTCCAGAACGATTTCTTCATGGTTCAGAACAAGGAAAGGTTCTTAAACTATTCTTATTTAATACTATATTGAGGCATTTCCTTGAAGGTTTCCAGACAACCTGTCAATCTGAAATTAAGTTATTGAATTAAATTATTTCAAGTGACAAGGCTGGTCTGGTTATTATTTTCTATAAATGTCAACTGGTTCTGTTAAATTTCAACTAAATAAAAAGCTTTTTTATTTTTCTGTTTACAATCTCACGAAATCTGAGATTGTTGCACTTGTCTATACGTATCTAGTGATACCGACCAGTCCTTGTCATTTTACAATTAAAGCTAAGAAATTTATAGTAATACTTAATACTAAAAGTTTCTTTGATCATTAAAATTTAATATTCATTCTGCCAATTTCAAATATTTCAATAAAAGCAAAAAGAAATTTTCGCGCGGTTCTCCTTCGTTACGTACAATTACATACGCACCGAAGAAGGAGTTTTAAGATGAGTTTATAAACGCTCAATTCATGTAGTTGATTCGCAATACGTAAATAAGATGAACGCGCAGGTGCGATCATCACAAGAGGACAGAGGTGGCGCCGCCTTACGGATTAGTTTCCGTCTGGCATCACTAATGGTGCATTTATACCTCTGTCTGCCTGACCGGTGTAGCCAGAAAATACATAAGAGCAAAAAAGACAGACGTTTTATTTTGTCCAATTTTACACTGTCTGTCTCCTTTACTCTTATATATTTTCTGTCCGCACCGGTCAGGCAGACAGAGGTATAAATGCACCATAAGGGCGCATGCAGTGTTCGAATTCAGCAGTGTACAGTAAAACCCCGTTTATCGCAACACCTTCCAATCAAATGCCTCCCGTTTATCGCAAAAACGGAGGAGTTCCCATTTCTTCGCCACCCGCTTGAACAACTGATTATCAGCACATGCGCCTAAACGAATAGTTTTACGCGCTTTCGCTGTTTATCATTGTTTACAGTCGTGTTCCAATAACCTCGAATGCGCTTTTTTATTGTCATTATATGTGCAAATATAAATGTGTGAAAACGTGAAACCGAACGATGGTACGTAAACGACTAGTACAAACAATACATTTTAATTACTTTAAAGCTTACATATTTCTCTCATAATTTTCGAATGCATGATTGAATTTTTTTCAGTAGAAATATTCCCGCATTTTGTAAAACAATTGATTCGCAATTGGTAAAGCGATTGCTGTACTAGGCACAATTCATGCTATAATTGGTCATAATAATATACATTGAAATGTGAAAAATTTATATATTTTTCTGTTACATATAAAACACAAATACACTCGAGATTCCCTATAACGTAATTCCCTGTAACGAAACCTCTCTGTAACAAGCGCGTCACGCCTCCCTATAACGAGCAGACGATCGACCCCTCTTCCCCCACTACTACGGAATGAAGCGCGCTCGAATTTGAAAAAGTAATCAATGAGTTTGATGGCTTTTATCACAAATTAATGAGAAAATTATTTGTCAATTATTGAAAAATTACTTGATAGTGTAATTTCTTTTTTTCTGAAAATATTAAAAAATACACCTGATATAAGCATAAATATTTTTATTATTATATTTTTAGTATTTTGAGTACATACCGTCAAATAAGTTAATTCCATCTTCAATACTCACAGAAATCTTTTTTATACCGTTTTAACTATGTAAATATATTATTCACATAGCCTCACTGACAGACAGACTGCGCGCATTATATAATGCGCATAACAGCGCTTAGCAACAAGTAGGATATGGAGGGGATCCCTCTCGCGTTTGTTACAGAGAGGTTTCCGATGCTCGAGCTTTACGTTACAGGGAATCTCGAGTGTATGTAGCAATATATACATAAACGATAGTTTCATATCATATAAACGATATATTTCATATCTCTCTAATGTACGAAAATCCATATAAATATATGCATCACAAATTTAAAAGTGAGGGGTATTCCCGCCTATCCTTAAGAATCACTAGACCACTCCTACTAATAAGAGGGAGAAAAAAATGGTAAACAATGGTAAAGTTTATTGCGATAAACGGGAGTTGCGATAAATGGGGTTTTACTGTATAATAATAAATAATAATATAAATAATAATAATTATTATTATTAAATTAAATTAAAATACTATTTGAAAAACTCAGCGTTTCAGTGTATTTTATCATTTAGAGAAAACATTTTCAGATTCCCGTCTATAGCGGTGCAGAGTCACCGTTAATAAAAAACTGGCAAGATCATCACTATTTTGGCACTGATGGGTTAGGAGATTTTAATTTTACAGAAGAAATTACAGCACAAGTAGATCAATCTAAACATGCTGTTGTTGCGTTGATTGATTTAGTAAAATTATATCCAGGTACCTGATATTATTTTGCAATAAGAACATACAAATTTAATCTACACCTAAATCATAAGTCAATCAATTCAAGATTTTATTTATTGGATGTAAAAAGCTCAACAATCTAATACTTATATTTTTAGGCGAAGTAAGTATAATTTCACTTGGACCTCTCACAAACCTAGCATTGGCAATCAAACTGGATGGAACATTTATTAAAAAAGTAGATGAATTTGTTATTGTTGGATCAAGTATTTCTGGCTTTGGAAACATTAGTCCTAATGTTGAATTTAATTTTGGTACTGACCCAGAAAGTAGTTTTATCGTATTCAATTCAACCACGAAACCAAGCACTTTAGTACCCTGGGAAATTGTTCTCGATTATACAATTACGAAAGTAATCTTGATGATTATTGAAAAAAAACTAGAATCAAAATTTTTGAAGATGGTAACACTTGTTGAATATTACCTTATTTTTTACAGGAATGGAGGCAAAATACTTTCGGGAAACTGAATTCATCCACAGTAAGTTTTTTAAATAAGGCAGAAGTAATCAGTATAGAAAGAACAAATACTTGGTCAGAAATTGATGGAAGAGCTATTGCCACTATTTTATGGCCGAATTTAGTAACCAAATTTTTTGAAACAAACATTACTCCGATTTTTGATGGAGCAGCACAGGGTTCAATTCTGGTTGATTATCTTAATATCACTGGAAAATCTCACAATGCAAAAGTTGTTGAATCATTTGACGTAGAACTTTACAAAGAGAAGCTTCTTAAATATTTCACTGACTAGCTAATGGAATGAACTGATTTTGATACAAAAATTTTATTTGCATTCATGATATTAATTTATGTAGGCTTGAAAAAATAAAAAGTATATTTACAAATCATATGTACAATATAAATTAGCAGGCATACATAATTCCTTAAAGAAGCGTGGCATAATTATGTCAATTTGAAAAAATGATAAAAGTGCTTAACTATCATCTAATTGATGTAAAACAGCTTTATTATATCCATGAAGGGCGATGGATTTTCCGTAAGGGTGCCACTGAGCATCTAAGATTGTGATTTCTTTAGGAGTTAGCATACAACTTACGCCATTTTCATGCCATTCAAACATGTAAGAACTTTCTGTGAAAACCATCAAATAAGCAGCAACTGGACTCCACTTGATATCTATAAAAAAACAATTTTTATAACTGCAACACTAATTTCATATGATAAATTATAATTTTTAAATATATTTGAATATTTACTAGAAATTGCATTTTGTAAAAGTAGAAAATCAATGTTGCCTGTTATAACTTCTAATATCCATAACGTAGAGGGATATATTTGATGTCTTATTGCTAAAAATCGTCCACAGGCACTGAATTCTAAAATATCGAAGCGGTCAATTTGTAATTCATTAATATTTTCTCTTTTGGATATTGATATATTGAGTGGACGTGTTGTCACTTCTTCCACTGAAACGTATTACAAGATTAATTTTTCATGTTTGTTTTTAATTTAGTAAACTCTTTTACCATAATTAAAATATATCTTTTAGCTTACAAATATGTTTCGGTTTTGGAGACTTAACTAAATTCGGATCCTTATTATAAGTAATCTTTTCCTTGAAAACTCGACTATGATAGTGATTTTCTCTAATAACAGGATCACAATATAGTTCCATTGATGGTTTCCATGTTATATTATTTATCAAGGCAACCTACAACGCAAATAGCAATAAATAAATAAATAGTTAATCTTATAATTGAGCCTCCAGAAAGCATAAAGGCCTGAGCCTTTAGAGTGGTTTCTCGGGTAATAATAATCAGATTGAGTTGATTTTTGCACAGAAATTTCCGCGAGTCTTTGTTGCTTCTGCCGATACCAATATTATCGTCAACTCGGCAAAACTTCATTTTTTATCAATAATCAAAGTTTTTATAACTTTTAGTTCAAAAACTTCGCTATAAATGAAAACATTAACCAGAATAAAAAATATCGCTTTATTCCTCATACATTTCGTAATAATGGAACAAAAATTCAGCTCGATCGGATTATTTTTGCAGCAATGACATGGATTCTTATGCGCTGAAACAACGATTCTTCATGTTTATATTCTATAAATATTTCCGTCGGATAAAATTTCCGATCATCATTTGTTAAAAGCAAAACATTCTATTGTTTTGCTTGCAAATACATTTAGCGAGCTCATTTTTTTAAAAAGATTTGTTAGAGGAAACATCTTTTTCACACTTTTTTTTCTCAAACAACAATTTGACGTGAAATAAAAGTTCGCAAATTGGATGTAAAAGGTCCAGAAATGTATCGCTATGGTAAAGCAATATAATCGAACAAGCTAAAAATAAGGTATGTTCTCTAATTTAAAAAAAAATAGTTTCTTTCATATTATTGAAATTTTAATTGAATTTAGAGCGTAAAAATATCATATGATCTCAAGCGACAGTTTTCAATGCCTAAAAACAATGTATCGAAAAGCATATAAAAGATTACCACTTCATTATGACCAGCGATTGCCAGTAGTTGAGAATTAGGCATCCACTTAACCATCTCTATACCCCTCAATTCTTTCTGAACAAAATTTTCTTTTTCCTGCTGGGTTTGATCTTTTGGTGAAAATATTCCTATGTGACTTTCAGAAATAGTAGAGTAGATAAGCAGCTTTGATTCACCACTGTTAGAACACCAGATACATAAGGCTTCTCCATTTGGCGACCAACACAATCCATTAATTGAACTTAAACGTTCACAAATCAGTTTCTAAAAAATAATTTTTGATAAAATGTTGAATAAAATAAGTTAACGTGACGCACTTCAAAATTTTTCCTTTCCGAAAAGTAATTCATTTTTCGAATGAAAAGTGTGTGATTAGGCTGCAAAAAAGTGAGATGAAAATATGTCTAACATAAAATTGAAAATGTAATATTGAAACTTAAATTTTATGTTTACCTCTTCTTAATGCTAAATAACTCGCTAATTGAAAATTTTTTAAATGTACAAAACTGGTAAGAAGAATGGAAATTCGAAATTTCTAATTTAAGCTTTCATGTAAAAAGTTCAAATATTTTCAATTTATATATAGATTCAAATTATAAATATTTATTAATTTCAAATTTCCAATATAAAATTATTTTTAGACTCTCAAAATGATTCCACGATTTTTTGAAATCTTATAGATGTTTAAAGAATTTGAAAATCTTTCTGTGGAAAAAAAGACGCTTTCGACTATTTATTTTAGGGAAAAATGTATTAAAATATCGAAAAAAGACGTATTATTTCTGTAACTACATATTCCGTAAATTTGAAATTGTCGTCTACTTCGCGCCTCTTTTGTACGAAGTCGAGAGGTCGAGAGAAACACATTTCTCAATTTCGACTCGATAAACGAGAGCCTGAAATCTAAAACTTGGAACAGTTGAAAACCATAGAGACATTACAGATAGAGGAGACAAATCAGCCTGAAACCTGTCAGCTCGGGCAGGCCGTGTTCGCGAGCATAGGCGATAGCGGCCACTATACTTTGATCCTGTTTTGAGCTTACGCCAGATGGCGCCGAAGTATAATTTCCTAAACCTCACCCCGCTGACCGCCGCAACATAGTTACATCGTACATCTCTAATGATCACTAAGCACTGAGATGTGCTAAAATGCTAACGAATGGGAATAAACTTCGAGGTTTAATAAAACTATGTAAGTCATTATTATTAAGTAAGTATTCGAATCGCATTGATAAACTTGCTTTTTGTGATTGCAGTTTTCTGATAAGTGTATCCTTACATACATGGAGTATTATTATTTCAATGTATATATTTGTAATTTTGGGACGTTTGAGTGATCATCTCTATTTGTGTTTAGCCTGACAGTACTCTACGATACACAGTTAAAACTCCATGTATGTGAGGATGCACTCATCAGGAAACTGCAATCACAAAAAGCAAGATTATCAATACGATTCGAATAATTACTTGATAATAATTACTTGCATAATTTTATTTAACCTCAAAGTTTATTCCGATTTCAGAATTTCCTGAATTATCTGAACGTGATCTGAACATGATCTGAACAGTCATCTTTTATCTTCTTTTAGGGTTTTGAGCTTACGCCAGATGGCTCTGACGAAATCTATGTTGGGCCACCACTAAAGCATTACGCGGACATGGCCTGAGCTCGGGTGAGAGTGATATGGAGGATTAGGCTGTCACTCTCTAACGCGGCACGCGTAGACAAAGACAGAAAAAACCTTCCATCGTCTCTTTCTTTCGCTCTCACCGAGTTTGCAGACTGACGTTGCCACTTAGAGCGGCCTATGGCCCCGTCTTCTCTCCCTACTCGCTTCACACCAGCCCTATCCGATGAAGGCCTTTTTCAACGTTGAAAAAGTCGTCCGTTAGTGGTGCCACTTGGAACTAATCCGTAAGGCAGCGCTACCTCCGTCCTCTCCGATTAAAGTATTATTTTATATGGAGAAAATTGATAAACAATTAAAGTTTTATGATTTTTGAAGAACTAAGATTATCAATTATATTAAAATAACATTTTTAAATACTAATCAGAACTTAAAACATAAAATAGTTATAACACTCTCGAAACTTAATCGCAAAAGTACAAGAAGTAAATTGTCTTGCATATAGGATCCTCATATCACGAATAATTAGAGTAAAATTATTTCTTCATTAATATTTCTTTACCAATATCGATAATAATGGAAATATTAGCAATATATTTATTTATTGCTTTTCTTCATTAATTGCCTTATTTTATGTTGCTAATACAAAATATTATGCATTGCTTTAATAAAGTATTAGTATTAATGAATTGATTGAAATAATAAATATAATTAATTCAAGCAATCAATTACTACTGATCTAATAAAAAATTCAGTTAATAAATTAATCGAATAAATAAGAATTGTCTATTATTATATTATTATGAAACATTATTGAACGTTAAATTGACAAATAATTAAAATATTTAGTCAGTTGAAATCCATAAGAAATCTTGCACTGAATTAATTGCGCCATGGAGTGAAAAAGTAGGCCAATAAATTTTTTTTTTTCATATTTGCAAAAAATTGTTATAGCACCTATTAAAACGGTGTTCCATTAAATCAAAGAAACTTTAATATTTCATGCGGAAATTGTCAATATTCTGATCCATTTTTCAAATTACAGTATGCATGACAAATTTACAATTAAACTAATAAATAAATCACTCAATAGCATTTTTCAAAAACTTTAAATGTATTTATTATCTAAGTCTATTTTTATTTATTCTACCATTTCTTGAATTATAATTTTTTTTAAATATATTTTGGACACAAACATGTAGTAACTGGACCACATTCATTACACGAACTTGCTACTTCTGTCAAGTATTACATGCACTTAATATTATGTTCTAAGAAAATGAATTGATAAAAATGTCTTATTTTCACAAATAAAAAAATTTTAAATAATGATAGAATCAGTCACACGCAGTATAAATATATGCTTATATTTTGTTATGAATATGTTCACCAATTTCTTTTCCATGTGTCAAAAAGATATGTATAATTGAGAATGATATTATGTATACACTCATGTTTATGATTGAATAAATATGCACTAAAAACATTAAATTTCAATAATAATAAAAACAATGACTTGAAATTACGAAATATTTCCATTTTTCCGATAATTGTTTAACCCTTTGAGGGGCAGCATATCATATATGATACACCAAACTTTTTTCAGTTTTTTATCCATACCGCGACCGTTTTCAGCTCAATCGCTCTCGAATAAACATCTACACCATCATTAGTACTTAGGCTTCGTAATGCTTTGATTGAAAATTTATTTATTTAATTATTTATAAACAATCAAAGACGGAAAATGTTCAATTTTGTCGAATAAATTCGGCCTTGGACAGAGTTTTTAAGATAATCTCATGAAAATTTGTATTAAAGGGTTTTCGAAGTCGCCGATCACGAATACGGTATCAGAATTTGAAAAATCAAAATGGCGGATTCAATATGGCCGCTATTTTAGGTTAGAATTGCGGTTTTCTGAGTAATTCACTTGGAAAAAGGTATAAGGAGATTTACGGGCTTGCTCATCACGAATATGAATTCGGAATTTCGATATTCAAAATGGCGGACCCAGTATGGTGACTATTTTAGGTTACAATTGCAATTTTCTATGTCCACGTCGTTTGTTCCGCGTCACGCAGAGAGGAGAGAACTGGAGAGGTTTTTTTTGTGGAATCAGCAATGTTTGATCCGATTCAATTTGTGAGAGTATGATCTTCGATAACAAATTCGCTATATCAATTCCGGAAGGATTGAATTAATATTATAAACTATTATAAACTTATTATGAATGTCATTATTTTGAGTCCATTTTATCTATCCCCCTTATTTGCATTCGATTCCTCCATTTTGAATTTTGAAATTCTGATACCGGATTCGTAATCAGCGACCTTAAAAACCTATGAAAACACCATTGAGACCCATTTCAAGTCTAGCACAAAAATGTGCCCCTTAAAGGGTTAAATTTGTTTATGAACACCATGCAAAACAATACTTTCATAGGAGAGGACAGAGGTGGCGCCGCCTTACAGATTAGTTTCCATCTGGCATCACTAAGAGACCAAAATTTACCTCGTCGTCGGATAGGGCTGCTTCACACGGACTAGAGAGCAGGGTGAGAGTGTGAGACACTGCGTCGGTTTCAGACATGTGATCACTGCTTTAAACTGAAACTCGAGTATTCTCTTTTTGCCATAGCAAGTTAATAAAGACAGACGATCATTGAAGTATCCATTGTGCGTTGGCCCTATGATGGATCGTCACCATAGAAATACTAAAATAGACCACTTGAATATGCCGAGAAATCGATGCAGCGATAGAAAAAAAAGCAGCATATGTGACCCCTCTATCCTTGTCTAGTGGTGCATGGGCGCGGCACGCGTATATACTGCGAGGCGTTGCGTCAGTTATATACCCATATGCGAGTACGAATTTGCACGTTTGTCGATTAGACAAGGATAGAGTAGTCCTATATGCAGCTTTCTCTTTCCATTCTGATATGGCATTCACCTACGGGCCACCCCTGTTATTGCCGCGGTCTATTCTAGTATGTCTATGTGTCTATGATCGTCACATGCATGCACACTAGATATCAGGAGACCAATCTCTTAAGGTGAAATCCGATGACAGCAGAAAACGCAAAGCAGAAAACGAACCGCCAATTACAGAACAGCTCTAAAAAGAAAGAAATCTGAAAATCTTCTGTAATTGACTGTCTGTTTTCTGCTTTGCATTTTCTGCTGTCATCGGATTTCACCTTTATGGTGCATTTATACCTATGTCTGCCTGACCGGTGCGGACAGAAAATACATAAGAGCAAAAAAGACAGATGTTTTCTTTTTGTCCAATTGTACATTGTCTGTCTCCTTTACTCTTATGTATTTTCTGTCCGCACCGGTCAGGCAGACATAGGTATAAATGCACCATTATGGCCGTACTTCACAAAACACGAAATGAAGTTCTGCCAAGTGCTTAGTTAGGAAACTTCCCGATAAGGGCACGTGTGTTCCCTGAGTGCAAAATGGCGGCATCTACGGTTTTTAAGCATCGTGTATTAGACGTCGCCATTTTGCACTCAGGGAACACACATGCCCTCATCGGGAAGTTTTGTAACTATGTACTTGGCAGAACTTCATTTCGGGAATAGATATATGGAGATTGGTCTCCTTATTTCTAGTCTCCATGGTCACATGGTGTAAGTGAATGTTGAGGTTTAGTGGTCCCGTAAAATGTTCTGTGACAACTAGTTTAAATTTTGTTTAGATTAACATCAAAAACATTTTCCAAGATGAATGATGCTATTTCCCAAGTAAGTTATATTAGCTGCGCATGTAATCGTGTTCCCTATTCAGCTGATTATGGAAAAAATGGACTTTTATGTTACGGCGCTTGTAATTCCATAGCAATTTGCGATCTCGAAGTAGCCAATACTGGAAAAGTTTTACAAACGCTTCACCAACACAGTGATAAAGTTAATGTGGTGCGATGGATTAAATCGAAGCTCCAAACACCAGAAACAGAACTTATTTCTGGATCTTCTGACGGAACTGCTATTATTTGGAGTAATAAAGGAAATAGTTTTGAAGTAACCTACACTCTCAATGTTGGTGATCCTCTTTCTATTTGTCATGCTATTTACACATCAGAAAACTCAAAATCAAATCTTCTCATTTGTACTGGGTCAATAGATGGTAATTTTAGACTTTGGAAAAGAAACGACGGTGGAGAAGTTAATTCTTTCCAGACAATTTCTTTTGGAAAAAAATTGCCAATCCAGGCTTGTCTCTCTTTTTTACCTCAAAGCACAACTTTATTTATGATGATTGCGCTTGATGATTACACGATTCAGTTATTTTCACAAAATTCCACAGGAGATTTTTTCAACGTCAAAGTGTTAATCGGTCATGAAGATTGGATCACGTGCATGGACATTATTGAAAATGATAATGGTGACACTTTCTTGGCAAGTGGATCCCAAGATAGTTTGATACGTTTGTGGAAATTGTCAGTAAAAAAGGAAGAATCTGATAATAATGAACTTCGAGCAAAAACAGAACAATTTAAAGTAAATGAAAAAGAATACGAAGTTGTTTTAGAGTCTATTCTTAGTGGACATGATGGCTGGGTTTACGGTGTTAACTGGCATCCTTTGATTGTCAATAATGGTGAATTAACTCAGCCAATGAAGCTTTTGTCATGTTCTTTAGATAAAAGCATGATTGTATGGGAATTGAGTGAAAATAATGGGGTTTGGTTAGAATCTGTTCGAGTCGGAGAAGTTGGTGGTAATTCCTTGGGTTTCTATGGATGCAAGTTTGGAGAAAATGGCAAGGAAATTTTGGCACATGGTTACCAAGGATCGTTTCATATTTGGAGATATTCTGATGATACAAATAATTGGACTCCTCGACCAGCACCTAGTGGGCATTTTGCAGGAGTCGTAGATCTATGTTGGGATCCGAAAGGCAGGTTTGTATAGAAAATATACGAAGTACCCTTTCTTTATGAAAACAAAATGCAGTTTTAGGTCTAAAACATGACTAAACAAAACTTCTATTTTACTAGGTTTTTAATGACAGCAAGTATTGATCAAACAACAAGAATCCACGCGCCATGGCCACAAAAATCTAACATCTGGCATGAAATAGCCCGTCCACAAATTCACGGCCATGACATGTCCTGCTTAACAATGTTATCTTCTTATAAATTTGCCTCTGGAGCAGAAGAGAAAGTCGTTCGTATTTTCACATCTCCATTAACTTTTAAAACCTGTTTAGAGAAAATATCGTATGCCAACGATTTCAACGATACATTAGCAGAGGGAGCAAATCTACCGGCTCTGGGTTTGATGAATAAAGCTGTATTCGAAAGAGATTTAAAAGATGAAAAAGTGCACATCAGTAACTCCAGAGACCTGACTTATGATCAGCCTCCAATTGAAGAGGAACTTGTTCAGCACACACTCTGGCCAGAGGAACAGAAGCTTTACGGTCATGGTTACGAAATATTCTCCATGGCTGCAAGACATGACGGAACTTTATTGGCTACTACTTGTAAATCTACCAGCCCAGAATACGCAGCAATTTTAATCTGGGACACGAAAACTTGGACCCAAACGCAGAAATTAGTCTCTCACCAATTAACCGTTACGCAACTAGCGTTTTCTCCTGATGATAGATATTTTATATCAGTTGCCCGCGATAGAAGGTGGTCTTTGTTCGGTTTTGATAAAGGAAAATACAATGTGTTGGCCACTAGTTCAAAAAAAGACAGCCTTCATGGTAGAATTATCTGGTGTTGTGCGTGGACGCACGATTCTAAATATTTTGCAACTGGATCAAGGGATGGCAAGATCGGAATCTGGAGTGAAAATGTTTATTTATCTCAGCCCTATCTTCCAACTACAAGTTTCGAAATAAAGAATACTTCAGTAACAGCCCTCGCCTTTGCTCCGTTTAAATTATCTCAAAACGCTTACATTCTTGCAGTAGGATTCGACAGTGGAAATATAGAGTTAAAAGAACTTATATTGAAAGAGAACGAATCAATCTGGGACACTATTGCTATTTATAATAAATCTTTTGCTCATCATTTGACTGTTAAACGACTACAATTCCGCCCACAAGGCAAAGGGGAAAATAAGTCATTACAATTAGCAAGTTGTGGATTAGACCACATGGTCAAAATTTACGATATCGATATTGAAAAACTCACGAACTTGTAAATAGTATTGTACATAACATAATAAAAGTTTTTAATATTTTATTCATGTCACTTACTCGACTTAACTTCCAATCCTCGGTTTTGTAAATTTCTACACAGTCTTTATTGTCGCTTATTGAAATAACTGCTAAACGTTTTCCATCTGAGCTAAACTCTAATTTTTGATTAGCAGAAGATTTCAAGTTATGAATATGAATCACAGTTCGGGCTTGCAAGGACCATATGGATAATTGTATCTAAAATTGAAAAAAAAAATGTCAATTGCAAGCGTGTATGAACTTTTACGTTTTTTATAAATGATTAATGCATGTTTGACCTTAAAAATCAGAAAATACATGACGTTTTTCATTTACTTTTGGAAAAAATAGTATTTAAGGGCATGTCATTGACGTGACTTTATCAAATTCTTTTTGTGCTGCCCATTCTCAAATTAATAACTTTAATGGATATAAACGTACCATGATCTTTCTTTTATGTTCGTATACTACGCAAAATTTATTTGAGTTATTAATTTAAGAATAGAAAGGACGAAAATTATTGGATAAAGTCACGTCAATGACATGCCCTTAATAAGTAAATGAAAATGTTTCGTAATTTTGTAAACTCAACGCAATTCACGATTTTCTTACGTTAAAATCGGAAAAAGTAATAATGCTTTTACTATCTGGAGCCCAAGTAGCTTTCTCTAGGCCTGCACTACCTTCTGTTATTTTACACTTCCATTCTGGAAATAAAAGTGAAAAAACTTGGATAACGGCTCGCTTCAAATTCAGGCACAAAATGTATTCGCTATCTGGAGACCATTCGAAATACTAGAACATATGAAACAAATGAATAAATTAATCTAGCTAAAATTTGAATAGTTTGTTGTCTTAAAACTGAAAATTTAATTTCTGCGTTTATTTTGTAAATTATAAACTTTCAATTAAAAGCTCACAAAATTCGTAAAAACCAAAATAATGTATGTTTATATGCAACCGTCCACCATGAAAGGTACCTAAAATCCGGAAGCTACATTTTACAGGACGGGTGATCGGTTATCGTAACAATCCGTTAGTGGGTTTGCGTTTATTATGCCTATTTTTGTAGCTTAACAAAAACAGTAACTGATTTGAAAATTTTCCGATTTTCGCAAACGAAAGAGCGTCCCAAGAACTATCAATTGGCGTAAAAAACTTAAAATCGTTTTTTTTAGCTTTATGTACCTGTTTTCACGAACAGTCAAATATGTATAGGCATAAAACATAATCCAAACCTCAATAATATCCGAGAAGACGAAGGAATGTATTGTTTCAGAAGTATTCGCATACTTTACAATTAAATTAGTTTGAAACGCTAAGGCGATAAATCTTCCATCGACAGAAAAATTACACAGATTTTTATTTATACGTAAAATTTCACTAGGCATTATGATAAACAACACAAGGAACAGTCAAGATCTATCAACTAACAGAGGTTATCCAATGAATTAAGTGACAAAGTGACTGGTAGGGGGCAAGCGGCGTAGCGAAGGGTACTGTGACGTCACTCAATTTCCTTTCTCCTTTTATAACCTGATTACTTCAATCAGTCTGCTTTTTTTAATACAATTTTAATTTTTTTTAACTTAAACCATAATGACTTGTATTTTATTTAGCATATCCTTACAGAATGTACTCTGACTGTTCTTTGACCATTCTCTGATCTTGCATTATTGTGGCTAATAACGGTAAAAAAACATTCAGAGCGTTTCAATTATGATTCTGTAGCGAAATTTGAATTAGAAGGTGTAGGAATAAATACAATAATTTTATTTTCCAGCGATAAAAACTAGAAAAACATCATGTACCTATCATTGGGGGCAATGCAGATGTTCACTACTTGCAGAAGTGAGATAATAGTAGCAGGCTCCCCAAGCTCCAGCTCCAATGTATTTCACTGTAACAAAGTTCTGGCTCCGTAGTTCAAATCGTGAAGTTTGATGGCGCCACCTCCGCCACTGACTTGTTAAGCCTTCTAGTCACCGATATGTGTCAGTGCAT
This sequence comes from Diplolepis rosae, assembly GCA_030998225.1. Classification (NCBI taxonomy): domain Eukaryota; kingdom Metazoa; phylum Arthropoda; class Insecta; order Hymenoptera; family Diplolepididae; genus Diplolepis; species Diplolepis rosae. The sequence continues at coordinate 20,531,846 of JAPYXD010000704.1, forward strand.
TTGTGTTGATTTGTGTATGCAGACGTTCCGTGGTTTAAGGCGTAGTTTTGTGTTGATTGTAGTTATTATATGAATTTTGAAGCAAGTGATTATTCCAGGAGTATACTGAAGCTGCGTTTTTCAATTTTTCTTGAAGTAAGTGCATTTTACTTGAATTAATGTGCAATCAAAACCAAATTACAAATAGGATTGTAAAATTACTACGTGTCACATGTTGTTTCATTTGGTTTTCATTACACATTAATTCAAGTAAAATGCACTTACTCCAAAAAAAATTGGAAAACGCAGCTTCTGTATACTCCTGGAATAATCATTTGCTTCAAAATTCATATAAAAACTACAATCAACACAAAACTGCGCCGTAAACCACGGAACGTCTGCATACACAAATCAACACAAATGCACTGACATATATCGGTGACTGGAAGGCTTAACAATGTTAGTTGTGACGCGCCGAGCCATTTTGGGGCTAAACGTCGGTAATTTTAAATTGTTTTTATCCTGAGTGTGGGTTCACCACTTTTAAAGAGTGGAAACTCACCTTGCCCGAGTTATCTAAATGGGTAACCTTATTTTAATTAATTTAAAATGAAGTTCATTATCCGCGAAAGGTAATAATAATTAAAATAATACGTGATTTATAAGATTACATTAATAAAGTATTTATTAATAAATATAATAAATATGTGAAACGATTAAAACCTTTACAAAAAACTCTAAGTCCAAACAGTGAAAATGAAAAAGAAAAGAGAGACCGACCAAATAATCTGATCCAGTGCGGATCTACCGATCGAAACGTCAGATTATTTCTGGTCCTTCGTCGATGCAGCCTCTCGCGCCTCGCTGACGAAAATCCCTTGCGCACACTTACTGCGTTTCCCCACTAATTAATTAGAATATTACAAGCCAATCAAACGCATTTTTTATCCCTTCTTTTTAACATTTTCTCTGAATCATAATCTCTACTTCTAATTCTTTGAATGCACGTGTGAGGGATTTCATGTGAGCTTAAAGTCACGTTTCCTAAACACAAAATTCGTTAGAAATTTAGATCGTTAAATTTAACAACGTGTGAAAGAAAATCTCTCTTGACATCTTAAAAGTCTTTATCAACTACTTATCTGTTTTCTACCGCGACAATCCGTCGCCTCGGTCCGTTTTAAACTAAACTAAATTGAACTATTCTGATAACTAATATTAAACCTTATTTCTATGAAAAATCAACTATAAATTCTATCAAGACGTAAAAGTAGGCCTTACGCTAGCAATTTATAAGTATTGTAAATTATTAAACAAAGTTCTTTATATTCCACCAAATTTCATCACTCTCATTCTCCAAATTCATATTACAGAATAATATTATTTCATGTCGAATTGCTCCATAGTCTCTAGTTTTGCCAATCTCGTTTATCTCTATTCTATATTTTTTAAATTATTTTAATTTAAATCTTTTGTCTTATACTTTTCTTTCCTTTACTTATTAAAGGAAGTCTTCAGTGTCAATTAAAGTGTCTTAATTCAAATATTACCGCTAATTTTAAAGCGCACTCTTGTGACAAAATCGGCCATCGTCACATAGTGGCGAAGGTAGCGCCATCGAACTTCACGATTTGAACTACGTAGCCAGAACTTTGTTACAGTGAAATACATTGGAGCTTGGGGGGCCTGAATAGTAGATTGTGTACCAGTAGTGATGGGCGACTGCTCCTGTGACCAGTGGTAAGTAATGTATTACCTGACGTGACGTGGTAATTACCGGTCACGCTGGTCAGAAGTGGTAATTCTGAATTTCCTCATAATCTGAAAGGTTTATTTGATTAAAAACAGGATTATTTAATAAATGTTAAACTTTCCAATATAAGTGCAATCAGTTTAACTCAAAGAATTCCGTAAAAAAAGAAAAATAAGTGGAAAAGTCCTTTTGTGTCCATTTTAGCAGACGACAAACATACTTTTGCTTATCGGTGCAGTGCACATGGCGGTAGTGGCATTGAGATGTTTTGATGTTTCTTATCGTGGAGTGAAAAAATTAAATCTGTTACAAATATTTATTGAAAATTTTATTATTACATAAAATAAAGGTGAGTATATATTTCAAATAAAGTGGAAACTGAAACATAAAAAGGAAATTTGAAAAATTAATTAAACATTATGTTAATAGTATATATTAAATATTGTTCATGTTCTTAAGTCACATAAGTAATTCATTTATATCGTTCAACACAATGTTTTTCTTAAAGGGAGAGTAAAGGATGACTTAAGTAATTTAAAAAACTCAATCCAGTAGACGTTTTCTACGACTATAAAAGGTGTACCATATGTGTAGACGGCACGCGCAAATTTCACCCACAACTGATTCTAAAATGTATAATAAGTGTTAATATATTTAATTCTATATAATATTATATATGTAGTATAATAATGGAGATTCTTTTATGTGCGTGTATATTTCGAAATAACAAAGTGGAATACAAACTTACTTGCTCTGAAATACTCATCTCGTATTCTTCTTTTTCTACATTAATACTAACACATGGTGCTATAATTTGATCGAGAACATAGTGTCCCAAGCAGTGATCCCAGAACGTGGGAGCTGGCGGCCCCCACCATAGATGCCTCGAGCTCATTGTGTCTTCCTCACTCAACCAACCTATGGCAGTCGAGCGAGGAAGAAGCCATGAGCTGGCGGGGTCTATGGTGGGGGCCGCCAGCTCCCACGTTCTGGGATCACTGCTCCCAAGCGACCTGGCTGACGTTAGCTTTACGCTGTAGCGTAGAGCTATCGTAAAGCTATCGTAAAGTAGCATTATAACTCATGAATGAGGCAAAATGAATATTCAAAATGTTTTTATCCTTATTCTACGTTAAAAATAACGTTAAAAGGTAATGGACATATGCAATAATTTTATTTATTAACGTTAAAAATTAAAAAAACATAATACCTGTCATTGAAGGCAGTGCAGTGGTTCACCTTTTGTGGAACGTCTCCACGTTCAAACTTGACATTGGTTGGAGTGAGACACAACTATACTTTTACCTCACTCCGGGTAATATGTTTGATATATATTTTCTCACAAATAAACACTTATATTCTTTTTCAACGCCATCAACAGGCATATAATATTTATTAAAAACATCAGTTGGTCTCAATTTCCCGTGTATTCTTTTCATTTTATGGCATCAAATTGAATTTACTTTAGTAATTAATATACTAGTTGTCAACAAAATAATACAAATACACTTTCAAAAGACATACTGTTTCATAAAAGCCTAAAACAAGGTTAGGTGTCACGTTAGTTACAAAAGTTTCATCTGCTGTGTCGTCTGCTTCTTAAGAATTGTGCACTTTTTTTTAATAGCAAATTATCAGTCATTTTCTGCAGTGAACATAATTTGAAACTGAACTTTAAAGTGTGTTTCATCGTCTCCAATCTTTATTTATTTCTGAAATTAAGGAGCTAAAGAAATACTAAATGGATTTTGAATGCAATATCAACGACACTATATTTCTTATACAAATCCATTTTGTAAAAAAGTATAAAAGTTTTTTCTTGGATATTTATATTTTTTTCGTCTTTTTTCATTATATTCAATCAATTTTTGTAAGTATTGAACTTCGCGAAAAAATATGCACATATGTATTCATTTTAATATGACGTGCTTTGCGGGAAAGATAAACTACCGTTTATAATAATAATATTAAAATATTTATTTTAATTACTTTATACTTAATATTTTCTACGCGTGTAATAAAATATCTTTATATAAAATCTGGTCTAATATTTTATTTCAAGAATTCTTCATGCGTATTCACAGTATATATTTTACGAAGTTTAATGTGTTCTTTTTTTTATTTTGTATTTATTGATTCATGCAAAATGCGTATTTTATGTCCTAGAATCATTTTAGGAACATTTTTTCATTTCCTATTGTTCAGAAACTTAATTATTAAAATTTTTTTAAATATTTGTCTATTAGTATAATGCTTTTGTAGAGCTTGCCGCGTGCAGCGCCGCTCTGGTGAGGAAACTTCGCACATACAAACTATAATCACTAAGGGAATCAAGTTCTCGCAGTTCCATGCAGAGAGTCGGATAGGGCTGTTGTGTACCAAAGGCGGCATGGTGGCGATTGTGACGAGTGCGAAGTGTAGAGTTCTAAAGAGTTTATGTGAGTGAGAATATGTCTGGGAGCACGGGAATATGACTGAGAATTTCTCTGATGACTGTGCTCTTCGAGAATTTATGAGAATTTAAAAATATTATTCCGTATCGGTTCAAGCTTTCAATTTTTTTTGATAAATGCTTTGTTCTAGAAGTTCGTGTAACGTGCGCAATAAAAATGGAAAAAAAAGAATATAGTTTGGAATTTTTTTTTAAATTATTGATAAACAAAATAAAGCTTCTTTCAAATGCAAATACTGTGATCAGATGTACAGAAAGCATGCCACTCGACAAATAGAGCACTTAAAAAAGTGCATAAACTGTCCCGAAACTGTCAAACAATTATTTAAATCAAAGCGTAATTTGTGCGAAGAAAACTTTAATTACTTGTTCTTTATGTTTGAACTTAATATAATGGCTATAAAAAAATTTTTTTTGATATTGAATTCCGATAAAACTTGACATTTTTCGTAGTTTATTTTTATGAAACCTTCACTATTGCAATTCATAGTGTTTGGAAATAAATTTACAATATTATACGGTTTAATGATAAAGAAAATATTGGTGAAGATATGGTAAAATTCTCTGTAAATTTTCAAGTTGTCTTAAAATGACGGTCAGAATCACGAGAACGATTACAAAGAATGTTGCGGTAAATTCAAATATAGTAAAAAGGGAAAAGTGTAAATATTAAAAAAACCATATGAAATCCATGCTTTTTTACCGGTATTAGTATTGATAGTAAACATAATTAAAGTAATAAAATGAAATTTATCAAATAATACTAAAATATAACTCGGTAATATTTATTATTATGGTATATAATGTTGTATATTTTTAATGGGCATATGTATTTATTTATTAACTATAATTAAATATAAATTTATTATAAATTTATCAAATATAGATTATAGAATTCAACAAGTAAACGTACCTTGGAGTAGTGTAAAAATTATCTCACGTTCTGAACGTGAACTATTAATAATAGTCAAATATAATAACTGTTTTTAGTATAAATTAATTCGCATTTCATAATTCAACCCTTATGTACCTGTATATAAACGGTTTTAAAAACTGAAAAGAAGCTCCATCCCCTTCTGTTTTAAAAAATGTTGAATTACTCGATCTTGTTGGCGTATTTCATCATACGTTTAAATTGCTCAGAAGTAATAAGTTGCTCCAACTGAAAGAAACTATAGAAATAATTTTAAATATATACAAAAATTATAAATTATTGTATTTTTGTCGTTTACGAACATTTTAATTTATTAGAAAATGATAAAATTGGAAAAGGAACAAACCTTAAAATATAATTAATACTGAATGCAGATATTACATAAAAATTAAATATGTACATGCTGTGACTAGTATGTTACTAAATAATAGAATCCAATTCTATAAAGACCTAAGTAATAATATAGAAGATTATCACTAAATAGTACAAAACATCAGGTACGAAAGTACTTCACAAGCAGCAAATCACTTAATTAAAAATCACCAGAGTATCACAAACAAGAAGTTTTAAATGTCAAACGCAAGTAGTGACTAATTCAACACCTTAATTTTTAAACTACATGCAAAAGTAATAAATAAACAATTCTTTAAAGAAAACAAAAGAAAATTTAACTTTTAGAAATTATTGATTGAATAATATCACTACAGCGTTAATAAATATTAATTCGCAGCTGTGTTGCCATGGAGACTAGATATAAGGAAACGAATCTCTTATGGCCGTACTTCACAAAACACGATATGAAGTTCTGCCAAGTACTTAGTTAATATTTTTCGTTTCAATTCCAATAAATACGATTAAAATTCAAAAATTCCATTTTTTAGACAAAATATGTGAGATGCAAAAAAAACGTTTAGATGGAAAATTGTTTGCCTAAATGAGGTCTACAAATTCTCATTAAGACATTTCGGGACAGGAGGTATATTTTATGTTTTGATTTTTAATATTAAAAAAATTCGATTTTTTTCACCAAAATATGTGAGATACGAAATAAGCGTTGTTCTGCAAAATCGTTTCCTTAAATAAGTTCTACGATTGTTTTTTCTTTTTGAGAGATTTGGAAGAAAATAAATTATTTTAATCATGTAATTTATTAAAAAGTTACTGAAATGTATACAGAAAATCGAGCGCGAAGCGCGAGCGCCATGATGAGAATGTGTTCCTTAAGGCTGATAGAGCCTTAAGTAAATTGAATTTCCTGTTTCACTTAAACTGAAAAAGAAACTTAGTGAATTTGAAAAAATGACTAATATACATCATCTTTAATATCATTAAATTGGTTTGAGCTTCAGTATTAAATTATAAGAAATAAACTTAAACGTATGCGAAGAGCACAAGAACGAGCGCGAAGCGCGAGGTCCAGAATGAACGGAGCGCGAAGCGCGACGTTAAAAAATTTCGGAGCGCGAAGCGCGACGATCAAATCGCGCGCTCAAACTTGCGAGCTGCGCGCGATGAAAATGTGCCCGCGAAGCGGGCAGATTTTTTTCAGTAAAAATATTCCCGCATTTTGTAAAACAATTGATTCGCAATTGGTAAAGCGATTGCTGTACTAGGCACAATTCATGCTATAATTTGTCATAATAATATACATTGAAATGTGAAAAATTTATATATTTTTCTGTTACATATAAAACACAAATATGTAGCAATATATACATAAACGATTGTTTGGAAAGAACTGCTAAATAAAGAATTTCAAAAACATTTATGCATTTCATGAGAAAAAAAATGTACCTCTCAAAATAAGTACGGATTCCAAAGACGCTTAAAAAAATGTAATAAAATGATTTTAATAAATTAATGGCTACAAATAATTTCATATCTCCCTAATATACGAAAATTCATGTAAATATATGCATCACAAATTTAAAAGTGAGGGGTATTCCCGCCTATCCTTAAGAATCACGTGACCACTCCTTCTACTAATAAGAGGGGGGAAAAAATGATAAGGTTTATTGCGAGAAACGGGAGAGACAAGTTGCAATAAACGGGAGTTGCGATAAACGGGTGTTGCGATAAACGGGGTTTTACTGTACCTTCAAATTTCCTACCGAGTAAGTGCTATATTAATAGATAATATTGATATAACATGTTCGTAGTCTACCGAGTCGTAAATGGACACCCCTAATACCGCTCTACAGACACTCCAAACACTTCTTTCGGACGTATTTTGCAAAAAATATCGTTTGTGATACAGAGCTCAGCGATTTTGGGATTCGACCAATGAATACATCGGCCCCTGACCCAAAACGCGTGCCTTGGCTCCTAGCAACATAATATACTATTTTACTGAAATATATCTCATAAATATAATAAATATTATAATCCAAAATTATAAGGATTTGTTATGAATAATATGTTATGTTTTTTGTTATAAACCCAGTAAGAAGAATTGCATTGAAAATGATGTAGAAGCTGAATCGTTTCCAATGCTTGATTCCGCATTTTTTTTAAATCTATATAAATTGAGATTCAAAATGAGAAAAATTAAATCGATTTCAATCCTTTTCTAAAAAATTAAATATGCTGGATCACAACCTCGAATAAAATTTGAAAAATGATTTGACTTATACGTTCAAAATAGCCTCAAAACATAAAAATTTGAAACATCTTATATTATTTGGCATTAAACTACATAACCTCATTGGGAAATATATTGTCTTTATTCAAATTCTATTGCTAAAAATGAAAAAAAAGTCGCGTTACAAAATGTATAAAATCATTTAACTTTAGAAATTCATGCGTTAAATGAATTCTAATAACATAAAGAGATCAATATAGTGTCTTAAAATGCTTTCTAGTTATTAATTATTCAGCAGACGTTAAATAAAAATAAAGAATGATATTGTTGGATGTAATTGAGCGTTATAATTTTTAATCTTTTCAGAAATCATTGAAGAGTATTCAAAATATTTTTATAAAAATGATGGATTCTAATAAATTAAACTTTTTTCATTTCATATTTTATTTCATGAATTGAAAAGAAAATACCCAATCAAGGATTGGTATGTATTGAATAATTACTTTTCAAATTAGAATGATAAATCTTCAATTTATTTCAATAAACACCTTCTAGTCGGGAATATGCTGCAATTTTGTTCTTGTAAATGCAAAATTTGATTACTGTTTCTTCAAAATATAATAAATTTCATAAATAATCGTTTCGAACTATTAAAGAAATGGTTATTTATTTTCATAAATGACTGTACTGAAGTATTATAGAAATTGTTATTTATTATATTTGTGAGATATATTTTGGTAAAAAATATATTCATAACCATTTTATTCAATTTTTAACGCCGATAAATGCTCGACGTAATTGACACGAATAATTTCGCGAACTTCAGCTTGTAATTTTTTCGAATATGCGGTATAAAAGTTCCTAAAAATCGGTATAAATATACATTGAATAATAACAATCAACTCCCCCCCCCCCCCAAAGTTCAATGCCGGTAAAGGGTTTGTTAATGTTTTTTAAACGTAAAGATATTCGAGCACGCTTGAGCTTATCTAGCGCAGATTGCATACGTTCAGGGGCACTCCGGCGCGCGGAAAGCGTTATTCGATTCGGTACTTCAATTTATATATTGACAATAGGAGACTAAATGTATTAAAACTAAAATTAGAAATTTTACTGATCCAAGTAAATAAGCTCAAATAACTATTTTCTTATTGGAGCACAGAATAAACTAAGGAAAAAAAATATAATTATTATCTTCTGTATTTATTAATATATTTGTATAAAAAGTTATATTTATTTATATATTCTGAAATTATTTCAAATGTTTGACTTTCTTAAAACCATTGTCATCTTTGGAATTATAATAGAGATTTCTCAAATACATTAAAATATCTTCTAATTTTGTAAATTTTCTAAAAATCTTTCGCAATGTAATGAAATTCTGAAAAATCCTACAAAACTGATTCTCTTTTATTAAATATTGCTAGTTAATGATGAAACTGGTATTCAACTTCTGGTGGCTGAGCTTTATTGGAGCTAAAGAAGACGACGATGTTGGAGACAAAGCGGCCAAGCCGGCTCGACGCCAAAATCAGCTCAGTCGCTTTCTGGCTGGTGTTTTATAAATACTGCAGACAGTAAGATAGTGCGCCGAACATAGTAGTCGTGGAATCACAAAGTTCTCCGTAAAAGTAACAGAATATCTTTTAGAAAATAAAAGAGAATTTGGTAAAATTGAAAAAAAAACTTTACTTTACAAAAAATGTTTCCCAAGTCATTGTAATATTACTTGCTCAACACTGTTACACGTGAAATGACCTTTGTGTGTGATAAGAAAGTAAAAAATGATTGATGTAAGTTCAAAAATAGAATTTTAAAAATCATATAAAATAAAAAATAGAATTGAAAAATTAGAACTCTAGGTTTTATAATATTATATTTCATGATAATGAGTTAAGAGAGAATGTTCTTCTTAAAAAAATGTATGAAAATTTAACCCCCACAAGAAAAAAATATTAATTAAATAAATGCATCATTCTTAGAAGACTTAAAGATCCCGAGATATTCATTTTATTCCAAAAAACTGTTGTCAGTTATTGACATATTTGTACTTATGTAACTTAAAATTAATCTTATGAGATAATTGACATTTTCTTTCTTCACCTATTAAAACGTGAGAACTTTTGATCAGTTTACTTTTGCTGATGATAGTTAGAATAAGAACAGCAGTGACTAGCTTTTTTTCTGTTTCAAAATAGTGAATTAATTTTAGAATTAATATATAATATGCAGCGTGGTCGGACATTAATCAAACACTTTAATGGTAGATTAATTGTCAAAGGGCAGGTGAGAGAGTCCTTTTTGAAAATGTTGCGAGTTGCAAAGATTATGAGCTGAATTTAATAATTATTTTGTAAAGATTGCGTTTCATTAGTTGCTTTAACAGAAACTAAATTTTCAAAACGTACCTGACGAAATTTTTTCAGAGGACTTTATACTCGGTTTTTTAAAAGGAATCTATTTTTTCAAGTTTTAAGATTAGTCTCTGATCACACTGTATATTAATTAATTAATTTTTGTTTTTAATTTTAATAAAGTAGAATAAATTAATGGAATAAATTATTAAACAGCAGAAGCATGTACATATATGAACAAAAAGAAGACTTTCATCAAATAATAAAATTGATTTGAAAATTTGAATAAGTGTCAACTCTGTTGACGATACCATATAAACGACACTTGGTGCAGATTTATCTCAATGAAATTTGACACACAATTCAAATAAAGTATATCAGGATGTAGTGCCGTCCGAATGAAAGCATTTGAGGGTCATATTAAGTTGAATAAAAAACCGAACGTGCAAGTGCAGTGAAAAAGTAAGGATGAGTCTATCAAAGAAGGCTATAGGGGGATCTATTCACAGGATACGAGAATTCGAATTAGAAAAGGTAAAGTGCACTAAACTGGAAAATTTAATAAAGCTATCTCGACTATTTCTCATTTTTAATTGAAATAGTATCACAAATGTTGACATATTTTGTATTTATTTGTTTTATACATTCAAGAAAAACATACAAAATTTTTAATTGTTGCAATGATATGAAATAAGTTATAGTAAATTTACGGCCGCATAAAGCATCCTAGAACATATGACAGGGTGAATAAAAAAAGTAGGATAGACCAGATATGGCTAGACCAGGGCAAACTTGTAGGGTTAACATTTATAACTCTCCAAAACGTTAATAGAACGTGTTATTAATACGTTGTTTCCTTATTCCGAGTCTGATATTATTATACAAAATATTTTTATGTAACATTATTACATTAATCAGACAACAAATTAATAGTTTAATTATTCCCAACCAGTCGCACGCGGACAAGTAAAGCATTTCTATACAAATAGAAACATCCTAGGATTGGAAAATTTCACTGTTCATTTCCATGCTGCGCATTATAAAAGTAACGGTTAATTATGTGCAACAAGAAAAACAAATTTTTTCATTAAAAATAGTTATATCTGTACCAGACTCTTTTATTCATTAAGTTTATGCTAGACACGGATTACAAGCGTAGGTATCTGCCGTACCAGTAGGGGATATCCGCTTTGTTTTCCATACAAAACATAAATTATTTATTTTTTCCAGTCATCGTCCAAGAATTTGTCAAATATTTCTTTTTGACCATGAAGTCTCAGTTATTCTCTAAATTCGAGATAGTTTGAACACGAATCAAGCTCAATTTTAATAATTACGTGATATATTAATGTTTCTCCTATCAAAATATTCAGTAACTATACTGTGAATATATCGACTCATATCGGGAACATAATATTCCGATCAGCGAATCTTTTATTATTTCGTCATTGAAACTGTTTTCCCATAATTCTTTTTGTAGAGTAAATTTTTAAAATGTTTGTTTATAATATGATTTCTCTTCTGAAATTTATTTATCCTCTGTGAAAAAAAAAATAAAAATAGTCAAGAAGCAGATATATTGTTTCTAAAAACAACGTTGCTCTGACGGACAACTATGTCCCGGTCTATCCTCTTTAAATTATTTTCCCATGGGAATTTTTAATACCTAAATTACTTTATATTATTAAGCTTTGGAAAATAAAATCTTGAACTTTCATTCAAGAAATCCAAAAAAGGAAACCATATTGCGGAGGAATATAACTCAAAAACAGGAATAATAATAATGGAATAAGGTGAATGACCTTATCGCATGATATTTTCATGGATCTATAATACTTTTTATACATAGATTAACCCACCAAAATTAAATGAGCGATATGTTCTGTTGATTGTTTGTCATTGTATAAATTTATTGATGTTAGTTATATTTTAAATTAATTTTTTAGAAGGATACAAAGAAATAAAGTTGCGGAATATCTGTTAAAGAACAAAATTAGGCATCAAAATTTAACAAAAGTTACAACATTTTTTATACCATAAAAAATGTAAAATTAAAAAAAAATTGTTCGATGAAAAAATATGAACAATAATTCATTTCCTAAAATAGGCTCAAGCTTTTCCTCTCAATCATTATTCTATTTCCTTCTACTTAATTAGATCAGTACAATGATCTAATTGATAAAGAGATTGATTGCGCCTTTTAAACATCTTTTATTATTTTTGTATATAATTGGTGTGCTTTTTTTGACACGTTAAAGATGTGACAATACAGAATTATTAAGAGGAAATTGTGTCAAAAATTGATGTATATGCCATACAGTAACATCTCAGCTATTTCCCCACCTAGAACATCAGAAACTGAGATCTAGAAATAGAGCAACATACAACACATATATTTACTGAAGAACGCGTTGCAATCTCGCTCTTCCTGGCATTAAACCAGCGTTCTTCAATAGCTTTTATAACGTTTAGAAAATGCGTATAGATCGTGGACATAAACAAAATTCATCTTACAGCGAGAGGTTTTTTAACATAGTACCTTCTAAATACTCAACTTGCATGAGATTCAGAATTATTATTGCTTGAAATTTGATCCTAAAATAAATTGATAAAAAAATCTCAGTGTTTTTATTCAATCAATATTTGAAGAATTTCTGTTCCACAATTTTCTATAATTTAGAATTAGCAATATCACAAGCTTTGTTGATTATTGTAAATATTAGAAAATATTTTCACCTTTCAATTTCCCTGTTTTTCAGAGCAGACCATGAAATATGAAAGAATGATGAAATACGTAAAAACCTTCTCAAATAGAAAAAAGTGAAGATTTTATACAAAAATTGTCGAATCATTTTTCAAAACAAATAATTTATATATTTGAATCTGTCTTCGAAATGAAACTCTAAATTTTAAAAAGCATGAAATTCGAGGTTTGTTATTTCTAAAAATCTAAATCTAGTAATAACATGAAATGCTTTCCCACCACAGGCTCATTGATTCAGAAGGGGAAACTGTATTGCTATTTTTAAAAAAGCCATACTCCACTCGAGTAGTTTTCAAACCATTAAACTCTAAATCACGCAAGCTTTAAAGTTTACGAAAAATTAAAAACATGCCAAAAACAATTTTATGTTATAGGGCAATAATTTGCAAATCATATGTTCTTTCTTATTATATAGAATTAGAATGAATAGTAAAAAAAATCAGATCTATATAAATGAAAAATACATTTTTAAAGGTGAATCTGGCTGACGAGTTTGACATTCTCCAGATTGTGGGTGAGGGATGGTTTGGAAAAATCCTTTTAACTGATCACCGGAGTACTCAAACAGAAATGGTTTTAAAGGCACTGCCAAAGGCGTACACCAGCATCTCTGATTTTTTCCGTGAATTCCATTATGGACTTCATCTATCAGCTCATAGGAATATCATCACCACATATGACGTAGCGTTCGAGACAGCCGGATTCTACGTTTTTAGTCAAGAGTATGCACCGCTTGGTGAGAGACATGATTACGTACGTTACATGCCATACGACATTCGTTGACAACATTGTCAGTATAACAGTCACGAGTTAATAATGACCTCACGTGCCAACCAAACTTTATTTGTTTGTTTGTTAATCAATCGATCGTGGAGTCGATCATTTTTGCTCTTTCGCGCCAGACCCCGAAATCGCATTTCCCTTCGTTTTTGGGGCGAGGACTGAAATATCGGTTGAATCCTAAAAACGACCCAGCTCCACACGCTCCATGCTCCAGCACGCACAATATTTTTTGCAAAATATGCACTAAAAAGATGTTTCTAGCACCTAAAAGCAACCTTGTGGGGGTACATTTGCGATCGGCGCACCATGTGCATATGTGCGCATATGACTGAATACACATAAGTGTGTGTGTGTGTGAGAGAGAGATCATGTTGTCAACGCGGTCGACACGTTTGATAGATTCGCTCTCTCTTGGTCCGGAAAGGAAAGAAAATACAATTTGTGTACTTCATCTTTCTTCAAGTGATATAAACAATAATACACAATGGTATGTATTGGGTTGGCAACAAATTCATTTCTTTTTATTTTCATGATTTTCAAAGCAAGTTTATTAATACAATTAACATATATTAATATACTAATATATTAATATAACATATTTTTGCGAAGCGTTTTTGGAAGGGAAATAAATAACTTAACCAAACACAATTTTGGAGATATTTTCTTATATATTTGAAGTTCGAAAAAAAATTTTTGTGACATGCAGCAACGCGTTATAAGCCGAGTTATAGGGAATCTCGTAGAGCGCCAACGGCCTCGCCGTTGAAGTAAGTTTGCAATTTTTATTTGAAACAAAAAATATTGCAGATCGTTATTTTTCGTATAGTTTTCTTCTACTTGAACCAACAAAACCCGGAAAAAAAAATGAAAAATTCGAAATTTTCGCAAGTTTCAACAAAAAAAGTGATTTTTGAGGCAAAAAAAATTGTTTTAACTACCTGCCAAACACGTTTAAACATTTTTTTGCTCAATCCCTTTTGGTTCACGGACAAGAGAAAACAAAACTAAAGATCGTTTAGATCTCATTTAGTTTTTTTTTATCTTGCACACAACATTTAAAAAATCGTAAAAATAGAAAATCGAGAAAAAGCGCTTTAAACTTTTCGATAGGAATAAATAATAATTTTCAATAAATTACGCTGGTACTCTGCTACTCGGCTATTCCTGCTCCATATAGTAGTCCTTCAGCTTGCAGGTTGATTTATAGGAAAAAAATGTTTTCGATTTTTTGAATCCTATATAGCAGGCCCCTGCCTTAATCAATTATATATTGACCATTTTGTTCGATAGCCTTTTGCCATCTTTCAGTCAGCTTCATAATTCCGCTTTCGTAGAAAGTTTTGTTCTTAGAGGCAAAAAACTGAATCAACTCGTTTTTGACAGCCTCATTTGAATCGAATGTTTTTCCATTCAAGTGGTTTTGAAGTGAACGGAATAAATGATAATCGGATGGTGCAAGGTCAGAACTATACGGTGGATGAGGCATCACTTCCAAGCCCAACTCCAATAATTTTTTGCGAGTGCCCAAAGATGTATGTGGTATGGCGTTATCGTGATGGAAGATGACGCCTTTACAAGTTCAAGATCTCGCTTGATCTATGGTCTTTTTCGCACGATGTTATCGTGAACAACCCATTTTCCATCGCCCGTTATGATTTGCTTTAAAAATGGATCGGTTTCGTTACGTTTCAGCACACGGAGAAAAATACTTAAAGTAATTTTACTCAACTTCCGATCAAATTCAATCGAGAGTTGAGTAAACCGTGAATCGCAAGATTTATTCCAACAGCTACATCTATTCACGCAGGAACGAATGAAAGTAATCTGCGCCTTGGGCACACATGAAAAATTTTTAATTTCAAAAACTTAAATTCTTAAAATTAAATTGATCTTATGAAAATTTAAACAAAAAAAAATCGTTAAGTGTATTACATAAAATATGAAATATCACATAAATTACTCAGGCACAATAATAATTTGGAATTCGCAAATGTAAAATCCATATTTTGAAAATATAAAACACAGAAAATAAAATAACCTTCTTTTAAATGTTTTTATACAAGATACTTCTTAATAATAATTCAATTTTTTAATGTACATTTGAAAATTTAATTTCACTAAACTTCATACGTTGTTATAATAAAAATGTATACTAAATGTAATTTAATAATTATATTGTATACATCAATAATCATAGTTATAATAATTGTGTAATTATATTAATTTTTAAAAATATTTTGTTAATCATTTATGAAAAAAGTTGATTTATTTTTACTTGAGTAAGGCTCAAAAATTTTATTGACGGCACTTAATCTCACAAGCTCTGAATAACTCATGCAGTCACTATATAAGAAAGTTCCAAATTTTATATCTCAGCATTGTAAGCGAGCGTGTGCGTGATTCGACGAAAGCGTATCGTACTAAAGGGTTTCCCAATAAGGGTGATATGTTTTGAAATTGAAAAAAAACACTGAATATTCATTTGGAATTGATCGAAATCTTTTTTATTATATTGGATATTCTATGCCATTTATGATTTAAACAATATATCGGCCAAATGTCCCCAGAGACTTGATCCAAAAATGCGCCTCATCAGAAAATATGATTTTTTTATGAAAATTGGGATCATTTTCAATTGATTCCAGTTTCCAGAGCCCAATCCGCGAACTCCCGACGCAAACGATGGTCATTAGGCTTCAGTTCTTGAGCCAGAATCATCTTATAGGGATGCAGGCCAAGATCCAATCGGAAAATACGCCAGGTAGTCATCCTGGACAGGCCCAATTCCTGAGATCGGCGTGGCACGGACAATTCACGGTACGGCGGCTATATTCTGTGTAGAACGTGCGGTACGCATACGATTTTTAGGCTTAGTATCCAATAGAGTAAATTCACTCTCCAACTTATCGATTATTCGACGAATTGAGAGCGCGGATGGAGCAGAATGACGACCATATTTTGCACGATATGCTCTTTGAACACCGACAAAACTTCTCGAATTTTGATAAAATAATTGGACAATTTCCAAACGTTGTGGAAGCGTGAAACTACTCATGATTAAATGGCAAACCTTACTGATGACAACTGACAGCAGACGTCAAAAATTTCAGTTCAAATGAGCCCGATAGGGACATTCAAAATCATATCACCCCTATTCGGAAACCCTTTATATATAAGTGTTGTTATTAGGTTTATATATGTAAGGTTATATCTTTAAGTGTATTTGTAATTTGAAATATAATTGGCTACGTCCGTAATGGTGTGAATGTATTTGGAAGTTGTTTATGTATATATCGGATGACTATTGGCAGGCTCGAGGTAAGAATTTTTTTTTATTTGAGAGAACCATACCATTGCCAGTTCAAATAATACGCCCGATGCTCATTTTACCCAACTACGGTTTGAAGCACCTCAAGCGTCGGTGATATACTTATACATTTCATGTTAACCCACTGACGCATGTTGGTGCCCTGTCGTTGATAACGTTTTACTCAACTCCTTACTATTCCCTATGTAACGCTTATTGTTATTCACTTTGGGTGAATTAGATATATATCAAATTGATTTTACCCGACTAGGATTTAATAGATGTTCAAATGTCCCAAGTTTAATCGACAGAGTTGAGTAAAATTACTTCAACTATTTTTCTCCGTGCAGTGAATCTCTCATGCCGTACTACGCCGGTTATTTTCTATCATTGCTTTTATTTTGTCGTCATCAACTTCAGTTGAGCGTCCAGAGCGTGGTGCATCTTTGAGGTCAAAATCTCCTGAACGAAAACGAGCAAACCAATTCCGGCACTGGCGTTCTGTTAATGATTTTTCACCATAAACATAATACAACTTTTTCCGAGCTTGCACTGCGTTTTTGCCTTTTCGGAAGTAATAAAGTAAAATATGACGAAAATGACCGTCTGGGACCTACATTTCAAATCAATGCAAAACAATAAATAAACAACAAAACTTGAAACTTTTTTTTACTGAATAATCTATGAAAAGTCAACTATCAAATATTATATACGGTCTGAAGTTTGCAATGAAGAAGAACGACTTCGAATGACTAAAGTCATCTAGCGGAAAAAAGCGAAATGACTTTGTTTCCAACCCAATATTTTTTATTTTGTCGATTTTTTATATGTTAATCACTCTTGCATATAAGTGAACTTGAGGAACAAAAGTAGGGATTGAGGAACGAAACCAGGTACAATAACAAATTGTCGTTCGGAAATGTACGTCCTCAAGGCTCCTTTTCTAGGTGCTCGAGAAGCATCTTTTTTGTGCGTGTTTTGCAAAATAGTATATGTTATGTATGTCACAACTAGCAATATTACCGCGCTCGCTTCGTTTGCACGGCAACTTTATGCTCGTTGGGAATTCCCTAGATCCGCCACTTGGTTGACAATGTATTATAACTTGTAAATCGATTTTTTGCATAATTTTGCACGATATATTTTTTGTTGAATAAAATATACGTATCATTAATTTGGATATAGTCGTCTTCAAGAACTCCAGGTCTATCCGGTCTGTCCAATAGATGTCTTTTAGGAGTTTCATGTCTTAAGGACATCATTAGGATAATGAGACGTCCAGAAGACATTGATTAGACGAACATGAACGCCCTGACAGGCCCAGCATCTTTCAATGTTTCCGCGTGTTGCTAGACGTTCATTTATTCTAGCCTAAATTTTTAAATAATCTTCAGTATTTTATGTACCTTCATTGGTAGATAATATATTATATCAAAGATATATATTTATTAATAATTTTCGCGTGTTGCTTGAGCACGCAAGCCACTAAAGAGATGTCAGCGCTGCATCCGTCCTGAAGACGTATTGTGGACTTCCTAAAGATGACTATGCCCTTGTTCCCACCGAGGTTCAATTATTAGAAAAAATACATTGATTTATTCAATTTAATTGATAAAATGTAAAAAAGTTGTTGAAACTTTAATGAAAATTACATAATTCATCATTGAAATTTTACTAATTTGCATTGAAAAAGAAATAAAATAAAACAAGAATATTTGATCTATTAATCATAATTCATCATTTTAAAATAAGAATTATAAATTTTTGTAGGCTTTTGATGAGTTTTTTGTTGTTCTAATTCTATTTTATCATGCCTTAATCACATCGAATCACTTGGAACTGGACTTGGAGGCTTATGTCACATTGTGCCTACACTCAGAGAAAAATTTTTTATTCAGAAAATCGACTCCGTTTAAAAAGTAGACGATACTAAGGTTTCTCTTGTCTTTTATATGATACTAAGCGTCTTAGCGACTAGCTTTCACGGCTATAGTGAACTGGCCCGTCTAAAGTTTAAACGGAAATCTCTTGTAAATGAAATTTTTTCCTTTGCAGTTCGGAAACGTGCTCTTTTAATTTTAGACATTTGGTTCGACGCTTAAGTGATTTATTTTGAAACGAAAATCGTTTTAATGTCAGACTAGATTTTCTCTGAGTTGTACCCGTCTGGTCATACCCAACTCTACTCTGAATCTAAATTCTAGATTGCCCGCCTTCTCAGCATCTATTAGGTCAATTTTTTCAGGTGATCTTACGTCAAACGTGACAGAAACTGGCCTGGGAGAATTGCACGCTAAAAGGGTTGCAAGGCAATTGGCTGCTGCTGTGCATCACATACACAGCAGAGAACTAGTCCATCGGGATATAAAACTCGATAATATCCTTATTTTCAAAAGCGACTTCTCCAGAATCAAGCTTTGTGATTTTGGAGAAACTAGAAGAGTCAATACTGTAGTTCGTAGACATAATGAATGGTTACCATATTCACCACCGGAAGTGTTACAATTAGATACGGACGAAACTTATAGGTAAGAATAACAAATCGGCTTCTCTAGTTTAAATCGTCCTCTTAAATCATAAAGGAAACCATATCCTAACCTACATATAAACCTATTTCACCGCCTGAAGAAATTTACGACAGGAATTTTTACACGAAATAAGATAGGAACCTTTCTGGACTACTATATAAGTTCCTATGTAGGTTCCTACGTAATTTTCTGCACTGATTCCTATATCAAAAAATTTCTCCAACAAAAAATGTGAAACTTCTGCGCAGTAGTTTCTTTTCGTACCAAGGGCTGTGCAGTAGTTTTTCTCGAATTAGATAACGGCAGAACATTGTTGTGTTGTATCATTTCCAATAACCCAGTTTCTATCTTTTTCAATCTTTTTACTTCCAGCAGAGCTGCTACACGGAGAAACCCAAGTTTACAGTTTTTTCTAAATTACGTTTCAATTTTAGGTTTAAGGGGGTCCACCTGTGTGAGGGCGGTATTTCGAACGCTTTTTCGGGAATGTTTGTTAGGAGAACTAATTCGAAAATGAGAATAAGTTTAACGTTATTTTGAAGGTTTGTGGTTTTACTATAATAGTAAATTTTTCCAATAGTGTAATCCGAAGGCTTGTATTTATTAAGGGCATTGAAAGTGACCCCTTCAAAATGGAATACCGAAATTGTGGGCAAGATTCCGCTCGAACCAGTTATCTAAAACACAAAAAGTAAAAAAAATATTATTTCTGTTTATGTTGTCGAGGTACTGACGTAGCATTTTGACGAAATTTTAAAAATTAAAGAAATGGCAGTACTTTTCATAAAAATTAATCATTTTCATGCTTTTTTCGATATAATATATGCTGTAAAATTAAAAAAAAAAGATTTAAAAAAACCGCTACGTGGGTACCTTCAGTTATTTCTATAAATGAGTCAGTTAAAATTTCAAGTCAATCTGTTAAGTAGATTTTTTTCAATCCTGCCCACAAATTTCAAAAACATGGTTTCTAGAAAAATGCGTTTAAAGTTTGGAAACACAGCAGAACTTTGTATAGTTTCCTGTAACATTTGGCGCCCTGTCACACTTTAATTAGGTTGAATTCATGAAAATTGCTTAAGGACATCATTAGTCATATCTTAAAGATGCAAAAAATGACAAAAAAAAATCGATTTTTCGAAAATTTTACACAGGTGGACCCCCTTAAAGAGTTAGTTCGGATTCATTGGGTTTAAATATTATTTTAAGCTTATTGAACGCTTAAATACATGTATATAATATTTATAACGAGAGAAGAAATATTTATTCAATTCAGGTATTCATTTATTGCAGAGCCCTTACTGCTCATGATGTTTGGCAATATGGTATTGTACTTTTCGTTTGCTTGACTGGATGCCTACCGTGGCAAAAGTCAGCACCTGACGATCCTCGATATTCCAGATACCTAAACTGGCATTCAGCTACTCTAAATATTGCCAGGAAACCAAAATTATTTCATTTAATTAGCTCAAGAGCGCAAAGGTAAATATTAATTTCTTGATTTAAAAAATTAAAATAATTTGTGACTATTATTTTTCTAAAAAAATAGCTTACGTTTCATAAAAAAAACCAAAGTCCACATTATCCATAAAATTGCATGGTTATCAATTACTAATTACTATTGATATTGACGTAACAATTAACAAATTTAATCATTGCATTATTTTTACAGACTATTCAAAAGACTGCTAGACCCTAAGTTGGAAAGAAGACCTGCAAGTGTACTCGAAGTTAACAAATATGTGGAAGATAGATGGTTAGCAAAACTAGGAGTAGAAAAATCATTAAATGGTACGCATTCCTATATAAATTTAGGCTAAATACTTATATACATGTTCAAACGAATAAAATTAGTTATTGAAAAGTACATCCAGTACATCGATACATATCATGCATACAATATAGCGCATAAGAGCGCGTTAACTTATATTCTAACACTTCATTAAATCATTAAAACATCTAAATTCTTCTCGGATATGTCAATAAGGAAATCAATTTGCCGCTTCTAAATCTTAAGTATTGGTGTTGCTGATTTTATTATATTTAAAGAGCAAATAGCTAACACTTGTGTCTCAGCAGTAGTACTTAGAAATCACGTACACTTCGCATCTGTTAAAGTTTCGAATCAAGTTTTTACGCAATAACAAATTTGAATGTACCTTAAAATAGCACGTTCTAACTCTTATTAAGTAAAATTTGCAAATAAAAGTCATCAATACATGAGATATATTGGTGAGTGTCAAGATGTGTCGCTTTACAAAGGCTGACGACCATCACGGAAAAAAATAATTAGCTGCATTAGCTAAATATTCGCTACCACAGCTAAGAAAGTTACTTGATATACGGACAGCGAATGTCTTAGCTGCTAATACTAACGTCTATTCGCTACAGTACTTTAGTGATGCCAGCTAATTTACGTTAGCACTGGTAACAACGATTGTGAGCAGTAGCCTATCGGTCGTGTTATCTACCTGTTCTAACAGCGTTTGAAGTACTAGTTATTTTTATTAGCAATTGCTGCAAATAGAGGTAGCACTCAAAATCATTGATTTTGAACTTCCAAACCTACATTTAAATACAGTTACACCTGGGTGCTTAAGAAAAAAAATGATCTCGTAACCATTCTATACTCACAAAAGTCTGCTGGCAAGATATATCAAAACAACTAATTTCTTGCGACATATCGTAACCTGCAAAATTAAAAACGAAAAAAAAAACTGATTCAGTTCTAACCTTAATCACAGCATAATTTTTAAGAATAAGAATAAAACGTGATCTGCTTTGATAACCAAACTTATAGCTACAAGTAGAAACATTACCGGCAACAGTAGCGACTTACTTGCCAGTCCAATATAATGTTTTCAAAAATTGTACAAGTATACAACACTTAGAATTAAGATAACCTCAGTAAGAAGATAATAAATAGCACAATAAAGATCCTATTACAAAACCTACAATACAATCTTCAGAGATCAGTTACAAATCAGTCATTTGCATTATAAATTAACGCGAATCGTCGAATTATTTATAAATTAAATTTAAAACAACGCGACAGGTGTACAACTTACCATTTACAGCACAATATCTGACTAGTCGCGCTTTGTGCGCACGAGCAGCACAGAAAACGTGGGATGTCTAAGCAGCCGTTAGCAACCGCTGCTAACTTCTTACATATCAGCGCAAAATTTTAAAAGCTACGAGTACGAATTTTGAGATTTTCTAGGAGAGTAAACTGTTTTAGCAGCAACAACCAAATGATTAGCTACAACTCTTAATACGCTAAGGAATCCAATGCAAATTTTCAACTGCGATTGCAGCTAACATTTTTTAACTGTCCCAGCAAACTGTTAACTCTCTCAGCAAACTTTTTATCAATCACAATTAACTAGTCGACAGCTAACTGCAGTTAGCAGTAGCAGACATTTCATTTTTTTCCGTGCATGAGCCATGACTGGAATCACAGTTAAATTAAACAGTTAATGACAGATTAGCGATGAAGAATCACCGGAACGGACTACAGTAATAATGAATACTTCATTGGCTGTTGTCACCGGGAAAATTCAAATTGCATAACACTAGCCAATGAGTGTTCACTTTATCCCAATGAGTGTTATAACTGAGAACGCGTGAAATCGATCTAATATGAAATAACCTTTACAAGAATATAAAAATATTGATAATATTCTTTGATTATAAGAGCATAATTTATGAAAATTAAATATTTATTGATAAAAATATCCACATCAATGAAATTAGTTAATGTGTATAACAGGTTTCAAAACAAAATCCTTTGAGGAAATTATTGCAGAGTAGAATAAATTAGAATTAAAAATTATGATATTTCATTCCCCAAAACGTATTGACGAGCATTCAAATTATATATATATATGTCAGCATTCTTGTCAGCATTCATTCGAATTGGCTCTTTTTCACTCTTAATTCCACAAAACGTATTGACTAGCATTTGTTTATCAGGCCTGTCATTCAATCGCACTGGTTCTGTAACAAATTCAATTCCGTTCAGTGGAATTAAAAATCATTCATTTTCATCAGACATTGAAATCGACTCAAACAAAACAATTTGAATCACATTGAATTAGTCTGGCATTCATCTGAATTGATTTGTACGGAAATTTCAATGCCGTTTAATCGAATTGAATGCTATCCTTCTTACCGAGAGTACCAAGAAATTTGAAGCGATCTTTCGGTAAAGCTTTAGTAAAAATATATGCACACTGGAGTACTGGAGAAAGTATTTTACAATGATAACATCATCTTCAGACTTCTCTTGATTCATGTGGTACCGGATATCAATAGGTTTTTTTTGCGCTTATATCCTGGAGTTTTGACCAGTTCAATAGCTGCTTTGATTGCCTACTCAAAGACGTTGACATCTATGACCGTATGACTTATTGTTAGTGAATTAGCAATCTTAGCATTCGTCTAAGTCGAACGGCCTCTTTAGCAGCTCCTGCTGCTATACGTACTTTGATTCTATAGTACTTGATGTTACGAGCTTCTGACGATGAGAAGACCATAATACAAGACCATTCGCAAAATAAAATTCGTATCCAATAACACTTGTATGAGTTTCTATATCACTGGCATAAACCGCGTCTGAAAAAGTTAATAGCTGTGGCTCGTTCCCTCCATTATACTGCACTTTACATTTTAAACTTACGGAGAACTTTATCTGTTAACATTATTTTATGCAAGTACATACACGGAGAAAAAATCGTGTAAATTCAACACGGTCGCCGTTTCCGTCTCCGTGTTACAACAACACGGAGCTCCGTTTTGTGTGGCGACCGTTTTGAATTAACACGGCGCCATGTTGCCGTAACACGGAGTTGTTAATGTCGATTCTTTTAATTGATTTTAATTTTTTTGTTTCCGAAGGCCCCAAATTTTTGGATGAACTCCGTTTGAAATCTACACGGAACCGCGTAGAATCAATGCAGCTCTGTGTTATAACACGGCGGGCTGGCTAGAATCAAAATCTTCTGCCGTGTTCATTCAATAGATTATTGAATGGAAACGATATCATGTTGATTCAATGCAAATTTTATTCAAAGAATTCGCCGTGCTGAATTTACACGATTTTTTTCTCCGAGTAGATCCGTTATTTCGATCACGTTCAATTTGATGACCTACAAACATACTCGCATCTCTAAGCAAGATTTCAAAAGATCCCTCCAACGAAACAAGAATTAGATTAAGAATTGCAATCGACTTAGCCGCAGTGAGCCCGTAATTAACATCCTGTTGTCGCGCTCCAACTTATCGTTTTGCTGCTGTGTATATGGCGCCGTGTTTTCCATGAGAATTCCTTGAGACGAAAGGTATCTTTTCATCTCTTTGTTGAACTATTCCGGTCCATTGTCAGAGCGCATAACTTTGATGGTTTTATGGAAGAAGTATTCGCCACCATCCTCTCATATTTCTTAAAGCATTTTAACACGCATAAACTGGCATTCAAATTTCAGGTTGTTTGGTAGCATTCAATCGCATTGACTGTCCTCTGATTTCAGTTCCTCAAAACGCATTGACAAGCATTCAATATCTCACATATTTTGGTGAAAAAAATCGAATTTTTTTAATATTAAAAATCAAAACATAAAATATCTCACATATTTTGTCTAAAAAATGGAATTTTTGAATTTTAAACGTATTTTTTGGAATTGAAACGAAAAATATATGTTTTACCAGAAACTGCGTAACACAAAATTTGTAGATCTTTTTGAAACGAACAACTTCGTATTCCTACGTTTTTTTCGTATTTTACATATTATTGTTAAAAAATTGAATTTTGGATTTTCAATAGATTATTTTTGAATTAAAAAAAAAATATGCATCTTATGAAAAAATGTTACAATTCAAATTTGTAGGTCTTTATGTAGAAAATAATATTGTATGATAACGTTTTTTCGTATCTCGTATAATTTAACTGGAAAATGGAATTTTGATATTGACTTTTTTCGAATTTGAATATGCTGTAACATTTCTAATTTTGATTTAATCAAAAAATGTTATCGGGATATTTTGTAGAGATTTATGAGCACTACCAAAAACCAGTATTGGAATTTTTGGTTTTTTCAAAAAGTTATTTTCAAAAACACAAAAGTAGTGCTCAATCCCTCAATTTTGATTGGATGTGGCTGGTTAACGAACTTGTCCTTACTTTTTCGGCTCCGATAAAGTCTACCAAAACTCAGTTCAATCTGATAATTCTATCGAGAGTTATGCCGCACACGACCTACTACAGAAAGAAAGACAGACAGACAGACACTTTCGTAAAAACCGTTACTTTTTCCAAACGGACCATTGCCTCTTTTTACATTCTCATCATGGATGAGAAGGTATTGGTTTTATGTGAAAAATGACTTTCGAAATTTTCATCAAATCTTTACGTTTTGAGATCCCCTGAGTCAGAAAAAATGGTTTTTACAAAAGTGTCTGACTGTCTGTCTGTCTCTGTCTGTCTGAAGTAGGTCGTATACTCGATAACTCTCGATAGAATTATCAGATTGAATTGAGCATGGGCACACTTTATCGGAGCCGAAAAAGTAAGGACAAGTTCGTTAACCAGCCATATCCAACCAAAATTGAGGAAACTAGACCATTTTTTGTGTTTTTGAAAAAATCAAAAATTTCGATTTTTTTCACCAAAATATGTGAGATACGAAATAAGCGTTGTTCTGCAAAATCGTTTCCTTAAATAAAGTCTACGATTGTTTTTCCTTTTTGAGATATTTGGAATAAAATAAATAAATTATTTTAATCATGTAATTTATTAAAAAGTTACTGAAATGTATACAGAAAATCGAGCGCGAAGCGCGAGCGTCATGATGAGAATGTGTTCCTTAAGACTGATAGAGCCTTAAGTAAATTGAATCTCCTGTTTCACTTAAATTCAAAAAGAAATAGAGTGACTTTGAGAAAATGTGTAATTCACATCATCTGTAATATTATTATAAAATTGGTTTGAGCTTCAGTATCAAATTATAAGAATAGTATATTATGTGCCTAGGCACACAATGAGGGTGATTGCGTGACGAACGACAATGTTCGCAGGAGATCGAAGCCAAGGCGTAGTCGAGGCGTAGGTGAGGCATAGTCGAGGCGTAGCCAAGACGTAGCTGAGACAAAGCCGAGACAAATCCGAGGCGCGATCAGTCCTGCGAGCATTGTCGCGAGTCTCGCAATGTCCCGAATTGTGTGCATTGGCACATATTCTATTTTATGTGACTGTGGTGCGGATACGAGTTTTTATGCATACATTGGAATTTAATCTAGTACTTATTGTAGTTGTTTGCTGCGCTAGTTGTACGAAGCGGGCGCAAATTGGCGACTAGTCCCGGCCATTTTGATTTTATCGGTCTTGTGTAGTAGTCAGTGCTAACGCTGTACGAAGAAGAAGTGAGAAGAAGAAGAATAAGAAACAGATTGCGTTCCGCTGTACGAAGAAGAAGTGAGCAGAAGAAGAATAAGAAATAGATTGCGTTCCGCTGTAAGACTATAATGCACATGCGCAGTTCAATTTCTACATTGTATTCCTCTGTAACGGAATATACAACATTGCTTTACATTGCATATACACATTTGCTCAATACATTTTTGTTTCCTAAAATATAGGAGTTAAACGTCGACATCCCATGGTTCCAACAAGATGGTGCTATGTGTCACATAGCCACCAAAACTATCAATTTATTAAAAGGACATTTTGATGACAACGTTATTTCAAGAAATGGTCCTGTCAATTGACTTCCAACATCGTGTGATTTGATGCCTCTAGATTATTTTCATTAGTGGTATATTAAATCCATGGTTTATGCTGACAAACCAACAACTCTGGAAGCATTGGAGGTCAATATTAACCCAGCCATTATTGAAATAAGACCAAAAATATTGGAAAAAGTGATCAAAAATTAGATTGATTGGATACGCTTCGTAACGATTAGTCGTGGTGGTCACATGCCGGAAATAATTTTTAAAACATAAATGACATGGAATTTTACTTTCACAACAAATTTTTAAAAAACATCCCATCAATTTTTCAGTGTTGTGATTCAATATGTAGTTCTTAAGCATTTACAAAAACATCCTTCAGCTATACATTTTCTTAATTATAAACCTATCTGATGATAAGACCTTGCTTCAAATGAACTTTTTATTTCATAAAACTATAACTAGAACTATAATTTAATTCACAGGTGGTGCAGATGAAAGGGACGAGTTATGCCCTTCGATGTACAGTTTCCATAGTTCTCTAGAAGAAAAAAATCAACTCCTTTATACTCTCACCCAATATGGAATTGAAACAACGGTTGATCGTTCAAAAAAGAAGGACCGAATCAGAGAATGGATCCAGTCCAGTGCGATAGCCGAAGAAAACGAAGAAGAATCTGAATTTGAAGATTTTGAAGACGAATGGGATATGAAAGGAAAACATTTTCCAGAAAGGCGTCAGAGTGTTTGTACTACCACGAAAAACAGAAAGGCTTCTAGAGGAGAAATCCCTCGAGACAATGAATCTGATGAAAAAAATCAACGATCAAAAACGGATAAAAATGAATTATCGAATAAAAATGATCCGCATTCAATTTCTCCATCAAAAACAATAGAAAGAAAAAATCCTTTTGCTCCACAAGTTGCTGAGGAAAGGAAAATTGTTGCTAAATTCGCAAATTTTCCTAATGGGGATCCGAATTTAGGTTTTCAAGGAAGTGGGTTTGATTTTAAAAGTCAGTCTCTGATGGACAAATCGAATACTGAATTGAATGAGCAAATGCTGGCCAGTATCAAAGATCATCCTTTTAATGAAAAATCGAAGATAGATACAAGTGATTCAACAGGAAGTAGCGACACTCGAAAAGAAAGAATTAGGTTTGTCTTCAATTATTATTTATGATTTTATTTACTTCTTCAAACCTAACTTTACTTTTTGATCGTTTTTTCATGTAATAAGAATCAAATGTATGGTATGTATTTAACAATTGAGCCCACGGGAAGAAGAACTCGCCGAGCGCTCGAAAAAGGGGAAAAGTATTGTCCACTTTTTAAAATTGAAGTAAAAAAAAAGTTGTAAAAACTCAAAATAAAAAAATATAAGCTGATAGAGCTTGTCAAAATACAACTTTTATTCCTTAAGTGTTTTTATTAACAACCCTTTCAATTCTTTATTTTTAGTACAAATAATTTAAAATTTTCCGAAAAACTTCCTTAAATACAAATAAATAACTTTGTCATTTCATATTTTTCGAAACATAAAATTTATACGTCACTTTTTCACTCAGAATTTCGAAGAACAAAGAATTGATAGGTATTGATTTGTTATTGAATATTATCAAATGTTGATAGTATTTATTGTTTTTAAATAACTATTCGGCATTAGTAATGCATACTGAATGAAAATACGCAAAATTTAAACCATTACGTGCAGTACTTACCGAGAAATCGCAATTTATGTTTTTTGAAACATTGATTTTAGGTTATTCAAAAAATACCTTTTATATTTTTTTGTTCGTAATAATCATGTTGGACTAAAAAACACTTAAGGAATAAAAGTTGTATTTTGACAAGCTCTATCAGCTTATATTTTTTTATTTTGAGTTTTTACAACTTTTTTTTTACTTCAATTTTAGAAAGTGGACAATACTTCTCCCCTTTTTCGAGCGCTCGGCGAGTTCTTTCCGAGGGCTCATTTAAAGCTCAACATTTTTTCCCTCTTATGAAATTATTTGAAAGGCTAGAACAAATTTTCATCCCGCATACTCTTGAAGTTTAAGGAATTTAGATAAGTTGAAATAAGAAAAAAATTATTTTATTATAATTTATAATTTGTGAATAGAAATAAAGCTAACTGTTTAAAAATGAATTTAAGTTGAAATTAATACTGCAAATGTGATATAATTAAATATTTTTACTATTTCTTGAACTTTCAAGAACTGATTTTATTCTTATTTTTCCAGTGATTTCCAATTCAATAGTGCAATAGTCAATTGTGAATTTAGAGAAACTTCGAGTGAAGCTTTCAGTTCTATCAAAAGACCGAGTTTAGAGTCGTCAACTTCAAATTCAGTATTTGAAAAAGCGATGATTGAGTATTCCGTACTGAGAAGTCCCCAGGTGCCAGTCAGAAAGCATCGCTCTCAAACTGTTCCATTTCTGGCACCGGTGTCTCATCTCGATGGAAATCAAATTGATTCGATATCAGCTCGAAGAAGTAGATCTGCTACGGTTTTACCAATCATTAGAGGAGATCAAACGTCTAATGAGGATTCCCAACCCGAGCAAAAACAAACAATACAAAATCACCTAACGATGTCTGTGGCATCCCACCTTGTCATGCAAAGTTTTAATGCAATGCATAATTTAAATCAGGTAAAATAGTAAAAATTAATCATGTTCAATTACAAGCCATGATGTAAGTTATTTCAAGGATCTTCACTGGACTGAATAATTTCAAATTATGTAAAATATAACGCATGTTAGATCCTTATCATTCTTAAAAATTATTTAACATATTATAAAATCTTCAAAATCTTTTGTTTTTAGAATTTCCCCTCAATCTCAGCCCTAAAGCTCGAAATTTATCGAGATTGTACTGTACGATTTGTTCATTATAACCTTTAACTCGAATTTAAATTCCTTTGTAAATAATTATTCTTCATGAAAGAATGAATAGATCAGTATGTATTTCATATTTAAAAAGTGAATATTCATTGAAATATAGTGAATTCGAATTGAAGAACCAGACCAAATGAGAGATCATATGATTTTATGGTTTCAGAGCTGTAACTTCTCACTTTGTCGAAAAAATTCTTTTAACCTCAATTTTTAGCAACTTAGGCAATATTCGGAATTTACTTCAATTTTAATGAATAATAATTAAAATGTTTTTACTTTTGAATTTTCAGAATTCATTTGCGCTGAAACAAAAAAATTGTTGAAAATATCTTAAACGATGTTAAAGATGTCGGTATATATTTTTGGTAAAAAACTTTAATTGCAAATGCCTATTGAATTTGATAGATTTTGATCCTTGGAATCGAAAAATGTAGAGTACTTTTTCAAAAAATTGGTCCTTTAATTGTTATTTAACTTTTTTTATAAAATTTATAAACAAATTAAAATTCATATTTTTTCATAAACATGAATTTTAATTTTTTATAGATAAACACTATAATGTTGATTTATGTATATAACAAATTTATTTAAATAAGTTTATTTACAACAAATTAAAATAAGAAAAATTAGCTAACAATTAAAGAATCAAGTTTTCGAAAAAGTACTCTACATTTTCTGATTCCGGGCATCAAAATCTATAAAATTCACCAAGTTTCATCAAGCGACCTCGTACTTTCCACAGAAGTGTTGCTGGATCCCGGACTATCATAAATCAATTTTAACGTAGTTTTATGTATTGCATGAAATACGTACATATTTTACAAATATACAAAATCAATTGTTCTTTTATAGACTCCCAAATCTACAAAACCCAATAATCAAGAAAAACGTTCAAGTCATGAAAAACCAGTCGTACGTTACGGAAAAGACGTTTATGAGCATTACGGAATCTCCCAAGGAGCCATCTCGAGGTCAGATATGAAAAAACTAGAAAGTTCAAACAGTGGAAGTGGAAGATCAGTCAGTAACTAATCTGCTAAGTCGATAATTTATTGTTTTACAGATTTCCCTGAATAAAATGATATTAGGTTGTAAGCTGTAAACATTTTTTTTTATTTAGAATCTAAAAATCGAATACCTTAAAAAGGAAACCATTAGAAAAGAACAGACCTATGCGTTTATATATTGAAAGGCTCAATTGCAGCCAAAATTGTCTGTTAGACATAACAAGTTTAAGAGGTTTTTTTACTGTGTAAAATTTTCTGTTCAACATAGCTTTGTTAAAGTGTAAGAAATAGTGAACTTTTGAAACGTATGAAAATTTTGTATTTCTTTGTATTAGCTGCAAAAATATAGTTGTTGCATGGGAGTAAAGAAGAATTAAATGTATTTTCTAAGAAAACAAAAAAATGTATAGTATATCATTAGGAACTAACGTGAATCAGTGAAAATAAAAGTTATGATAGCAAGAACTAATATCAAAATACAAACGAAACTCCCGTACCCCGCGGCACGATTCCAAGTAAGAAGGTGGACATTAAATTGCATTTAAATATCAAAATCTGGAAGGAAACTGAATCGAGAATGAAACTTTTGAATGCCTTTTAATGCTTAGGAATTAAAATGCATTCAAAAGTTTCATTCTGGATTCCATTTCTCTCCCGATTTTGACACTTCAATGTCACTTAATGACCACCTTCTTACTAGGCATATTCTAAAGAGCGAGAAATTTTTAAACATAAATCAATGATTTATACCATCCGATTTTATCAAAAGAATATCAAACTATAAAAATAACATCGGAAGCGACAATAATATTTTATTTTTTAGCATTAAAATCTAAAAAAAATAATACATACCTGTCATTGAAGGCAGTGCAGTGGTTTAACATTTGCGGAACGTCTGCACCGCTAGAGTTGACCATTGGTTGAAGTGAGACACAACTACTTTCGTCTTTCTCTAACAAATAGTCAATCCTGAGGGAGGAATAGACATGGCAATTAATTAAAGGCATGTGATACTTAAAAAAAGTTGAAAGTTCATATGAACAATTTGATCCAGATTTTAAATCTTTTTGTCCAAAATACATAAAATTCTGTTTTCAAAATTTGAGAAAGGTTTTTTTTTTGTTTTTAACGTTATAAATAAAATTATTGTACATTTTCATTACCTTTTACAGTTAATTAATTTTAACATTCAATTAATAATATTTTTTTATTCAAAGTAATGTTCTTTGATCTGAAAAAAAATTTGTTTACATTATGTGTCTATGTCGATAGCTATTAATACAAGGAGCATTAGTGCAATATAATTAAAAGTATTTTATCTAAATGTAAGAATCGATGGCAAGTCTATTAATTTATTATTACACTTAAAAAATTATTAAGTTAATCAGACCAATAGTTACTTGGATGAACCAAATAATTTCCTTATCATATTGTTGCTGTATACATAGTTTATTATTATTATAAAAGATATGAATTTAATTGAATTTTTTTTAAAACTATTCGATATTATGAGCACCATGTGCTCAAGTTGAAAATTTGTTTTTTTTTTTGTTTGTTTTTTGAAGGCTGTATCTTTGTTTATTTTTGATGTATTAAAATGTGTAGCAATCTTCAATTTTTGAAAATGTAATCTGTCTTAATAAAATCTGAAAACCAGATAAATAATAAAAAAAAAAAAAGAAAGGATGGGTATTAATAAAAGAATCTCTTTCTGGAAAAATATACCAAAACTTAATACAAGATTATGGGTGCAGGCATAAATAATTACCGAGTAATGTATAATTTGTTTTAATTAAATAAAACATAAATTCAATCTAATGTATTTTATATTATTAACATTCCTATAATTTTATGTATTGTAAATGGATATATAAATAGAATAAATATAATTATTTTCTCCCTTAATACATTATAAATTGAAAATTCCCGCTATAATTACTGAAGAATAAAGAGGTTATGTTTGATAAATGATATTTTTATTTAAATACGTGTACATATTATTTATTTATAACAAAAAATATCTTATTGTGAGATTATATGAGAGATAACTGTGTGTAAATTACATAAAAATTGACTAATACGCTTGAGTGATTAATAATCATTATATTCGTTAAAAATAAATATGACGTATTTTGTACATGTTAGATGTTCAAATTATAACCTCTTTGACCATCATGTGTTCCTGATCCGATTCGGATCTTGTGAAATTGTCGCGCCGATTGAAATGAAACGGAATTTCGATCTCGAAGAAGGTTTGACAGAGTTTTGTATTAGGAGAACAGAACATTCAAAGAGGTATCGGAGAGGTTTTCATGTATAACGGTCTGGACCAATTGGAGCTTTCCTTTTGGCTTTTGAAAATACAACAGAGATTCAATTTCAAATCGTGTTTCAATGGATTCTGTATTAGGAGAATAGAACAGGTGAATAGGTATTTGCTTTGATACACTGCATAACGCTCTCGACCAATAAGAATCCACTGTTTTAACCGCTACTTTTAATTTAAACGATAACCTCTTTCGTCAACTTTTACTTCATGAATAATTCGAATACAAATGTTACAGAATATCGATTTTAAAGCGAGAATAGGTTATATGTATGTATGTATGTATGTATAATAAATTAATCAATTTTTATTGTTAAATTCATTACAAAAGTATTGATGTACACAAATAAATAATTAAAGTGTGTTTATACAAGGAATTAACATCGATATAAATAATTATATTCCTTCATGCAGACAAAAATCTCATTAAAGTTGAATTCTAGGTATGATACTCTTGAATAAGTGTATAATGTCAATGATAGATGAAAATTTAAGTTCAAAAATTTTCAAAACTTCCATTAACCAATCACAGCTAATCAGAGTCCTAACAATGTCCTTAAGTTAATATGGCTGATGTACCGTACTCTATTATCACATTTCCGATTATTTTGTTTGTCCCCCTCAACAAAACTGATTCTATGATCGCCGTCCAGATACTCTTATGTTCATGGCTTTTGTAGCTATTGTATCTTTGATGGTAATAATACAGGTTTGCGAAAGTTTTTTACGGTATTTTAACTCATTTAAGTAACTTACGTCGTGAACCATGAATTACGCTTAACTGCACATTACAGCCGCGTAGGAATTTTATGTTCGTTACAAAAATATCGATCACTGTGAGAATAACAAAGTCACGTGACTGAGGATTTTCATGAGATTTAAAATGTGGACATATTAAAATTATAATTATGGTGTGACTGTACATTATCATAAGTATTTATACTATTTTCGTAAATAAAGCGCATTATTGTGAACGTTTTGTGCAGTGATAAGGGGAGCATGCATGTAATACAGAAGCAATACGTATAAACAGCCAACTTAAAACAATAAAAGAGGTTATACAGCTTTAAAAAAGGCAACAAAATATATGGATAAGTGGAATAATGCGTGTTTAAAGTACATATTCAAGAGATTTGTGATAAGTTAAGTCATATACATTAATATTTCATGATATAAAGTATTTATTAACAATAATGTGGGTTTGTCGTTTCACCAGTAATCGAGATATTTCGGCAGGGGTATTAGAATTAAAACTGCCTTCTCCTCTTTTAACAATGCAAGCGTGAGAAAGAGGCAAGGAAAAGAACTAAAAAGCAAATTATATTATTTGGTAGACTAATTGAAAATTTTTTAAATATCTTCAATTAATAGGGTGAAAATCATTATTTTTTTTAGTTTATTTTCAATTTGATATGGTTGAAAAATTATTATAAATGCTTGGAACAAATCCAACTATTTTCCTGGTTGGCACATTTATACAGTTTCTTCCGTAAACTGTTGTATTACAATTTGGGGCTACCAATACGTCTAAATTAAACATAGTTAATTTAATTTAATTTAAAAAGATCTAAAAAAATCATATAATGATTATGGCTAAAATTTTAAAAATGAAATTCGATGTTATTTACGTAGAGTTTCGCATTATTAAATAAAACCTATTTTTTATTTCATTTCACTTGTGTCTGTCCGGTGCGGACAGATAATGCATTAGATTAAAGAAGACAGACATTTTAAAATTGAACAAAATGAAAATTATTGTCTTTTTTGCTCTTAGGTATTTTCTGTCCGCACCTGTCAAGTAGTAGAAGGTGACCGAGCTTATGTATAAATTTGATCCGAAATAATTATGCTTATGTTTTTAATGCGGTGGGGTTTATGTAATTAAAATATGTATTTTACTTGTATAAAACCATGTATTTTACGTAAAAACCCCGGAGTGTCGCGTCACAATCCACAGCGATCACTGATCTCTATAATACACTGGATGCACAATGCCTATGGGAAATTCCGCAAAGACGTGTGCCGAATTGAAGGCTGAGCCGCAATAGATAATTAGATTGATTACAAAGAATGTTGCGGTAAATTCAAATATAGTAAAAAGGGAAAAGTGTAAATATTTATGAAACATTATGAAAGCCATGCTTTTTTACCGGTATTAGTATTGATAGTATACATAATTACCCTAGCGAACTGGCTAAACGGTAGCTTTACGCAGTAGCGTAAAGCTATCGTAAAGCTATCGTAAAGTAGCATTATAACTCATGAATGAGGCAAAGTAAACATTCAAAATGTTTTTATCCTTATTCTACGTTGAAAATAACGTTAACTGGTAATTGAAATATACAAAAATATTATTTATTTATGCTAAAAACTAAACAAACATAATTACCTGTCATTGAAGGCAGTGCAGTGGTTCATCACTTTCCATGCTTCACCGTCAGGATTGGCTATTTTTTAGAGTGAGATGAAAGTATATTTATGTCTCACTCTAACCAATGGTCAACTTTAACGGAGACGTTCCACAAAAGGTGAACCACTGCACTGCCTTCAATGACAGGTATTATGTTTTTTTAACTTTTAGCGTGAATAAATAAAATTATTGCATATTTCAATTACCAATTAACGTTATTTTTAATGTAGAATAAGGATAAAAACATTTTGAATGTTTATTTTGCCTCATTCATGAGTAATAATGCTACTTTACGATAGCTTTACGATAGCTCTACGATAGCTTTACGCTACAGCTTAAAGCTACGGTTCAGCCAGTTCGCTAGGGTAAACTAATGAAATGTAATTTATTAAATAATACTGAAATATAACTCGGTAATATTTATTATTATGGTATATAATGTTGAATATATATTTCAATGGGCATATGTATTTATTTATTACCTATAATTAAATATAAATTTATTTATTACCTATAATTAAATATAAATTTATTATAAATTTATCAAATATATATTATAGAATTCAACAAGTAAACGTACCTTGGAGTAGTGTAAGATTATCTCACGTTCTGAACGTCAACTATTAATAATAGTTAAAAGTATTGTACCTTGTATTGGCCCCTAATATCAATAGAATGGTATTTATTTTGGAAAATTGGCTTTGGGGTCCATACAATGATTAAGTCAAATTTAATCAAACGTTTCGGCTCTGATCGAAACCCTCATCAGTGATATTTATTAAAATCTCTCAAGGATGGATATAAGTTGACGAAAGAGGTTATCGTTTAAATTAAAAGTAGCGGTTAAAACGGTGGATTCTTATTGGTCGAGAGCGCTATGCAGTGTATCAAAGCAAATACCTATTCACCTGTTCTATTCTCCTAATACAGAATCCATTGAAACACGCTTTGAAATTGAATCTCTGTTGTATTTTCAAAAGCCAAAAGGAAAGCTCCAATTGGTCCCGACCGTTATACATGAAAACCTCTCCGTTACCTCTTTGAATGTTCTGTTCTCCTAATACAAAACTCTGTCAAACCTTCTTCGAGATCGAAATTCCGTTTCATTTCAATCCGCACGACAATTTCACAAGATCCGAATCGGATCAGGAACACATGATGGTCAAAGAGGTTATAATTTGAACATCTAACATGTACAAAATACGTCATATTTATTTTTAACGAATATAATGATTATTAATCACTCAAGCGTATTAGTCAATTTTTATGTAATTTACACACAGTTATCTCTCATATAATCTCACAATAAGATATTTTTTGTTATAAATAAACAATATGTACACGTATTTAAATAAAAATATCATTTATCAAACATAACCTCTTTATTCTTCAGTAATTATAGCGGGAATTTTCAATTTATAATGTATAAAGGGAGAAAATAATTATATTTATTCTATTTATATATCCATTTACAATACATTAAATTATAGGAATGTTAATAATATAAAATACATTAGATTGAATTTATGTTTTATTTAATTAAAACAAATTATACATTACTCGGTAATTATTTATGCTTGCACCCATAATCTTGTATTAAGTTTTGGTATATTTTTCCAGAAAGAGATTCTTTTATTAATACCCATCCTTTCTTTTTTTTTTTTATTATTTATCTGGTTTTCAGTTTTTATTAAGACAGATTACATTTTCAAAAATTGAAGATTGCTACACATTTTAGTACATCAAAAATAAACAAAGATACAGCCTTCAAAAAACAAACAAAAAAAAACAAATTTTCAACTTGAGCACATGGTGCTCATAATATCGAATAGTTTTAAAAAAAATTCAATTAAATTCATATCTTTTATAATAATAATAAACTATGTATACAGCAACAATATGATAAGGAAATTATTTGGTTCATCCAAGTAACTATTGGTCTGATTAACTTAATAATTTTTAAAGTGTAATAATAAATTAATAGACTTGCCATCGATTCATACATTTAGATAAAATACTTTTAATTATATTGCACTAATGCTCCTTGTATTAGTAGCTATCGACATAGAATTGCACTATGTGTTTCATGGAAATATTTATAAAACTAATCCAAAGATATTATTGTTTGTATTAAAACTATATTGCATAAGTATTTCTCAGCTACCAATTAACAGCCTAGCGGATCCAGTCCAATGAACGTTCAGCGAAATCGCTCACCATTTACTGACCATTCACTGACCTCGTTATAATTTAAATAAGAAGAGCATAAAAAATATTAAAATTTTTTCAATTATCATTATGCGTTACATTCATGAACAAATGACACAATACGCTATGCGCACAACTATTCATACGAACCACTGCATTGCATTACAATAAATCTATTGTATCAAATTCAATCCATACAAATTCAAACTATACCGCAGAATCAGAATTTTAACAATATAAATGTTTTTTATGCTCTTCTTATCAATATTAATTACGAGGTCGGCGAATGGTCTGTGAATGTCGAGCGAATCCGCTGACCGTCCACTGGATTAGGTCCGCTAGTTATTCTATTCGTCTCAATATTTATCCTGAATAAATTGAAAATTGTCTTATTTTTGATCAGTTGACATTCGTTGAACTTGGGAATAAAAGCCTACAATATTCTTACTCTTGATTTTAAAAACAGCCATAGGAAATCTGGAATAACGAAAATAAATATTATTTTAGGAAACTACGCTTCTACTTATCTTGAAGTTTTTTTACTTACTAAGTCTTTATTTACTAACTCTTGACTAACTTTACTTACTCTTTACTAACTTTACTTACCTTATTTTTCTATATGTTTCATCTGATACAATTTCATCTAGGAGAGATGTGTAAAAATATTTCTATGAAATTCCTACGGAATTTTAAAGCAATTTATTCTGGAAGGGACATTTCATAGATTTATTCACATGTTGATTAAGCCTCTCTATTTTCATTGTCACTTTCAGCTGAAACAGATATAATATTACAAGAATGTAGGATCCAACTTATTAAAAATTAAATTCTTGTTTATTATCTAAAACTACTTAGGATTGTATACACAAGTGAAATGAAATAAAAAATAGGTTTTATTTAATAATGCGAAACTCTACGTAAATAACATCGAATTTCATTTTTAAAATTTTAGCCATAATCATTATATGATTTTTTTAGATCTTTTTAAATTAAATTAAATTAACTATGTTTAATTTAGACGTATTGGTAGCCCCAAATTGTAATACAACAGTTTACGGAAGAAACTGTATAAATGTGCCAACCAGGAAAATAGTTGGATTTGTTCCAAGCATTTATAATAATTTTTCAACCATATCAAATTGAAAATAAACTAAAAAAAATAATGATTTTCACCCTATTAATTGAAGATATTTAAAAAATTTTCAATTAGTCTACCAAATAATATAATTTGCTTTTTAGTTCTTTTCCTTGCCTCTTTCTCACGCTTGCATTGTTAAAAGAGGAGAAGGCAGTTTTAATTCTAATACCCCTGCCGAAATATCTCGATTACTGGTGAAACGACAAACCCACATTATTGTTAATAAATACTTTATATCATGAAATATTAATGTATATGACTTAACTTATCACAAATCTCTTGAATATGTACTTTAAACACGCATTATTCCACTTATCCATATATTTTGTTGCCTTTTTTAAAGCTGTATAACCTCTTTTATTGTTTTAAGTTGGCTGTTTATACGTATTGCTTCTGTATTACATGCATGCTCCCCTTATCACTGCACAAAACGTTCACAATAATGCGCTTTATTTACGAAAATAGTATAAATACTTATGATAATGTACAGTCACACCATAATTATAATTTTAATATGTCCACATTTTAAATCTCATGAAAATCCTCAGTCACGTGACTTTGTTATTCTCACAGTGATCGATATTTTTGTAACGAACATAAAATTCCTACGCGGCTGTAATGTGCAGTTAAGCGTAATTCATGGTT
The DNA here is from genome assembly GCA_030998225.1 of Diplolepis rosae. Classification (NCBI taxonomy): domain Eukaryota; kingdom Metazoa; phylum Arthropoda; class Insecta; order Hymenoptera; family Diplolepididae; genus Diplolepis; species Diplolepis rosae. Next base: position 20,571,644 of record JAPYXD010000704.1, read on the forward strand.
CACGACGTAAGTTACTTAAATGAGTTAAAATACCGTAAAAAACTTTCGCAAACCTGTATTATTACCATCAAAGATACAATAGCTACAAAAGCCATGAACATAAGAGTATCTGGACGGCGATCATAGAATCAATTTTGTTGAGGGGGACAAACAAAATAAGCGGAAATGTGATTATAGAGTACGGTACATCAGCCATATTAACTTAAGGACATTGTTAGGACTCTGATTAGCTGTGATTGGTTAATGGAAGTTTTGAAAATTTTTGAACTTAAATTTTCATCTATCATTGACATTATACACTTATTCAAGCGTATCATACCTGGAATTCAACGTTAATGAGATTTTTCTCTGCATGAAGAAATATAATTATTTATATCGATGTTAATTCCTTGTATAAACACACTTTAATTATTTATTTGTGTACATCAATACTTTTGTAATGAATTTAACAATCAAAATAGATTAATTTATTATACATACATACATATAACCTATTCTCGCTTTAAAATCGATATTCTGTAACATTTGTATTCGAATTATTCATGAAGTAAAAGTTGACGAAAGAGGTTATCGTTTAAATTAAAAGTAGCGGGTAAAACAGTGGATTCTTATTGGTCGAGAGCGTTATGCAGTGTATCAAAGCAAATACCTATTCACCTGTTCTATTCTCCTAATACAGAATCCATTGAAACACGCTTTGAAATTGAATCTCTGTTGTATTTTCAAAAGCCAAAAGGAAAGCTCCAATTGGTCCCGACCGTTATACATGAAAACCTCTCCGTTACCTCTTTGAATGTTCTGTTCTCCTAATACAAAACTCTGTCAAACCTTCTTCGAGATCGAAATTCCGTTTCATTTCAATCCGCACGACAATTTCACAAGATCCGAATCGGATCAGGAACACATGATGGTCAAAGAGGTTATAATTTGAACATCTAACATGTACAAAATACGTCATATTTATTTTTAACGAATATAATGATTATTAATCATTCAAGCGTATTAGTCAATTTTTATGTAATTTACACACAGTTATCTCTCATATAATCTCACAATAAGATATTTTTTGTTATAAATAAATAATATGTACACGTATTTAAATAAAAATATCATTTATCAAACATAACCTCTTTATTCTTCAGTAATTATAGCGGGAATTTTCAATTTATAATGTATTAAGGGAGAAAATAATTATATTTATTCTATTTATATATCCATTTACAATACATAAAATTATAGGAATGTTAATAATATAAAATACATTAGATTGAATTTATGTTTTATTTAATTAAAACAAATTATACATTACTCGGTAATTATTTATGCCTGCACCCATAATCTTGTATTAAGTTTTGGTATATTTTTCCAGAAAGAGATTCTTTTATTAATACCCATCCTTTCTTTTTTTTTTTTTATTATTTATCTGGTTTTCAGATTTTATTAAGACAGATTACATTTTCAAAAATTGAAGATTGCTACACATTTTAATACATCAAAAATAAACAAAGATACAGCCTTCAAAAAACAAACAAAAAAAAAAACAAATTTTCAACTTGAGCACATGGTGCTCATAATATCGAATAGTTATAAAAAAAATTTCAATTAAATTCATATCTTTTATAATAATAATAAACTATGTATATAGCAACTATATGATAAGGAAATTATTTGGTTCATCCAAGTAACTATTGGTCTGATTAACTTAATAATTTTTAAAGTGTAATAATAAATTAATAGACTTGCCATCGATTCTTACATTTAGATAAAATACTTTTAATTATATTGCACTAATGCTCCTTGTATTAGTAGCTATCGACAGAGAATTGCACTATGTGTTTCATGGAAATATTTATAAAACTAATCCAAAGATATTAGTGTTTGTATGAAAACTATATTGCATAAGCATTTCTCAGCTACCAATTAACAGCCTAGCGGACCCAGTCCAATGAACGTTCAGCGAAATCGCTCACCATTTACTGAAATGAATTAAAATACCGTACAAACTTTTGCAAACCTGCATTTTTATCATTAAAGATACCATGGAGACTAGATATAAGGAGACCAATCTCCATATATCCATTCCCGAAATGAAGTTCTGCCAAGTACATAGTTACAAAACTTCCCGATGACAGCATGTGTGTTCCCTGGGTGCAAAATGGCGACGTCTAATACACGATGCATGGAGACTAGATATAAGGAGATCAATCTCTTATTGACGTATTTCACAAAACACGAAATGAAGTTCTGCCAAGTACATAGTTACAAAACTTCCGGATGAGGGCATGTGTGTTCCCTGGGTGCAAAATGGCGGCATCCACGGTTCATAAGCACCTTGTATCAGGCTTCGCCTATTTTCACCTAGGTAACACACATGCCTTCATCGGGAAGTTTTGTAATTTTGTACTTGGCTGAACATCATTTCGGGAATGGATATATGGAGATCGGGCTCCTTATATCTATAATCTCCATGACACGATGCTTATAAACCCTGGATGCCGCCATTTTGCACTCAGGGAACACACGTGCCCTCATCCGGAAGTTTCCTAACTAAGTACTTGGCAGAACTTCATTCCGTGTTTTGTGAAGTACGGCCATAAGAGATTGGTCTCCTTATATCTAGTTTCCATGCACACGACTTTGCATTGATTGTGCATCCAGTGTATTACTGTATTATTGAGATCAGTGACTGCGATACTGACTACCAGAGGCGCTCGAATCGCTACGTTCTGACCACGAAGTCAGTTGACATCTAAATGTGTGTAATTTCTTGTTTTTTCATGTCACCGTCGACCCGTCAATCGCCATCATTCTGTCATTTATGGTCATAACTACAAATGAATGAATTTCATCGTTCGTCGGTTGATTCGTTCCTGAAAGTTTTATCCCGCTTTTATCATGAAAACAATTGTCGTTGACAAAATCAAAGTGTGTATGACCGGTCGTGTCAACGTGAAATTTGTGTAATAGTCTGGTACGCAATCTGGACAGTAGACGACGACAAGGTCTTACTTGCAGGAGAGAAATTAAAGAAGAGCTTTAAGTACTTTTTAACTTTGAGATCGTACGCAGGAAATAGAAAGGACTTAGAAGCAGAAAGAAGAATCTTATATGGCTGGATTGAAGGGGCTTATGTTTCATTAAAAATTTTAATGTAGTGATATTCTTTCTAGTTTTTACGGTTTTATTTGTTTGGAATCTTACGTTGATCGACGGCCGGGTGCTTTCGCGACTCCTTGACATCTTCAATATAATATTGACGATTATTTAGTTGACCTTAGGTCATATATCATACGTAGACGCCTCCTAGGTACTTAGCAAAATACCACGAATTTGTGCGAATCGTGAAAAAATACATAATGTGAGTTTTGAAGATTGTCGACGTACCTAAGTTATACAAATGACATCGTTGACGAGAAAGGTGAAAGGGTGCAAGCTGGAATCTAAAGTCTAGCGAAAAGGTGACAGTCAATAGAAATATTTTTAAAATTTCTTTCAGGTATTTTTCAGGGTATCTATTGCAGATACAAAAATAATGTCAGTCTTCTCTAAACCTCATTTTGACCGATATTTGTATTCATAATTGGAAAATTTCTATAATGTAGTACTGAGTGGATGCTTTGAAAGCTGTAAATTAGTAATAAAAACAAACTTGCAACGCATATTGTGTTGTGTCTAACTGTAAAGTAGTTTTAGAACTTGAAAATAATGGGATTAGTTTTACTTCTCATATGATTATGAAGAAAAAATTCACCAGAGAAGAGTATTTTGTTATTGAACATTCAGTATTATGTATTGTTAGTAAAATTCTATACTGTTATCCACAAATTGTAGATATTGGCTCCTGACTTGAAAGTTCAACTAAATAATAATCTTGTTTCCTCATTCGTAACTGTCAATTTAATATTATATTCTTCAATTATTCGACCAAAGCTTAACATTTAACCACCTTTGTTTTTACTAAATATTCCAGTGAATGAAGATAATACTTCGTATAAAGCTATGTCCTGGACGTGAATTCAGTCAATTCTTTTCGTCCTTTCCATTTTTCAATTAATAACTCAAATGAAGTTTATATAGCAGATTAACCTACTTTGATCTTTCTTTTACGTTTATCTGCTATAGAAAATCCATTTTAGTTATTAATTTAAGAATAAGAAGGGTGAAAAGTATGGGATAGTCACGTCTGTGACATGGCCTTAAAGCCATGTTCTAGATGTAATTTCAGCTAATCTATTTGAGTTATTAATTTAAAAAAGGGAAGGAGGAATTTCGATTGGATAAAGTCACATCCATGACACATCCTTAAGTACATTAACCCTTTCGTTGAATTATGAACAAACAGAAAGTGGGACAGAACTGTCCAGGACGTTCTAGATGAATTTGTTTGATTTGAAGATGTTTTTATTTGCTGTTGAATATAACATATTTAATATTTTCATTAGAAAATTTTTTAGTAGACTATGAAAGTTTAAAAAAACAATTGAGGCTTCGAAAGATCATAACCAACCACATTTTCAGCCTTTCTGAAGTTTGCTTATTTTTCTAGAGTTTTGTATTTTTGCTACCAAAAATTTTCTGTATGGTGTCTTTTTCTTTAAATTAAAACATAGTACATAAAAAATTATAGTAATATAATAGTATTGTATATTAAAAATTAAATAAAACAAAAATTCTTGAGACACCATGCTTGAACAGTCTCTGAAATCGACGGTTCAGTAAATATATTTAGTTTTTAACGTTCAATGAACGATGAAAAATATTTTTTTTTTGAAACTCAATGATTGGTTTCTTCCCCATTAAATTAAAAAGTACGGTATATTTAATAACAGATTGTACATTTAAATGGGTTAGAATGTAGACAAAATAATTAATTTTGTTTCGAGAGAAAATTTTTTTTCATCGTTCAATGAACGATAAAAACTGTAAGTACATTTTCAGTAACTGAAGTAAAAGTATTTTACAATTTCAGCCCCCCGTATTAAGATCCCCCCTCTTGAATTTGAAGAAATTTCAGAATTCAATTGCATATTTGAATTGTTGACATTATTGTTTAGTTATTTTAGGAGAAATCAATGATTTAAAATATCACTGGGAAAATTATGCATGTTTTTTTTTAAATTTTTGCTGTTTTCCAAGTTTTTTGAGAGTATATGTACAAGAAGGGGAGTTGTAGAATTTCCTCAAAGTTGACCACACTTTTCTGCAAAATATGCGGTTGATGAGAATTCTGCGTTTATTTTTGTGAAAGTCATGAACTTTCACAGGTTTCAAAATAAAGGATCCCGAATAAAAACAAAGCATTTTATAACGTAAGTTTTATTTAAATCGAACTGATGCAACTTAAATTAATCTAGCAACAATTATTTCCAAATAGGATTTATTAATTGATCATAATCTCCGTATTAATTGAAATTTTTAATTGAATAAAGAATTCGTTTTTTAATTTATGTTTGTACGAAATGTCTGTATTTCGTTTTAAAATTTAATTATTGGATGTGCGATTATATCATATTAATTTTTTTTATAGCGCGATGCATCGAAGATTGGGTCACAGCAACTATGATGGCAAGATCGCAGGACTTTATGATCTCGAGGAAACTCTCGGACGAGGTCATTTTGCAGTTGTCAAGTTGGCCAGACACGTATTTACTGGTGAAAAGGTTGCCGTTAAAGTCATCGATAAGAGTAAACTCGATGAAATTTCAAGAGCACATCTTTTCCAAGAGGTAAGCATTTTATTCCTTGATCAACTAACTTCATAGTGTATTTCATTGAGAAAGAAGTACAAAATTACTATAACTTAAAAGCGTATTTTCAAAATTCAAATCAATTTTACATGCTTCGAGATAAAACTCCTATCTTGTTGAAGTTTGAGATGTTTTTTTTTCTTAAACGAAAACTAATTTCGGATGCATTTCAATAAATTATATTTACTCAAATTTGGATAAATCTTCAGATACATTTTGTACATTATATACAAGATTTTTCTTGTACATAAAAAAGTAACAACAAAAATATATTTAGACATTAACAGTAAATTTCCAAATGACTGAAAAACCTTCCTTATTTTATTCAAAATATAAGTTTGCAAATAACTCCGTGAATTCTAGTACAATAAATGATAACATTCAAGCGTAAATACTTTTTCTAGGTGAGATGCATGAAGCTCGTACAACATCCGAACGTTGTACGACTTTACGAGGTGATAGACACGCAGACAAAACTGTATTTAATTCTTGAGCTCGGTGATGGTGGGGATCTTTATGACTATATTATGCGTCATGAAAGCGGCCTTAGTGAAGAAGTACGTAATTTAATGATTTTTATTTGTTCAACATAGTCATTGCAGATTTAAATGATATATTGTTTTGTTCTCTGCTTAGGTCGCCAGGACTTATTTTCGTCAGATAGTTCGAGCTATATCTTACTGTCATAGATTGCACGTGGTCCACAGAGACTTAAAACCTGAAAACGTAGTTTTTTTTGAGAAATTGGGAACCGTCAAACTCACGGATTTTGGATTCAGTAATCGATTTTGTCCTGGACAGAAACTAGAGACTTCCTGTGGATCGTTAGCATATTCGGCACCTGAAATTCTATTAGGTGATAGCTATGACGCCCCTGCCGTTGGTGAGCATTGGTTTTTTATTTTCATTTATTATCGTTTATAAGGTAAAAAGCGTGTTCATAAACATTTTCAACTTTAAAAAATTTTGTTTGGCAGTAATATTTTTCTTCGTTTGGTACTGGTGAACGATGATTATAATCTAGGAAGTTATTAATTAGTTTAAACACAAGCAGAGCAATTGTTTTGAATTGTATATTAATCAGCTCTTTACCCGTGAGTAATAGGTACTTATTATGAAGTGTAGTTTTGTAAGGTGTAATTTTAGTGTAATTTTTTGTAATATTAACTTCTGACATTGGAGAACAAAAAATTAACAAGATGAAGGTCAAAAGCTGAGTTGATTTTTGCATTGAAAATTGAAAATTAGTATTCGCACCGCTAATTTAGTTATACAACTTTTATATAATCTTGATTTCTTGTTTTTTTCAGACATTTGGTCTTTGGGAGTTATACTCTATATGCTGGTTTGTGGCCAAGCTCCATTCCAGGAGGCAAATGACAGTGAAACTCTGACGATGATCATGGATTGCAAATACTCAATCCCATCTCATGTTTCCGAAGGCTGCAAGAAACTTATTGCTAAAATGCTCGTTAGAGAACCGGAAAGTCGGGCCACTCTTGAAGAAATCGCTTCTGATTCTTGGTTGGCAATTGGCTCAGACTCAGACCCAATTGAAACCTTGCCGCTTATTTCGCGACAACAGGTTTCGGAGGATCATCATAATCTCATAATAACCAAAATGGTTAACGGCAGTATTGCAACCAAAGAGGAAATCATGGAGTGTGTATAATTAAATTTTAATTATAGTATATTACGTGCCTAGGCGCATAATGAGGGTTATTACGCGACGAGCGACAATGCTTGCAGGAGATCGAAGCCAAGGCGTAGCTGAGACAAAGCTGAGACAATGCCGAGACAAAGCCGAGGCGCGATCAGTCCTGCGAGCATTTTAAGCGAGTCTCGTAATTACCCGAATTGTGTGCATTGGCACATATTCTATTTTATGTGACTTCGGCGCATATACGAGTTTTTATGCGTACACTCGAATCTAATCTAGTATTCATCATGATTCTCGTCCATTGCACTTGATATTTCGCGACTAGTTCCGGCCATTTTAATTTTCTCGATCTTGTGGATCTTGTGTAGTAGTAGCGTATTGTAATAGAGCATGCGCAGTTCAAATGTACAAGGCTTTATCAGTACGGTGCCAACGCTGTACGAAGAAGAATAAGAAGATTACGCTCCGCTGTATGGTTACAGGCGCATGCGCAGTTCGATTTTTACATTACATTCATCTGTAGCGTAATAGACTACATTACGCTACTCTCAAATGTAGCGCAAAAACGAGTTTACGCGCCGGAGGAACATAAAAATATTTAATCTTTTTTTAAAATAATAACTTCAATTGCGAATAGTAAACCTAATATTTATCTTTGGAAGCTGGAACTGCAGTTTTTATTATTAACTTACTATTAACTATATTATTTATTTGTATCTTTCAGGGCGCTCGACAAGAATGAGTACAACCATATTACGGCCACATATTTTTTATTGGCTGAAAGAAAATTACGAGCTCATCGACAGGAACAAGTTCAGAAATCTCGACCCGAGTTATTGGATGTTTCTTTGAGGTATGTCGACATTTTTATTGATATTTTCCTAACCTGAATTGTGAGCGTGAGGCTATGCGCTGATTATGCCAACCTTCATTGCTTATGATCTTTCGTAAGTTCATTCTAAATATAATTTATAAATTAAATAAATATAATTTTATAATGATTTTTTAATTTTTAAATCATATATGATATGTATATGGGTCATTCCATATTAGATTGACAGTCGATGTCGCAGATTTGAACGAGATAATTTTTTTTTTACAAGTATACGATTTTTCGAATTTTCTAAGAAATGATATTTTCAACATAGCAAGCGCACTTTCAAGACTGTTTATCTTGAAAACAATTGTTCGCACGAAAAGTTTTCCAAATTACGAAATTTAGGGTTTTGACTCTTCTTTACAGAGATTGTTGCGAAAAAATTGTTTAAATATTTTTTAACATAAAAAAGTCAATAAATAAACGCAAAATCGTTTTTTTTTTCCAAATTTTTGGCGGCGAGCGTTTTACCGAGCGTAAGTTATTAGCGCTAAAAGTAAAGGTAAACGCTCGCCGTGTATGGAAGCGCCCGGATTGCGTGCGAGGCCGCGCGAGGCTCTTTAAAATTCCATAACTTCCGAATCAATGATCCAGCCATTTTGATTCAATCGTCATATTTTATAACAGACTTCAAAGAATCTAAATCCACGAAAAAAAAAAAAAAATTCGAAAGGGGCCAAATGTGGAAAAAAATGATTTTGCGTTTATTTCTTTACTTTTGTATGTTAAAAAATATTCAAACAATTTTTTCGCAACAATCTGTAAAGAAGAGTCAAAACCCTAAATTTCGTAATTTGAAAAATTTTTCGTGCGAAAAATTGTTTTCAAGGTAAACAGGTTTGAAAGTGCGCTTGCTATATCGAAAATATCATTTCTTAGAAAATTCGAAAAATCGTATACTTGTAAAAAAAATTTTTTTGGCCAAACAATAAAATACGTGTCTATTTATTGTGGATAAAGAACCGAAAAAAAATTATCTGGTTCAAATATGTGACATCGACTGTCAATCTAATATGGAATGACCCATATATAGCATTAAAATTGATATTTTATTTTTAGCCACTTTGATGATCCCTCAACAAACGATGATCTTGGCAACCAAAATTCATTTGATAACATTAATCAGTCTCTACTTACCGTACCTCGGGCACTAGGAGATTTGCCACAGGTAAAACACACAGTTTATTCAACAACTAATTTTTTTACTTTGAAGAATATGAATGACCGATGTGAATAACCATCACTTTATAGAATATTCGAACACGTAAATGTAGTATAGTACAAGAAGAGGAAGATGAAGACGACGTGTCGTCATGCTCTGGTAGGGATGATCATGGAAGCAATCCTACATTAAATTCCTTCAATCGACGTGGATCGCGTTCAGAGGGAAAACTTTCGCATATTCTGCAAGAAAGATTAGCTCAGCTGCCCGAAAAATCTTCGCTTCTCAAGACTGTTCGTCATGTTCACGAGAAAACGGCATTCTGTGACGAAAGTATTAATTCAAATAATGCTAAAGACAAGATCTCAACGGTTAATCAAAATATTAGCTTAGGTAAATTTATATTTACCATCCATCTAATTAATTTCTTCAGATATGTAACATTTTTCATTAAATTTTCTGCTTATTAATTTCCTCTAAAATTTCCTACATCTTCAGGTAAAAATCAAAATTGTAACAAAACCATAGAGAAGTCACTGTCCACGATAAGAAGCAATCTGACTTTTGACGCGAGTCCGAAAAACAAAGTGAATAAACCACTAAGTGCTCAAACAGGCGTTTCAATTAAAAAGACACTTGAGAGTCAAGAAGAAAGGCCAAAATCAGTAGGTAATCATCTCAAATCGAGTCTTTCGCAAGATGATGCTAACGCACAGCACACTGACAATATCCAATCTGTAACGACTACCACAATTCTAACAGAATCGTCGACCGTACCTTCTCCTCTTCGTAGTCCATCTGCAATCAGCAATAGCGAAATGTTATTGCCAAAGTACAAAACCATGCCTTCCCCTACTCATACAAAAGTCAGTACCAAAAGTAATTCTCCACCTCAGCTAACGTTGAATGAGATATTAGAAGATGGAGACGCTGTATTAACTGTAACGACGAATTTATCAGATGGTAGTAATTCTTCAAAGAGTCGTGTAGTTAGAAGGACGGGCTACGAGCAAAGACGCAGTAAATTTCACAAAACGAGGACTGCGTCTTGTTCCAGTTCTGATGCGAGTGATGACGATAGCGAAAGCAGAAAAAAACGAGCGCACAAACTTAGTGGATCTGGAAAACCATTTCCTCCCAGGCGCGATAGTCATGATGATTCCAGCGATTCTCAAGATCCAGGTGGAAGTGGAGGTGGTGGTGGTGGTGGTGGTGGACTCGGGAACAGTGAACGAACTCACGAAACTTCATCTTCAGAGCCAACTGGTAATGATAACGGTGGCGATAGAAACAAGACGACGTCGTCGACTTCAACCACTACTAATACAGATGGTACACATCGGTGTTCTGAAAACCAAACGGTCGTTTTCAGTCGGAAGCATCGAGCAGGCAGGCGACGATCTGGAGAGACGAGGTTGAGAGAAAGTCAGTCTCTTAATCGTATTACTGAGGTGCAAGAAGCCGAAGGACCAACTTATCACACTCATAACCATTCTCACACTCTACGAAGTGCTGTTTTTACGCAAAGCGTTGTACTGAGTCCACCACGTATTGAAATGACCACACAAACAACCCCACAGACTGTCACTACTGTAAAAAGGGCGAAAGGTTTCGGTGCAAGGCTGTTACAAAGCTGGTCTCTGGGAAACAGTAAGTCATCTTCGTCCCCGTTGACGGAAAAGACGAGGGGGTTAGGTAAGTTTATTATTTGATTCTTAATTTCTTAAAAAGTATCAGGGCTTCTAAATGCTAGAAAATAACTGAAAATTATAAATTGATCAAAAGTTGACAGACAGACAACGACGAGAGTAACAAAAAATAATTTGTACTCTGCGGAGAAAAAATTCCAACTATGATAGCAAGAAAGCTTGTCATGCTTTTGTAGCAAGTTTAATTCTTCCTATTTATGAATCTTAAGCAAAGATTCTTTTATGCTCAAAAAGTACAACCTTTCATGATTTTAGAGCAGTTTTGCCGTGCAAGAATTTCAGTAAGAGCTGACTTGTAAGTTCGAACCTTTCTTGAATAGCAACATTGCGCTGAAAGCAAATAACTGCAACAATATTGACATGCGCTTGCTGCTTTTATAGTATGACATTTTAAGCTAAAAGTGCAAGAGCTCCTGTAAATATTGCTCGAACTTAGTACCAATTTCAAATTTCAAAAAATTAAATTTTTTAATTAATACTGTTTTTTCAATTTAGTTTAAATCAATTTATTAGTTTTATCTCAAATTAAATTCGTATTAAGGTAATTTAACTCTTAACTCCTTGACCTGTTTTGTGTTTTTCATGTTTGTCCTGATGTCCTTCCCTACTGGAAAAATTTGAATAAATTTTATAGAAAAACTGAATTTGATACAAAAACACGATTAGATTTTATAAGAATTCTATCAAATTGAATTGTTTATTTGTGTTTCTCTATCAAATTTAATCAAAATTTTTAGCAAGGTTGCCACGAGTTTCGCACGATATTGTAGACGTAGGGGTTAATTATGGCTTATTTTATTTATATTGATTTTAGTTGAATTTTTTTGAACTATTTACTGAATTGTTAAACTTTACTTAAATTTTGATGTTGCGATTGATACAAGTTTTCGTCAGCCTGATTTTCTTCACTTGTAAGTTTCGATTTTTGCACATGTGAAGAACATCAGGCTCATGAAAACTTATATCAATCGCAGCTTCAAAATTTTAAAACTGTACCTAAGACACGTCAATTCCATGTACTCATACCAAAGGAAAAAAAAATTGTTGTGTAAAATATTTTCTAGTTCAGAAGAAACAGTAACATTTAATATATGAAATTATTCAATACTTAGTATAAGTTTGACATATTTTTCAATTGAACAATAGGCGCAAAAGGTTCTGATGTTGTCATTATGATTCCTTTAAACAAAATCCATGCGAGTTTTTCGAGATAGCCAGCGTAAGCGGCTAGCGCGTAAAAATCTGCGAGCGCTTTAGAGGCCGCGCGTCATCAAAAAAACATTAATAACTTTCTTAATATAAAAGGTTACTGCCTTTTTGTTTTTATTTACTCGGTGACGTTTTACTCGTGAGGAGAGTTGAATCTCATTTTTACGTGAAATCGAGAAGACGGTTTTATTTGCAATTGTTTAAAAAACATTTCTATGACTTGAAGAAATTAAATGTTCACAACATCCCCAATAATTTAACTGAAAAATATAAAGTTTTCAGCTGCATTTAAAAGAAAAATGACTTAATTATCTTTATTCGTTCATGAGATATTTTGACCCTTATATCACATCATTTTATTTTGATTGTCAACAGGAATTTCAGTAAACAAAGGTGAAAAGCAGGATAAGCGACAGACTGAAACGAAACTAGAAGTTGGCTGCAATAATGAAAAACGCTACGAGCAAAATGGTAGTTTTCGACAGCAGCCCGTTGACCGGCACACATCTGTACACAAACCTGATTGCAAGAGTAAAAGAATGAGACTTCTTAGTCGATATTTTGCAGTGCACAAAAAGTTATGCGTTCCCTTACCGGGTCTGTTCAATAAAGGAAGACTCTATAAGGCACGATCCTGTGGCAGCATAACGCGAGATAAAATCAATCCACCCTCTCCAAAATCAATGCTTCTTTGTATCAAGACTGAAGATAAGTGAAGGGAGCAACAAAAAGAATGGGGTGACGTCAAACACGACCATCGTGCCAGTGACGGAGATCTCAATTAAAATTTGGGACTTTCACATCTTGTTCAAGGAAGCTTGGTTGGAAAAGGTTGTTCTGGTATTCCAACTGTCTGCCACATTCATCTGGGTGACGCTTCGAAGTGTTGCAGTCTTTGTTAGTCACAGTTGATGGCTTTAAAATGAACAACTTCAAGTCGGAGCTTCAGTATCGTCAAGTTAACTCAATTGCCATAGACTGGAAATAAAAATAATTCGTAAGTGTTATTCAAAACATTAAAAATATTGGGCTGATAGTTGTCATCTTAATTTCTATAACATGGACTACGCAAAAAACGCAATGAGTTTTCGAATATTGCTAAGATTAACTGTCAAACGATTAATTTGGTTAATTGGTCAAATATTTGGCCTAATCGTTTCATATTTTTTTTGGTTCTTTATTTAATTAATTGCTTTAGGTTTGACAATCGTCTTTTGATTTCTCTATCACTCGAAGTATTTATTGCCTTTATATTTTTTATACTGAATTGTATATTTGAAACAACTGCAGAGTTCTGACATAAAGAATAATAACTGAGCACTACATTTAGACAACTACGATTATTTCGCCAATTTATTTATCTCTTCGTACTAACGAAGGAAAGGTTGACTTATTCCGGCATACTGTTTATCACGACCGCTCCGTAGGAGATGTATCTAGTCCGTGTGAACAAACTTGTATTAAATGTTGCAGAGTTTATTATTATTAAAATGAATAATAATAGAAATGCATACATAAGAATATATTATATATGTATATTATTTTAATATTATATTTCTATGATTACTGCTACAAAATGCGAAAATGTCCAGTGTTGTAATAACAATTCACCTTAAACTTATAAGAAGCTCGCTGCCTTTGTAAATGTCAAATATTTTGGTTCGAGTCTCGCCCGACAAGGAACATTTTTAAATTTCTTTCTAATAGCATAAAAGTGAAAATTAACTTTTGTAACGTAACAATTACTTATTTGTTGATTTATTTTTGATATTTCTCAGCATCAAATTTTAAGAGTTCTAATAAAAATGTTGGTGTTACTGAAGATACTTCATTCAACTAAGAATTTATATGGTTTTCTTTATTTTTATTTTACTGAAAGTTAGATTATTATGGATATTCTATTATCGAGAATGTTCCGATTCGAATGAAGCAGTTCATCTAATATACATATATCACGTTCACGCTTCAACCCCTGTGCCTTGAAATGTTTTTCGGTCTTTCCTGTATCTTTTCCTTTTTTATTTAATGGCTCGATCATCGAAAAAAAATAAACGTTATGTATAAAGTCCTCCTACTTCTTACACCTGTTGTATTAATTAAAATTTTAAAAAATTCCCAACCACGAAATGCAAGCGAAAGTTCAAAAAGTTACTAACAAAAGTGGATTCAACTATCAAATAAAATTGTACGCTAGCCAAGAATCATAGAAAAGATGCTTTATTAACTAAACAAAGAAACAACACGCTAATGCATACGTATGACAAATGAGAATTAGCGATTTTATTATGTCATCTGGTAATTATAATAACCTCTGGGTAAATCTTCACTGGTGTCAGGTATCAAGTAATTTTTGATTCAGTGTATATTTGAATTGAGAACATATGCGGCATTCGCCTAAGGGCTATTTTATGCCTGGATGTAGGTACAAAATGGTCCCTACGGCAAATTGCGCTTACAACATTGTAGAGCACGGCTCAATTTATCAAACAAATTTTAGTACCTGAAAAATAAATTATTCCAGGTCTTTATTATTTATTAATAATAGACTGAAAACCAAGACCAAATTTTTTAAAGTACGAAAAGTAATTGAAAGGTATGGCAATGCAATTTCATATTTCGGAAGTGTGTTACCAATTTTGTTTTAATTAAGTATTGCACTTTTTATGCTGTAAAATGAACTCTAGGGTTGACAAACAAAAATGTCAACCCGATATGGTCAACTTTGGACTATATTTTTTTCTTAACTGAAAGCTTCCTTGTTATTATATCGATTCAGTAAGATTTTAGCTCTTAAGTATATATTTTGGCTTTTTCATTACGTATTAAACTCGATTTTGCATACATGTTTTTCGCTCTCGAGCAAAATTACCATTTTGTACTCTACCTTGTTTTACATTACCACACTTCAATTCAGGAGAGCATTAATATTTATCTTTTATTAATGCAATATTATGCAAATTGCTACATCTCTAAGAGTTATATTTCTTCCGCTTTATGAAAGCGATATTGTTAGTATGCTAATTAAATTTTTATAATTAATATATTTTAAAATATAATCGATTTTAACACCAGTGTAGATTTAATCTTAAAACCACTAATTCTGTCGCCATTGTTATTTGATGATAACTTTCTCATTATGGTTATTGTTTTATCTTTCTTATGTATCCATTATTAACATTATTGTTTATAGAACTTTGAAGATATTATGATTGTTATAATAATAACAGGCTTCACGGATTGTATTGAATACTTAAACAATGTTATCAAGATAACAAATTTGGTTAAGACCACGTCTTACCCATAGATTGCTACGTTACGGTCATTGTTTTGTATTGAATTAAAACTTTGCCAAATTTAATAAAAGGCACTAAGGAAGGTCTCTATATTACAAATTTTTAACTCGATATCTCATTTCGCATGAGTATGATTTTACATACATAACAATGCCGGTAACGTAAGAAACTATGGATGAATAAAGGTGTATATTATAAACTTGAAAAAAAGGTTGAATGAAGTGTAAGAAGAAATTAGGTCTTTGCCTCGGTTATTGAAGCCTTTAAAATTTATTTATACGTAACGTGAACTAGTGTTAAACACTTAGTGTCAATTTCTGAATTTTAAGCGAGCATACAGTTATGTAATGACTTTAAAAAATGAATCAAAGTTGAACGTTCAGAGATCAAATCTTTCCAAAATAGAGACAACTAAGTATAATTTAGAAGTCATGTAAGAATCTCATTGGATTTTTTTTCCAATTCTAAAGTATTATACTCTAAAGGATTATAAATATCATTTTATTAGTTACTGTACCTGAGTTTCTGAAAAAAAAGTTTAATATTGAATTTGATGCTATTTTTGAAAAGTAAAAAGATATTACTTTTTCAAAAATCTTTTCAATACTGTAGACTGTCTTTGGGAAATCTACTAAATATCACTATAAGCATTTCAGTAAATTTGAAGTGTAAAAATTCATTAGCAATTAACATTATTATTAAGTATCATCAATCGTTAACAAAGTTGTAATAATCTAGTAGCTAATGGATAACATTTTAGGAATAAAAATGTTCAAAATCCAATCACTATTAAAATCAGTGTGTTAGCGTTAAAGTTACATTGGATTTTGGCTTTCAATGACCGAATACAAAATTTGTTAGTTTGAGCGCATAACTAATTTTTTGAATTATTCTTATATATATATTTCATATCCCTTGCGTAGTCCAAGGATGTTTATATGTACCTAAGTTAACTGTATGAATCTTATACAGATATATATACCTACATAATACCCGATCCAGACATTTATATAGTAAACAAAATTTATTTATTGTAACACAAAGAGCAGGCATTTTCTAAGTATGTTATTTTTGTCGTTACTCTTTGATTGAGGATACTTTTACCTTTTGTTTATTATTGGCACAATTTTTAGATAAAATATAAAAGTTACTGAATGATGCTAATTATTTATTCTTTTTTATCATTTCCTTTGCAGTATCGTTTTTTGTAACAATAAAAAAACGTAGTGACTGAGCTTCAGGAGATCTTTTCATTAAAGAAAAAAGCTAGAGCGCGTCTGGCGATAATCAAATGATTTAAACACTTTTCGTAAGAGGAAAGAAGACAAATATGTGGGAAGTCTTTTTCCCGCTTATAGGATGAAATTGTAATGCCCTTAAGTTTTGAAAACAGTTAGAATAATTCTTTACTCATGGTAAAAATATTAAGAATTATCATTTGATATTCAGCAGTTTTCTCACAAAAAATTTTTTGTAAAAATTCTATTTAGTGTGGTTATTTATAATATACAATTAATTATAAAATGTGTGAATACTTTGCAACCAGGGTTATTGAATAATTTATCCGTCTGACACAAAAATAGCCAAGTATGATGAAATAAATATATCTGTCAAGAATTATTCTTTGACGACGTATTGTGAAGTTTCAGACAGGTGAGTTTAGTTGCTATTTTGTGGTAATAGAGTAAAGAAGACAAGTTTTGACATTCTCTGGAAAAAGTGTAAAATTAAAGTTCGAGCTGTTACAAAGTACTTTTTTCTACCAGCGGGTCAAAAAGTGCATTTTTTGCCACCAGTGGGGCAAACAATATACTAATTCCTGTGCCGCAATAGTATATATATATGCCGCAATAGTGCGTAGGTATCCGATTAGTTTGTTGTTTTTAGTTTTGCAGTTGTTTGCAAATCTTTTGCAATAAGATACTACTCTAACAAGTCGATCTAGGTTTTGGTATCGCTTCAAAATAAATAGATCCCATATTTCTTCTTTGGCTACAAGGTTGCAACGTTTTTTTCTTCCCGGCACGTCATGAGACAAAGATGGCATTGAAGGCCAATCAGATTCGTTCAAGCCCAAAAATTCAGGACCTTCCCACCAAAATCTATAATTCTCGAGAAAATTTGGAGCAATACCACGTGAAATGCAATCAGCTGGATTGCTCCTGCTGGGGACGCGCTTCCAAGACCCCACGTTTGTTAATTCTTGTATTCGAGCCACTCTGTTTGCTTCAAAAACTTCTAGATTGTTGGGTTGCATTTGGAGCCAAAACAACACAATAGTCGAATCACACCAATAATGATTATTATTTATCGATAAATCTAACGCAGCTTTGACTTTAGAACTTAATTTTTCTAACTCGAGGGCCCCGCAAAGTTCCAACCTAGGTATAGTCTGAGTTTTCACGGGTGCGACTCTACATTTGGAACATATCAGTCTAACAATGACATTTCCTTCCTCGTCTTCTGATCGCATGTAGATGCAGGCTCCGTACGCATCCTTCGAGGTGTCAGAGAACCCGTGTAATTGCACATTGATGGGTTCCTTGCAAATGACGTGCCTTGGTATTTTTATCAGATTCAAAGCTGGGAGCTGGGAGTTGTTCCCTATAACTTAACCACTGCGAATGAAGTTCGACTGGCAAGCTCTCGTCCCATGAAAGTTTTTCTAACCAAAGCCTTTGCAGAATAATTTTAGCCAATACAATACTGGGACCCAGAAGACCAAGAGGATGAAAAATGCAAGATATTTCTGATAGGATTTGTCTTTTGGTAATTTTTGTGTTGTTTGAGACACATACCGCGTAACTTAAATTGTCTGAATTCGCTTGCCATCTTAAACCAAGAGTTTTTACTTGATTGTCATTCGCAAAGCTGATCAAATTGTCTGAATGATCTGAATCTTCCATTCCTTCAATTATGCAAGGGTGGTTTGATACCCATTTTCTGAGCTTGTAGTCCCCAGTTGCCAAGACCTGGGATATCTGCCTCGCGAGAGACCTTGCCGCCTCTATTGAATCGGACCCAGTGACCAAATGATCAACGTAGAAATCCTTTTGGATCATTTTGGCTATATTGGGAAGATCTTGTTCACAATCATCCGCTAATTGGAAAAGAAACCTAAAGCGAGATACGAAGCTGATGCCGTGCCATAAGTGACAGTATTTAGATTGTAAATCTGCACTGGCTGGTCTTGATCTGAGCGCCACAATATTCGTTGGAGGACGCTGTGCAAGCGTTACGAGGACCTGACGGTACATTTTCCCCATGTCACCGCTCGCGACATAAGGATGTTTCCGAAAATGAATCAAGATTGAAAATAAATCATCTTGCAGGATTGGGCCCACCATTTGAAGGTCATTGAAGGACACTCCACTTGTTGTTGGTTCCGAGGCATTGAACATTACGCGTACCTTTGTCGAACTGCTATCCTCTCTAACCACGCAATGATGTGGCATATAATACGAGTAAGAAGATCTTGATTCATCCAATTTCTTGGCCATGTGCCCTAAATTCTCGTAATAGGTTAAAAATAGTGTGTACTCTTTTTTAAGTTCAGGTTTTCTTTCTAACCTTTTTTCCAATTGCAAAAACCGTCGCATAGCTTTCTCCTTGGATTCGCCTAAATTACTAAGATTTCCCTTCAACAGAATTGTAACGATAAATCTACCTGCTTCATCTCTATTTAAGGTTCTTAAGAAAAATACTTCACACGATTTTTCTTCAGCAGATTTTGACCTTTCGTTTGAACATTCCTCTAGTTCCCAAAATTTGATTATTTGCTTTTCAACATGTTCAGTTTTGCTGAGATTGCAAAGAATCATGTTGAATTGAGGATTCAGCGAAAACTCCGAAATTGGACCTGCCAGAATCCAACCCAACCTAGTCTTCTGCAAAATCAAACTGTCACTATTCAACTTAAATTGTTTGAGAGCCATTGTCAAAAACCATACGAGCTGACTTAAATTGCTTATTGGAACTTGCTGCTAATACTGATGCTGTGGACAAAATTCCATCATCCTTGATGGTATAATACTACATGACGTGACAGTTTTGGTTTCTTGCGATGGCGAAGCAACTAATGTGTTATCTGATTCGACTTTCTCGAAGTGCAGAAGTGTATTATGTTTATTTTGGCACCTATGACACCTAGAACCCTTGCAATCTTTTACAAAATGCCCTGGACTAAAACAATTTATACAAAGCTTGAAGCCCTTTACCCTTTCAGCCCTTTGTTGGGGAGAGAGCTCAAGAAACCTAGGACACTGTTGGATATGGTGTTCGCTTTCACAAATTAAGCAATTTATTCTTTTCGTAAGGAGAGATTTTCTTGATGGATTGTTGACATTGATTGGTTTAGATTTCTTGTCTGCTTGCAAACTGTTTATTTCTAATGTCTCCAACATGTCAGCTCTAGACTTCAAAAACTTTCGCAATTCTTCTAATGTGCAAGGTTCTTCGTTTTCCGTTTTTTCTTTTTCCCAAGCCCTCGCAGTTATTTTATCTAATTTTGTTGATACGATGTAAATTAATGAAACGTCCCAATGATTGGTTTGTTGGCCTAATGCAGTTAAGGCTCTCAAGTGCTTGTTTAAATTATCTAAAATTTTTCGAATTAAACATGCGCTTTCCTTATGAATAGGTTCAATTTCAAAAATTGCTTTGATGTGGTTGTGTATTAAAAAACTTTTGTTATCGAATCGGTTCAGCAGGGTTTCCCAAGCCATGGTATAATTAGTCGCGAAAAACTCAAGAGACTTCATTACTTGTTCAGCATTGCACTCCAATGCTGCCCTCAAATAATGAAATTTTTGGATATTACTAATTTGAGCATTTTTGTGAATCAGTGATCCCAGAACGTGGGAGCTGGCGGCTCCCACCATAGATGCCTCGAGCTCATTGTGTCTTCCTCACTCAACCAACCTATGGCAGTCGAGCGAGGAAGAAGCCATGAGCTGGTGGGGCCTATGGTGGGGGCCGCCAGCTCCCACGTCCTGGGATCACTGTCGTGAATCAGTGAAGTAAAAGTATCGTGAAAACCTAACCACTCGTCGAGCTTGCCCCCGAACTTCGGCAATTCGATCGTCGGTAACTCGACTTTTTGCAAGCGCGGTGCGTTGAGGTTATTATTAACTACATTATTTCCTTGCGGATCATGGATTGGGGGCGGTTGAGCCTGAGCTTGTGCTGGATATCACAGGAAAAAATCGAAAAAATGAACAAGACGTGCGTGGTCAATAATACAATATATTCGCTATTAAAAAAGGTTACATGGAAGAAGACAAGGGAGCGCTATAGGAGCTTTCGAAGAGAAAGATGTCAAGATCCAACAATAGGAAGCAAACACCAAACACCCCTAGTTGCACAATGTACTATGGTTGTCCTGAGGGGGCAATAAAAAGCACTTTATGACCCGCTAGTAAAAAAATCTATTTTTTGACCCCCCAAATAGGAAAAAAATCGTATGTAACACGGGCGAAACATTTATATTTATAGCTCTTCTTTCGAAAATCCGATTGTCGGCACCTGTAGAGCGGGTTGAAACTATAAAACTATAGTTGCTATGAAATAGTATATTGCATTACAAGGGACGAAACACAGCTCGGGCAGCATTCACGCTTATTGAATCCATTGTGTTTTGTTACGAGTAATGCATATTAATTTTCACAGCAACTCTTTTGAAAATTTGATTTTATGTAACTGTAGAGCGGATTGAAAGTCGCTGTTTCAACCCGCTGCACAGTTACAGCCAATCAGATTTTCAAAAGAGTTGCTGTGAAATAGTATATTACATTACTCGAAACAAAACACAGCGAAAGCATTTCGTGTGATTGCAGCCCTCGTTTCACTCAGGCAGCAAACGATTTTTTTAACCCTACTTTTAATGTTTCAACTCTAGGGTTGGAAATCGTGGGTTCGACCCGATCTACAGATACCGAAAATTGGATTTTTAGAAGAGGCGCTATGAAATAGTATATTGCATTATTACAAATTACAAGCAAACAATAGATTAAACACTAAGGATGGGCGATTCTGCTAAAAAGTATCGATGCCTGAGAATCGATACTACCTAATAATTGATACCAAGGAATCGATTATTTTAAAAAATCGAAGAATGTATAATTAGAGAGGTAGGGGGTAGGGTGTACTTTGGACCGTATATCGATTCTCCAAAGCATTAATTCTCCCAGGTGCAGTGAACTTCATGCTGGAAATCCTAAGAATTTTTAAGCGCCTTTCTTGTGAATTATAATGCACGCCTGAAAATTCTTGGGATTTCCAGCATGAAGTTCACTGCACCTGGGAGAATTAATGCTTTGGAGAATCGATATACGGTCCAAAGTGCACCATAGAATTAGAGATTGGCGCGCGAGTGAAGACTTGACTCACAAGGATTTATCCACGGGGGTGATGCTGCATGTTAAAAATTGGAAACAAATATTTTCAATATGGCCGGTTATGGAGCGACATGTGCACAACATGTGAGGCCTGGGGGAACTAACATCGCAAGCAGGCGTGTGAGCGGGATATTTGAATTTGAAATATTGTACTTATTATTAATGTCAATAATTTAAAAAACCGTTTATTGAAATTATTACATACATTGAAGTACACAATAATATCAATAAATGGCATTATAAATTATTGCCAACGTTATTGGTAAATAGAATTTGATAAAAATAATTTTAAAAATCAATAAACAAAGATTCTGAGCATGGGTTTTTATTCGACATATATCACAGAAGTTTTTAAAAATGTTTTCTTAAAATATACAATATTGTCTAACGCATCCTAAAGAAACATTGTTTTAAATTATGGAACGGAACAATAAATAGATTTATTAGAAGAACATGTGGCTTTGTTGAACCAATTTTTATAAATGCTTATAATTAACATCGTTTTGAACGAACGTGATAACAAGCTCTTTGGAGCATAAAACATTTATTAAGAATAAGTAGAATCTGAACAGTACATATATCTAATTGAATTTTCAACCCAATGTCATTAAAAAATAATGTTTACAATTATCAACATCAAAATCTTTTAAATTCAGATTTTAAATTGATCGAAGATTCGTTTTCAACCTGCGGGAAAGACAAATTTTCGTCTTGAAGAAAAATAATTTTTTGTTTTCTACTTCGTGACCGATTTATCGGTTTTACCTTGCTTTGAATATTATGCGTCTGTACTTCAACGAGGTTTTCGTGGTTTTCATTTGAGAATTGAACTATTTTTTCTTTTTTTACATTTTTTTCAATATCAATCGAATCAATATTTTCTTTTGAGATTTTATTCGCTCTTCTTTTAACTTCAATACTATCATTGCGAAGACTTAATACTTT
The DNA here is from genome assembly GCA_030998225.1 of Diplolepis rosae. NCBI lineage: Eukaryota > Metazoa > Arthropoda > Insecta > Hymenoptera > Diplolepididae > Diplolepis > Diplolepis rosae. Next base: position 20,594,641 of record JAPYXD010000704.1, read on the forward strand.
GCGTTTTACATAAGAATTTGGAATACTATCATAACGAAGTTTAGTAATTTTTGGTTGAATAGAAGAATTTGGATTCGCATAGCTTTTAAGTTGCTGTATATATTCTGCACTAACATTTCCTATTTTTATAGAATTAATGTGAGGTTTAGCAGGCCGCGATTCTTTTGTATTGGATTCTATTTTAAGATTTGTATCGTTTTTATTTCTGCAATCAAATTTTGTCTTTTGAACGTGACTTAATGAACTTTTGGCGAACACTTGCATTTTATTTAGCTGTTTAGCACTTTTCTTATGTTCTTTTGGAATATTTTTCGGTTTTTTTGATTGAATATAATCGTAAATTATTTGTTTAACGCATTTGTTAATGACCAAGTTTTCCGGTAAATGTTCACAACAAAAAGTGATGTCATTAGTTATTTCTTTTCTGAAAGCAGGTATGAAAATATCTTCGATTGGGTAAACGTGCCCCCTTATATCGAGGAAAGATTTCAATTTATCGCTCATGTTCTTAATTAGTACTTTAACTTTGTCACTCGCATTTGTCGAAGAATAATCAGTGTCGCAATTTTGAAGTAAAATATCTTGAACAGTTGGTACAAACGAAAATAAACTAGATTTGCAACTGATGCAGTTTTTAATTGGTAGATCTATTAGCAATGAATTAGCAAACTCTTCAAGTCCTAAACCTTCTTTATTTTCTCCCTGCACACTGTTTAGTTGTATTACTTGAGTTTGATCTTCCTCAATATTTGGACTGAGGGTATCTTCATCTGTCGTATCGGATTCTACAAAGTGTCTTAATGATCCTAATGTAGAACAATCGTCATTTTCACAGTTTCCCTTGCTTTCTGGTAAACTTAAATTTGTGAGTACAACTGTTTTCAAAATTCCAGTGAAATGTTGACACGTGGGGGATCGGTCAGTTGAATGTTGTCTAACAAGACAAAACAAATTTTCCAGTGGATCTTGATTAAAATTACGTGGATTTAGATGGGAAAACCCAAGTCTATTGACATTGTTCCAAATATGAATCATTGATCTTATAGTGATTAGCCAACCTTGTATAAAGTGAAATCGGTTCGTCACGTCTTTAGCATTTTCTAAAAAACGCCATTTGGATATATGGTCTATCATATCAGTCCAAAATTGTACATGAAAAGTTTGATTAGATACCGAACATCGCAATGTTTTGTTTATATTGTCCGGCTTAATAGTTGAACCATTTAAATAATCGAATAAGGTGTCAATGAGGTGAATAAATTCAGACGTAAAGATTGCCTCTGCTGGGAGTTTTCCATGCCTAACATACGTATTAATCTCGCTTGCAACTGAGCTGCTTAACTGAGCAGCAGCAATTCGTACTTTCATTTTAACCCACGATTGTTTAAAATCGAAATATTCTTTTTCTAAATTTTTGAGAGTTTTAAATTCTTTTCTTTGATCAAGTTCAAAAACGGTCGGAATATATTCAAATTTAGCTACTTTGTCAGTGTCAAAAACTACGTCACACTTAAGCATCGCATTTCGTAAGCATTTCAACAGATGTGGAACATCAAATATTAATACCACGGGCTGTTCATTGACAAGGAAAAAAGAAACTTCCGATTTTTGTAGCAATTCTACATTTTCAGAAGAGTCCGAGGCTGAGTTAACGTTTGCAATTTTTTCATCTTCAAGTATTTTAGCAGTTTCATCACATAATTGATGTACAGCAGCTTTATTAGTGGGCCCTTGATCGCAAACAGTACTCATAACATTAAAACCGCACTCTTGCAGCTCAGATATTATTTTAACAATCAAGGCTTTTAAGCTATCTGTAGATATTGTGTTTTTCGTAAAATAATACGCAACTACTTGTTTCCATTTTTTTCTAACACCTCGGACCATAAACACTAAAGCATGATTTGCTTGACCGATACTTCGACCTAAATGACCAAGATCTTCAAATCCAATTATTTTTTGGTTGTGAGATTCATATGATAACTCGGCAGCTAACTGTGCTTCGTCCATTAGAAGTACACAATTTCGATCTAATTTTTTTAAACATTTACATTTCCGTTTTAATTCTTGCACGACGGCTATATTAATACCGGGTTCAAAAGGTATTTTAGCAGAGATAGCTTTCAATAATCTGGTTGATGGCAAGATAAAAATCGAGCATAAGTGTCTGTACAATTTCGGACTTCGCTTAAAAATAGATAGAGCAAATATTTTATCATTAACAGTCCACCTTCTGGCTGGCGGTTTTTGAGAGCAGTTTCTTAATTGCGAATGGATGAAATTTTTTGTTATCTCGTTTAAATCTTTATCAATAGCCGCAAATAAATGTTGATTGTGCAAGTATTCAAGATGCTGAACTACATTTCTTTGATTTTTTAATTTTTCTTGCAATTTGCATAATTTTGCAGTTACTTTCCGATGAATTTTATACATTGCTTCTTCGCGAGGTGTACGGTTCGATTTCGATGCACCACTTTCACTTATGAAGCTATTTAAATTTCTCGCATTCCTTTTACGTTTAATATGCACTGGAAATACATTTTCTTTACTAGAAATATCATTAAAAATCTTAGTATCATCTACTGGCTGCTCAGAAATGGACAAGATTTCTTTAACGTCTTCTAATAAAGCAGGTTGGCCTTCGAAAGGGTCGTATCGGTCTGTAGGTGCAGCACAGTAAGAATGCTGATTCAAAATATTATCAATTTCAGTTTCATTTTGCTGAATAATAGAATTCAAATCAGAATTGTGATTTTGTACCGATGCACATCTGTAAAGATTTTGATCATCTTTCCTGTCTGAATGAATGGAATTTATATTTAAATTTAGATTTTGTACCCTTCCGGAAGTTTCAATTTCTACTGTTTCAGGTGTTTCAATTTGAACTGATTCTACTGCGCCTACATTTTCATAGGTTACAATTTCCACTGTTGCAGATGTTCCAATTTCAACTGATTGTACTGCGCTTAAATTTGCACTAAGATCAAGATTTTGCTCATCCCAGTTCATATTTTCAATTTCATTTTGAAGAATTATACTGTTTTCGTTTTTTCCGCCAGTAGACAAAGTAACGTCAAGCTCAACATTTTTCTCAGTGAAGCAAGGTACAGCATCCCAAGTTAACCTGACACAATTCCGATCTCTATAATGTAAATTGAGGAAGTGATCACAACAGATATACATATGGTCAACATTAGTTTCTTTCTCAATATTACACACTTGTTTCCATTTTTTCCTTAAACTTTTCTGCTTAGGGAAAGTGTGAAAACGTTTGTTTTTATAAGAGGGATCAGTTACCGGAGAATAATACCTGCAATTGCAGTTTGGAAATTTGCACGAATATCGAAACGTTCCGATTTTCGATTCCATTTTCAACCCATGCGAGTGACAAATTTAAGACTAATGTTTCAATAAAGCTATTAGTTGTACATAGTGTTGTACGCTACGACTAGATCCAATAATATCACTTTTTAAGAAGACACTCTCTGAGCGTCAAGGGAGTCCTATTAGGGCTCACCGTCGGACTACAAACTATTTGATATATATTGTAAAATTAAGCCATTTTTCGGAGGGAATTTTCGACAACCTTTCGACGATCTGTAATTTAATACATAGTATTAGTACAATTGTTATGCTGTTTAAAAATATACCGCGTGTTCTCCAAACAATGTAAAAACAGAATGAATTGCCTGCTGATAGGCGACGCACCAAAAATAATAATTTTAATTTAAAAAGTACGTAAAACGAAAATAAAGACGCAGAATTTAAATTCCTTTCGATAAACAGGGAAAAAGTTGATCATTTGGTTGAAAATAGTAAATAAAAATATTGCGTTAAAAACGTTATTTGCGGTCGGTAAAAACGTTATTTAACGGAGAGATTTTATTTACTATTTTTACCCACATGATCAACTTTTTCTCTGCTTATCGAAACGAATTTCAATTCTGCGTCCTTATTTTCTCAGAAACACCCCGTTTAACACACTTTTTTAAATTAAGATTATTATTTTTGGTGCGTCGCCTGTCAGCAGGCAATCCGTTCTACTTTTTCGTCTCCGGAGAAGGCGGTACATCTTTCAAGAATGAAAACAGCTTTTATTTACCGCAGTTTGGTTTTTCATGTCGCTAAGTATCGGTATAGCTAACGGTTCTTGGGAACTATAACCGACCAAGGTCGGATTTATCATCGGTCCTATTTCATTCTGAAAAACTTGTGAATAAAACAGTGTATATTAGAAGTCTACATTAAAGCAGTTTGAAATACGACAATATACACTCAGACACCAACAAATCACATTTAAAAATTTTTTAAATTCTTCACTTTTAACAGCTTTTATTCTCGATATATTATATTTTCCTGTTTTTAAGTGGATTAAATTTATAATAATTTATAACCGATAAAACCTTTACTACAAAATGTATCGCCCTACTTTTATTGCATTTATAGCATTTTCCACTGGCAGCACCAATTCTTGCACTCGGAGTAAGAATTTTTTGAAACCGTAATTTTTTATTTTTGGTTATGCTGGGAGCCTAGAAATAACCAATAAAATATCTGAAAAGTTCTTTACACCACCTTCTTAAGACCGTGTAAAAGAATGGAATGAGTGTAACAAAGTGTGAAACTTTTTTTTTGGTCAAGTTATTGGTTTTTTTCAGGCATTCAAAATAACCACAAATAAATAATTATTTTTGCAAAAAAATTCTTGCACCGAGTGCAATAACTGGTGCTACCAGTAGAAAACGCTATTAGAGACATAATTTTTAAACTCATTTATCCATATAAATATTAATTGGCTCTTACCTTATTAATTGTTCCATTTTTTCCAGTTGGCTATTAGAATTGACGGCTGGCTTTGCCGCTTTTGCATTTGTTTTTGCCGTAACATCAGTGCTACAACACTAACGATTTCAAAACTCACTACATTTCCGCAAACTGAATATTTTTAAAGTCCCTAGAAAGGACCCCAGATCGACCTGGGCCGGAAGTTAGATTTTTGTTACCGGAAGTTCCTATGCTAGTTTCACCCCCGTGGATTTATCACTAAACGGAGAAAAATAGTTGATGTAATTTTGACCCTGTTTTGTCTGTTCGTCACGAAGCTTTCGTACATGCTCTGCAGTCTTAACCACTATTTGTTTTAGTGAATATCCACTAGTCCAAAGTTTCATACTTTGCATTTTGTCAAATAGTGGATAACTACTAGAAAAAGTGGTTTTCCACTATTTTGGATTTAGAGAGTAGAAAGTTACTAATTTGGTCCCAATAGATTGAAGTTAACGCTCCTGCACGGAAAATATTAGTTGTCGAAAGTTTCTCCAATTGTCATGAACTTTTGGATATGACTATGACTAGTCAATAAGAATTTTGACAACTTTTTTAGAAGCTTTTATTGAAAGGTGTACGGAATTATTGAATTCGTCCATGAATTTCTTTAACGATTTCAGTCCTATCCAAAGGTCAATGACATGTGATTGCAATAAGAATTTTTATTCCCATTCCATTTGAATCTTCTGTTACATTTAATGTATAAAAACTATAGTCAATTAAGTGAAAAAAAAGTTTTTTTCTCTCATCTAACTCTTTTATGACGAATCCTGTTTTAGTCTAACAGTTTATATAATTTATTTAAAAGTTTCACATAATCTAGTTATATAAATTCTGTAAGTTTAATAAATTCTTGATTCATAATTTTTTCTTAATTCATTTATAATGACTTCTTTTTTTCATTTAAAAGTTTTTAAAATTAAATTGATTGAAATTTGAACACCAAAAGTCTTGATAAATGTATTACATAAAATTTAAATAATCTACACAGGATTTAGATTTCACATAAATTTCTTAGGCACAATAATAATTTGGAATTCGCAATTGTAAAATCCATGTTTTGAAAATATACAACACAGAACAAAAAGAACCTCCTTTTAAATGTTTTTACTCAAGATACTTTTTGATAATAATGCAATCTCTTATTGTACATTTCGAAATTTAGTTTCATTAAACTTCATGTGTAGTTATAATAAAATGTATACTAAATATTAATTAATAATTATATTATATCAGGAGTACAAATAAGTTTCCGCCGTTTGACAAAAATTGACAGATGTAAAACGTCACTGTCGTGAAGTTGGACATCTGTCAACAACATAACCTTGGAATATTAGTGAATTTTCATCAGTATAATATATTCTTTTCTCGACACGCTCGACACTAACATGGAAAATGGTGGCTTTCGTGCCGTTTTGGGCATTGAGAAAATGGTATTATGCAGCAAAGTGTGCTGTAATATTGCGAAACTGAAAAAACACATGTGCAAAGTAACTTACGCGCCTGTGATTGGTTGATAGATCAAAGACCTCGAAACCTCGCGAACTAAAAAAAAAGAAAATGAAAAGAAAAGCGTATAGAATACAACTTCACAACGTTCAAGGTTTTGACAGCTTATAAAGCAGGTTAAAAATCAGTTGAATTTATCGATCGTTACGGAGGACGAAAATATTAACGATTCGATCATACTCAAATTAAACGCAGAGGCGGTCATCATAATAACTTTCATTACATTATGCCTTTAAAAAAATTTTTTAAAAATGTTTGTTCTGATGTTATTATTTTTTATTGGTGAAAAATAATGTTTTCTATTTTGAGAGTTGTTTTTCTGAGTAGGGGGGCTTTGGCCTCTGCACCCCCACCGGGGCTGCGCCTTGGACCCTCCTCCCCCCGGGCAATTTCGTATTTACTCCATGAACTCACTTAAGCCGCAAAATTTCATGTTCTCATCGAGAAAAATAATATACGCACCTCGAGGCGAAAGCGCTCATGCAAACTCGCGTGAAGTTCGCGGTACTCGGTCGAATTGATCGCGACTTCGCGTTATCTCACGCGCTGACAGCCCTCGGCCTTCGGCCTCAGACTATCATTCTCGCGTTCGATAACGCTCAATCGCGATCAATTCGGCCTCGTGCGGCCAACTTCACGTTCGTCTGCATTCGCTCACTTTCGCCTCTCTACGCGTAATGTACTATTTCTTGATCTCCTAGCCGAAAGTACGGTCCTCCCGGCCGCATTTCATTCCAGAAACAACGACTTTTGTGGCCTTCTTTTGTTTTTAGCAGCTCAGTAGTGCCGCTAAATGCATCGTATAATTCGTTTGTTTACTTAAATTTAATGTGACTTCATGCAATTGCATGAAAGAGTGACTCTTAAAAAGAAAAAAGAAAAATTTATGTACACGGTTTCCCTAGCGAACTGGCAGAAAGGTAGCTTTACGCTGTACCGTAAAGCTGTCGTAAAGCTATCGTAAAGTAGCATTATAACTCATGAATGAGGCAAAATAAACTTTCAAAATGTTTTCATCCTTATTCTACGTTGAAAATAACGTTAACTGGTAATTGAAATATGCAATAATTTTATTTATTTACGCTAAAAATTAAGAAAAACATAATAACTGTCATTGAAGGCAGTGCAGTGGTTCACCTTTTGTGGAACTTCTCCGTTAAAGTTGACCATTGGTTGGAGTGAGACACAACTATACTTTCATCTCACTCTAACAAATATTCAATCCTGACGGTGAAGACATGGAAAGTGATGAACCACTGCCTCATTCATGAGTTATAATGCTACTTTACGATAGCTTTACGGTACAGCGTAAAGCTACCGTTCAGCCAGTTCGCTAGGGTTATTTTGTATTAATAAATATATTCATAAAAGTAATAATAATTACTGTAATAAAATTAGTATTACTGGATGTGTGATGTTAAAGTTACTGTTGGTCAATATTAATATTGTTATCTAAGAATAAATTTTCTCTGGTATTTGTTAATTTTAAAAAAATTTGATTTTTTTGATTGATTTTCAATTTTTTTTTGCAGTTATGGTATGATTGCATTTTATTTTAAATTTGTTTCTACTGCCCGCCCCGACCACCAAAAACCTCGGCTTCGCCTCGGTTTTGGGCGTACTTTCGGCCAGTGTTTCCAGATTTGACACGCGAACGTTACGCACACAACGCCAACAGCAGTACGTACGTGAGAATGGTTGCGCGCGCAGCGTAGTGTGTCTACTGTTCGCAGTGATTTTCTGAGATTTCTCTGGTTTTCTCTCCTTGATAAGGAGCCTTCAACTTCAACCAGAGAAAACTCAGAGAACCACTGCGAACAGCAGACACACTACGCTGCGTGCGCAACCATTCTCACGTACGTACTGCTGTTGGTGTTGTATGCGTAACGTTCGCGTGTCAAATCTGGACACACTGCTTTCGGCTGGAGATCAAGAAAAATAGTATACTTAGGAAATAGGAAACTTTTGATTGACTTCTTCAATTTGAAGAAATCTGCAGCTGAGGCGCATCGATTACTTGTAGATACATATGATGAGGCTGCCTAAAGTGAGATAAGTTGTGGTGAGCAGGCCCCGTCAACTCGTATAGGCCAATGTGCCGAATTATTCTTCTTCTTCTTGGTTGTGGCAGCGCAAATGTGCCGAATTATGATTATTATTTTTTTAAGTTCAATGGGCGGCCAACTGTTGGCGCTGTGTTTCAATCTCGTTTGTACAACTCACCCCGCTTGTCGTAGGTCGCATCTGTCTTTCTTCCACTTACGTCTGTTCGAAGTCGTCAGTCATTTTTCTGTGTTTTGGTTGTGTCAGTTAGTAAAATATTTGGAGATTCGCAAAATGAAACCTGGAATGATCAAAAATGAGTAATGTAAAAATTATAAAAATATATTATAAATTATTTATGCCTATCTTTGCTTTCTGAATTTTTTAAATTAATTTATTTTTATTATAATTTAGATCAATTAAAATTTATTAAATTTAAGAAAATTGAATACGTAACTGTTTCCACAGAAAAACGTGAATTTCTCTATTAATTTTCCAAATTTTAATTAACAATATGAATCATAGTCATCAACCTAGAAAGATAAAAATAAAAAATACACAGAATAATTAATCTTTTTGTATTAATTTATTGCAGTAATGTGCCATATTTTTGCAGCACGTGTGTTATAAATAAGTGAGAAATATAAAAACCTAATTAAATGGTCAAATAATGCATGAAGCAAGGTGAAAAATTAATAAAAAAATATAAAGAATAATTATTTATACTTCATGTATTTTCATTGTTTTTTTTCGCTTGCTTCTTGCATTATTTGATCATTTAATTAGGTTTTTATATTTTTCACATACTTATAACAAATATGCATCACATGTACACTACCGTCGGAAATTGTGCGCACGGTGCTCGTGATCGCTATTGAAAATTCAATTCAACCACGATATCTCGATGAAAAAAAGAGATAGGGCATTTTTAGATATACAATTGAAAAGCTTATGAAATTCCACGTCTAGTGATGCTCAATAAATATTTTTTTGACTTTCTGAAAATAATACAGCACGTGAGGAGTTCAAAAAAAAAATTCAAGATTTTCTCAAATTCTCTACCTCAACTTCAACTTTTTGCATGACCTAGGAAAAATTTTTCCAAAATCTGAAAATTTTAAGACATAAAGTCTAAAATCTTATCTTTAATTTAAGCCAAGAAAACTTAAAAAATATTCATGGGTACCCGAGATACGATTAAAAATGTTCAATCGTATCTGAGTTGAATTTTAATCGACGATCACGATTCTCGGGCGGTTTGTTGCTCGCCTCCTTCGTTGAGGCAGGAACGAATAGGCTACGCACAAAGGTGGCGCTTAAGTGGAGCTCTCTTATATGTTCATTGATCCAAGAACGTGTTTCCTTTATTTCCTTTCCTTTCATTCTTAGTTAATATTTACAATGACTATTAAAATTTTTATTAATGTTCTAGTTTATAAGAATTTTAAGAAATAAAAAATGTTTACATATCATTGTTCTATTCGTTAATATGGGGATAATATTGGATTTAAATAATTTTTAATAATCACAAATAACAATAAATATTTTTTGAGATTTAGAATATTTAGAAATAAAAATTACTAATGAACAGAATCAAAAATAAATATAAGAGAGCTCCACTTAAGCGCCACCTTTGTGTGTGGCCATTTCGGTCCTGCTTCAACGAAGGAGGCGAGCAAGAAACCGTCCGAGAATTGTGATCGTCGATTAAAATTCAACTCAGATACGATTGAACATTTTTAATCGTATCTCGGGCACCCATGAATATTTTTTAAGTTTTCTTGGCTTAAATTAAAGATAAGACTTTAGACTTTATGTCGTATAATTTTCAGATTTTGGAAAAATTTTTCCTAGGTCATGCAAAAAGTTGAAGTTGAGGTAGAGAATTTGAGAAAATCTTGAATTTTTTTTTTTTAACTCCTCACGTGCTGTATTATTTTCAGAAAGTAAAAAAAATATTTATTGAGCATCACTAGACGTGGAATTTCATAAGCTTTTCAACTGTATTTCTAAAAATGCCCTATCTCTTTTTTTCACCGAGATATCGTGGTTCAAAGTCAGCAATGATTTTCAATAGCGATCACGAGCACCGTGCGCACAATTTCCGACGGTTGTGTACAGTACACATACGTATTTTTAACTCAATGGGCGGCCAACTGTTGGCGCTCCCATCGACTATCACGCCTACCAATAAACGAGTCTTGACTGTATTCAAATAAAAAGTTAATACTTATTTAAAGCGATGATGAAGTTCATTAGCAAATAAAGCTGAAGGAAAATTTACTATAAATCAAGTCACAGTGATTGGTGATTATAAACTTACCTTACTTATATTAGGCAGAGTGTGATGATTACAATATTTCAAATATTGATGAAATTAAATGATGATCAAAAATTTAACTCTTTGATTTTTATACTGTAAGGAGAAAGGAAGTGCAGGTGCGACGGAATAGTTTGAATTTGAATAGTTCGAATAGTTTGTTAGAAGGACTCGTATGGATACCAAACGCACAAAATAACAGATGTCTCCACCTAACGACTTGAATCGTTCACACTGAATTTTCAACATTATATTAGATTTTTCAATATTCATTCCATCATTTAATATTTATATTACAATGAGTTTTGCATGAAACACAATTCGCTAACGTATGTTAAAAATTATTTCAACAGAATGTAGAATGTACAGCAAAATAAATAGCGAAAATAAATTTGGACGAATTCCATACATGCACAAACATACATTAAGTTCTTTTTTGAAGTGGTAATAGGGAAAGCATAAGTGCGGGTGGGGGAAAAAATAAAATAATCACCACTTTTTCATGAAAATAAGTTTATTAATATTTTTATGTATGCTTCTGGCTTCGTTTCAGTTTGTTGCTTCTCCTGCTTTTCACCTTTGTTTACTGATATTCCTGTAACAATTAAAATAAAATGTTGTAATAACATTCTAACTTTTTCCGCTGAAAAATAAAATCTTTGTATTTATTCCTACACCTTCTATTCACAATTTCGCCACAGAATCATAATTGCAATGCTTTAAATGTTTTTTTACCGTTCTTAGCCATACTGATGCGAGGTCAGAAAATGATCAGTGAACAGTCAGTTAACGGTCATAGTATTCTATGACCGTTCACTTGACATCGTATTGTGACCGGCGATGAAATATGTGCCCACTGCGATAATCTCAAATGCATAAATCATGGGGAAATCCCGGACATGCCTCTACGTTGACGGCCATACCGGATGTTAAGGGGGCCAACGTTATGTTCTACATTTTGTGGGACCAGCTCGGTGTGGTGTATTATGAGCTGCTGAAACGCAATTGATGCGTTTGAGCCTTGCATTGATGGAGAAACGGCCACAGTACCAAAAGCGACTACTGGTTCTTTGCTGATCTCAAAAAGATGCTCCAGGGAAAAAAATTTGGCTCGAATGAGGAATTAATCGCTGAAACTGAAGCTTATTTTGAGGCCAAGGACAAATCATTTTACAAGCATGGTATCGAAAAGTTAGAAAAGCGTTGGAATGATTGTATCGCACTTGAAGGTGATTATATTGATGAATAAAAATGAATTTTGCAAAACAAATGTTGTTTTCATAGTTAGTCCCGGGACTTATTGAACGATGTTTACTACTGCTGTGATACAAAGAAGCTATAGCGTCATAGACATCATTGACTACCTTTCGTTGACGACCGAATATAGATCTTCCCTTTACATAGCGTAACACACGCTTCGCCGCTTCTTAATGCTAAATGTTCTAGTCTCGATAATTTACAATTTGATTCTATTAGCGTTGAAACAGGCTTGCAGTCCTTCATACCAAAACGATCCAATACATTTTCTATACAATTGTGCTGCTTCAGATATACCCTACTTTCTCCATGTACACCTCTTCCTCCAAATTTCCATTCAAGTACGCCGTAACAACGTTCATGTGATGCATCTCTAAATTGTATTCCGCAGGCGATGCCATTAACAGACGTTCTGATGTAGACCCTTTCGTGACGAGTCTCACCTTCTTTTTCTCTTTTTCCTGTATTCTTTGTACAAAAAACGAAACAACTTCCGATGACTTTACGACCCCTTGGTCGTGGAACAATTTCCCATGTACCACTTCTTATCTGTGCCAGGTACTCGTCTTCTAGGTCAATTCTCCATGCATTCATCTGCATGCACATATATTTTTCGTGGGCTACCAACTGAACCAGAGCACAACAACCTCGGGCGTCTCCTTCCACGTTTAGGAGGTTGAACTTACTCTTCTCATGAAACGGTAGCACCTCTTTTTCTTGCGCGTCTCGGCTCTACACGTTTTTCTTCGACTACTTCGTGATCTCTTTCTGTGTTCATTGTTCATTCATTTCAATGCTAATTATATTATTACAGTCTTCGTTCTCAAATATTTCTTTGTATTCTTGTCTGAACCCAAATTTACTCATAAACACGATATGTTTTACACTCCGTTAAATAACCCATAAATATGCCTTGTTCAGAACGTGAACTGAATTTACTTTTTTGAGGATTTTTGTCCAACATGTATACCTTCGAGACAAACACTTTCATGTAATTCACTGTAGGAGTTTTGTTTTTCCATAATTTGAATGATATTCCTCCTTTTAACGTGGACGTTGTACATCTGTTACGCATATAACACGCCGCATTTATCGCTTCAGCACAATAAGCTGCAAGGCTCCCCGCTTGGCGCATCACATATCGTGCCATTTCCACTAGCGTTCGATTCTTCCTTTCAGCTATACCGTTTTGTTGTGGTGTGTGCGGCACTGTTAGTCTTCTTTTAATTCCTTGGGTTTTAAGGTACGCATCAAACTCTCTATATACAGGGTGAGGCACATAAAGTGTTTCAGAGCGATAGCACTCAAACTATGGACCATATCCAAAAATGTTTCAGACAAAAGTTTCAGAGCTCGAGAAGGCCGTCATACTCGACCACTCTATTTTTTCATCGCTGGAGGCGCTGAAGCTACGTCAAGGTCAACTCCACTTTTTTAAATGGAACCATGTACTTTTTTTTCGATGACATTATTACCGATTTTAAGAGGAATTCAGCTACCTACAACACAAGTTCATTCTAGTCACGCAAAGTATGAAAATAGTCGAATAATCATTTTCATTTCTTTTCATTTCACGTCATTGGTCCATATTTTTTTGAAGGTTGCTTGACTAGGCAAGTTTACGAAAACTTTCTGCAAAACGTACTGCCTCAATTAATGGAAGACGTGCCCTTGCATGTTCACATGAACATATGAATGCAACACGACGGTGCACCACCCCATTATGCTCTGTGTTCGAGACAAGTGATAAATGAGATTTTTGACAAAAAGTAGATAGGACGAGGTTAGTGGATGCTTTGAAAGTGATTATTTCGACATGTTTCGATTTTTCGACTTTTTTCATACCTTGCATGACTAGAATGACCTTGTGTTGTAAATCGCTAAATTCGTCATAAAATCAGTAATAATGTCATCGAAAAAAATACATGGTTCCATTTAAAAAAGTGGAGTTGACCATGACGTAGATTCATCACATCCACTGATAAAAACATAGGGTGGTCGAGTATGACGGCCTTCTCGAACACTGAAACTTTTGTCTGAAACATTTTTGGATATGATCAATGGTTTGAGTGCTATCCCTCGGTAACACTTTATGTGCCTCACCCTGTATATACTCATTTCCATTATTAAATTATAATATTTTTATTCTGTTTGCAGTTAAATTTTCGACTTTTGCTTTGTATTCTTTGAACACGTCTAAAATTTCAGTTTTATTTTTCACGAAATAAACCTCGTACCACCGCGATTTATTATCTATAAATGTCACAAAATATTTCTTTCCTGAAAACGACGAATGCCTCATTCACACTGAGCTTCAAGCGGTCATAGGTATGATCAAAATTACGACATAAACGAACTTTGGTTCTTGATTCGTATGCATTTCAAGCTTCCAAAAATGAAGAGACTGAAATCCTAGCTACTTGTTTTTTTGAGATATCTTCAAATTACATTTTTGTCCAAATCATGCAAATTGAAAAATGTATTCTTAGAATTTTTTTATATCACGTGAAATGAGCGGTTGTTCTAGCAAAGCAAAAGAAGTATTAGGTGTGCAACTAAGTTCCCGCTGTTTTTTTTATGAAAATGCAACTTTATTGTGAAAAATGGTTATAAATGAGTCATTCAAAGTATTGCCCATCGTTAGCTACAACTTTTGCCCATTTTTCTGGTAGAGCTCGGTAACTTTTACCGTTACGGTCAAAGTGTTCATCTTTTGAGGCTATTCACGAATCAAGCCATTTTTCGATGTCTTCATATGAGTGGAACTGCTGATCAGCCAGACCATGTGCCATCGACCGGAACAAGTAATAATCGGACGGCGCAATTTCTGGGGAATACGGCGGGTCGGGTAGGACATCCCATTTGAGCGTTTACAGGTAGGTTTTAATGGTTTTGGCAACGTGAGGCTGAGTGTTGTCATGCTGTAGAATCACTTTTTCGTGCTTCTGCCCGTATTGTGGCCGTTTTTCGCGCAGTGCTCGGCTCAAACGCATCAATTGCGTTCGATACCGTTCCCCAGTGATGGTTTCGTTCGGTTTCAACAGTTCATAATAAATAACACCGACCTGGTCCCACCAAATACACAATATCACGATGCGATGAAGAAAACCCTTCCTTTTTTGCCGCTGAAGCAGTTGTTCACAGGCGAAAAAACGACGCTCAACGTCCCTTGGCTTCAAATCATAAGGAACCCAAGTTCCTTGTTTTTGAAACATTCCCAACGCATGCAATTGTTTTGAAATGGCTTGGCAGGTAACTCCTAATGCTAAAGCAAGCTCTTCTTGCCTTTGGCGCGGATCCTCATCGAGCATTGCCTCCAATTCTGCGTCTTCAAAGGTTTTTGGCCTTCCTTCACGGGGACGGTCTTCAACATCGAAATCACCGTCTTTAAAGCTACGGAACCAATCAGGGCACGTTGTTTCACTTAGAGCAGCATCTCCGTGAACTTTTTGGAGCTCTCGATGCGCTTTAACCGCCGTTTTCTTCGAATGAAAGAAGAAAATTTTGGATCAACCAAAAGTATATGACGCCAAAACAAAATCACTAATGTGTCAAAACGGTTTGTTTACCATATGTCTAAGCTTGGTTCATGACGTTTTGGATATGTCAAAATCAACCAGCACTTACTGCTGGAGCCATCTATTGACAAACAGCGGGAACTAAGTTGCGCACCTGCTAAATTTTACGTTTTACCTGCCTAAATAATTTATCAATGATAACAATTAATAATATTAGCAAAATAAATGAGAATTAGACGAATAATGAAAATTCTCTGAAACGAAATTTAGCATGTCCAACTTAACCTCAAAAGTGACGTCTAGAAAATCGAAAATGAAGAAAAATATTCTTTAGAAGGAAAACTGACAAAAATCTACTTGCGGCGCGCTCAAGTAAAGACTAGTTTACATTATAAAGAAATTTAAAAGAAATAAAAATGAATTTTTATCGATTCTAAAGTTTTTTGGTCGTTAAATTTTTGTAAGTGATAGTTGCCCTATTGAAAAAGTCCTCCTCCGAAAATAATAACTTCAGCATCAATATGCTGTTCCAGTTTGAAAATTTTTTTGTTCCATTAATAAAGCTTGTAAAATTATTGTTGTTTATGATAGAGAAATAGAGTAAAATAAATTACATAAGAATATTTATATTCCGACGAAATAAAAGTTATATTTACCCAGCAGCCAGCACCTTACTGTTCCTTTTGAGCTGCTTGCACCTCCGCTTCGTGCAAAGCCTTTGCAGCATTATGCTTCTTCGTCTTTGAATGCGCCAGAAGATTCATTTTTTGTGCTTCCAGTGTGGTATTGCACCACTTACAGTCAGCTTTTGTGCAATCCTCCTTATTTCCCACTAACCATCCTAAAACATAAATTCCAGATTATTTAACTCTTTCAGCGCTACAAAAATCTGTATTTAAAGAAGTCAAAAACTGTAAAATATTATTATTCTTCAAAATGTAGTGAGAGGAAATAATTACACGCTTTTTTTCGTAAAGTGTGTAAGAATTTTAAAAACGAGCTCACACTGTTGCGTTTGTGCACTCTGATTTCACACAGCAGCCATATCCTTTTACTGTATTTTCTAGGACAATATGAATTTCCAAAATATTGCTTAACGATAAAAAAGGAACGCATGCACAATTCACTTTTATTTAAGAATCAAATGATGTAACAGAAATTTAGTGAATGTTGCATATTGCGATGTCGCTTGTCAATGATTACTGAAATAATAGAATTAGTAAGCAGACAATGTTTGTCCAGAAATCAGTTAAAAAGAACCAAGCGTAAATTATTTTAAAACACTTTTTAATAAGTAATCCTGTTCTTCTGATCTCCATTATTTTTCGTAATTTATTTAACAAAAAACATATCAAAAGGTATTCATTATAGTACAACTGACAGTCACAGGCACATATGTAGCGCCCACAACTTCGCGATATTTAAGCACCAACCTGTCGAGAAAATCGGATTCAAATTCATTCCGAGCAACTGAGAGCTATTCCAAGCCATTCAAAACCGAATTTTCAATCTGAATCAAACCGAAGCCTCTGAATGATTTGGATTGATGCTTTGGATTACAGCGAAATAAATTAGATTAAGTCGGATTGATTTATGACCATTTTTCATCAAACGAGATACGAAAAGTTTTTTTGATTGGCTCGAAATGACTCAAAATGGTTTCAAAAAAGTTTTGGAATAAAACGGAATAGTTCTGATTCGCTCGGAATGAATTTCAGTCCAATACTTATTTCGTCAGGGCAAAGACCAAATTCCGCGCAGAAAGTTACGATAGGAGTCCCTATGGCAACCCTGTGCTAGCTTGCGACTTTCTAGGCTTTATCGTTGAATCCGAATTTCAGAGATGTGAGTTTGCACTTTACATAGGGGCAGTACCGATTTTGTTTTTGATAGAGATAAAATACCAAGTAATATGAAAATCTTATGGTCGAGTTTGTTCCTGGAGCGATTCTTATTTTATCGTCAGATACCTGATGTCACCGGCATTCCAGCGAAGGTTCTTTCTCCGCAATACGAATAAAAGTACAAAATAAAAATCTTCTTTTTTTAAATTTCTGTTCGCAACAAATTCAACGTTTTAGTGGCTGTGTGGAATGCAGCACTGCCCTGTTGAAACAGCGTATTACTTAGATCCATATCATCAATACTAGGCCACAAAAAATTTGTCAACATGTGTTGTTGCTGTTATGTTATGTATCAAACCAGTAAACTCAAATTTATCCAACAAATTCTTGATAGCCGTTTGAGAAGAACGATTATACCAAACGAGAATATCTTAAATCTTACGATTTCTAGTTTTTAGAGATCCACCATTTTTGCAGTGGATTTTAATTATTTTTATGCGTTTTTTGATTGAAATTGAAGGCATTGTAATAAATTGTAGACCTACTTGACATAAGTCGAAAAATAGAATGAAAAAACTGTGAAGAAGGAGATGTCGGACGCCTGTGTAGCAATCGAAAAACCTGGGCTCGAGTACAGTACAGTACAATTTTTTAAACCCATATTTAGCCAATAAGTCGCATATGACCCCAAACATTTCAATTTTTTTTTCAAATTCAACAATTATTTTTTTTGTGGTTTTGTATTTTTGATTGGTTATACGACCCTTCATGTATTAGGTATTACAAGGGTGTTGGATATTGACGTGATGTTTCTATGTGAGGTCCCCATTAATAAAAAATTGTTATCATTGTTAAACAGTTCCATTCTTCAAACCTCTTCTGTCAAAACTTGAGCCAAATCCATTCATAACTTTACTACTTGTAGTTACAGTGTCTGAAAGGTTTTTCACAATCTCTTTAATCAGGCTTTTGGAATGATCAATTTCCGGTAAATTTTTGACAGAATGTATATCAATGCAAAACAATAAATAAACAACAAAACTTGAAACTTTTTTTTACTAAATAATCTATAAAATGTAAGCTACCAAATACCATATACGGTCTGGAGTTTGGAATGGAGAAGAACGACTTCGAACGACTAAAGTCATCTAGCGGAAAAAAGCGAAATGACTTTTTTGCCAACCCAATATATTACAATAAAGGTTCCTATGTCAGTTCTTACGTGATTTCCTGTATTGATTTCTATTTTAAAAAACTTTGTTAAAAAAAAATGTAAAACTTCTGCGCAGTAATTTACATTAAATTAGTCAACTGTAGAGCATTTTACATTTATGAAAATATATATAGTATTATCCATCAGAAAAAAAATTTCTGACATTCAGAAACTTAGGCAGGTTCCTGTCTTATTTCATATACAAATTTGTGTCTCAAATTCCCATAGGCGGTAAGATAGGTTCCTATGTATGGAATCTCACATCGAAACCTAGGTAGTTTCCCATATGGGTTCTTTTCTGGTCATTTATAGCAGAGCCTATCGAAGAGTTATCGATTAGTATATGGAAATCCTATAGAACTCTCACACCATGGGAGTGTATTTGAGTTACACAAGCGAGTTTTTGATGATTTCGTGATATTCAAGATAATTTGAAATAACACACTGTTGTTTTTTGCTATCTAAAATGAGAAATTGGATATCGTCATGGGTTTGTTAGGTTAACTTATTTTTTCAACCCTAGATTTTTGGAGAAACAAGGATATTCTAATCTTCAGAAAAAGGTATGCATACACGGAAAAAATTAGTAGCTTAAAATTTAAATTACTATCCAAGACTTTTGGACATAAAGTTTTATAAGACGCAGTCAAAGAAAATTGCAGTGACTTTCATTGAATAGTGTTCAATTTTTCCTACCATTTGATAAACTTATTCTACTATTTAATAAAAATTCACTGAAATTTTCTGCCACTGCGTCTTATAAAACTCTTTGTCCAAGAGTCTTTATATTTATAATAAGTAATAATATAATTATAATTTTTATAATAAGTAATTTAAATTTTAGGTGACGAAATTTTTCCGTGTAATTTTTCATTTTTATATTTATTTTTAAATAAAATAATCACAAATTAATGATCATCGATATGAAAATTCTAATATCTCGTAGCAAAATATCGATTTTCGAAAATTTTTCTTTGAAAATAGGTTTGTTTTGCATGATTGGTAATTTTTCAAAATGTTGAGGAGAAGTTTTGTTAAATTAGGGCAGCAAAGGAGATGTCAGAGCTTACACGGATTGAGATCAATGTTGACAATGAAAATCAATATTTACACCCCCAAGAGATTTATCAAATTATAAATGTTAAAGGAGTTCTGTTGCATGAGACATGCGATTTACCTGCAAAGGCGCAATTTTTGAACAAGGTACATTTCACTGGTAGATTTGGTAATACAAAAATTTTATTTTTTAGTGATAAGAACTAGAAAAACATCAAATACCTGTCATTGAAGGTAGTTTCGTGTTATGAAATTTATATTAAAATTTCAAAACGATGTCTCATTCGTTCATTTTTAATGTAAATAGTGCTTCATCATGCAGGACATATATACGCTTGCGAAGTATCCCACTGCATAAACAAAATTACAGCCAGCTGATGTATACTTCAATCGAAGGTTCAGAAATTTTATGCGCAAGTTTTGCAATAATTTACGTATCTCGTACAGAGCATTCAGAAAGGACGTGGCGAGTTTTTGGATTTTGCCTCGTGTACTTACCATTAAATTCTGGTGAGGACTTCCAGACTTTGCGGTAAGCCTGTTTATAATAGCCATTTTTGGAATTGGGCATCTTGAAACCTATAATTCAGAAAAAAATATTATTTTCATAAAATTCTTCTTAAATGCTTGTAGTGCCAGTCTTAATGTTTTAACTCCAAGCAAGATTTGATTACTTGATATGATAATGACTGAAAATCTACTATTACTAGATAGGCATCATTCAAGAATATGTAATTCGATTATAACTAGGTTCGTATCAAAAGATTAGGAACAAAAACTAATTTCAATTCTCGGGCTGTCCAAGGCCACTGATAGAAATTTTGTTCTTTAATTTGCTTGTTTTGCGATTTGTGTGTTTTGTTATGATAGAATCATTCCTAGATCTTCAAGGTCTAAGGAGACTCTGATTTTTGGGCTCTTCGAAAATACCTCTATAGATTTTTGAGCTCCAACCCTTAACATCAAAATGCACCCCTATATGGCCATGTATAGACGACTTTCGCTAAAAATCATCTTTTTGCAAACTTTATGTTCTAAGAATACTATCTGATTTTTTGGGATCCAACCCTTAACATCAAAATGCACGCCTGCATGGTCATATAGAGATGACTTTGAATAAAATTAATCTTTTTATAAACTTTAAGGTCTAGGAAGACTATGATTTTTGGGCTCTTCATATATATCCAAAGCGATTTTTGGGCTCCAACCCTTAAAGTCGTCTCTACATGGCCATATAGGGGTGCATTTTGATGTTAAGAGTTGAAGCCCAAAAATCGCTTTGGACATACAAGGTCTGTCCGGAAAGCATCGGACCTACCTTTATATCTCCGCGTCATAGTGTTCGAGCGACCTCTGCGGGGCATGAACGTCAACAGTAAAGCCTCACGAACCTATCGGTTGCTTGCTGACATCTTCCGGACGTATAGTTCATGCGCAACGTGTCTTTGTTTACAAAGCTATTTTTGAGTTCGGCGGATTTTGTGATTGTTAAAAATGACTGAAAAACAGGATCAACGAATTTGCATCAAATTTTATTTTTAACTCGGAAAAAAGAGTTCGGAAACTATTCAGATGATGCAGAAGGCCTTTGGGAATGAGTGTATAAGCAAAACACGAATAAAAGAGTGGTAGAATCGTTTCAAAGGAGGCCCCACTTCTATTAATAGTGATTCTCGTTCTGTCCGACCTTCGACGACAAAAAAATTGGATAATATTGAGCGGGTGCAACTTGCGATTAAAGGTGATCATCGATTAACTGTTCGTGAACTAGAAAATGATCTCGGAATACCGAAAACTACTGTTTGGGAAATTTCGAACAAGATTTTAGGAATGACTCGCGTGTGTGCGGTGACTGGCTTCTTCACCACGATAACGCGCCAGCGTATTCATCGAATCTTGTGCAGCAGTTTCTGAGTAAACACACGCATTGCTTCGACAACCTCCGTACAGTCCCGACATAGTCCCCTGTGACTTTTGGCTTTTACAAAAACTAAAAAAACCACTCAAAAGACAGCGATTCGATGACAAAACGACGGTTGAAAATAATGCGACGAGCGTACTCAAGGCCATCCCTAAAAGTGAGTTCCAGGACTGTTTCGAGAAGTGGAAACATCGCTGGAACCGTATTATTCAATCAAGTGGGGATTACTTTGAAGGATGCCACTCCCCCGATGATGAAAAATAACGCCAGGGCGGAGATATAAAGGTAGGCTCGACACTTTCCGGACAGACCTCGTATATGAAGAACCCAAAAATCATAGTCTTCCTAGACCATAAAGTTTACAAAAAGATTAATTTTATTCGAAGTCATCTCTATATGGCCATGCAGGGGTCCATTTTGATGTTATAAAGGTTGGAGCCCAAAAATCGATAGAGGTATTTTCGAAAAGCCCAAAAATCAGAGAGTCTCCCTAGACCTTGAAGTTTAAACAAAGATGATTTTAGCGGAAGTAGTCTCTACATGGCCAAGATTTGTAAATAGCTCGGCTCCGACAAATTCTAAATACTAATCCTCGGGAAAAACCCAACAACGCATCCCTACAATCTAAGTTTATAACTACGTCCTTCTATAAACGATTATTCTCACATAAATCTGGAAATATTACTACAGGAAATTCTTTTATTTTCTGTGTTGTATATTTTCAAAATATAAATTATACAATTGTGAATTCCAAATTATTATTTTATCTAAGAAATTTATGTCAAATCTAAATCCTGTGTAGATTTTATATATTTTATGTTATAAACTTATCAAGACTTCTGCTGTTTAAATTTTTGTAAAATCAATTTAATTTAAAAAACCTAAGTGAAAAATAAAGAAGTAATTATAAATGTATTAAGTTTTAAATGATATATTTGATATTGTGAATCAAAACGAATACTTCCTTAAAAGAGACTGATAAATCTTCAACCCTATGAAATATATTACACATTTGAAAGTATGTATATGTATGTTTATATCAACTATGACAAACAGTTGGATAGAAAAAAAATGTATGCAATGGTGGGACGAATATTTGTTTGGAATGATACATTTCAAGTTGATAATGAGAGCGAATGTTTCTTAGAACGAGAATGATAATTTTTCAATTCTATAGAAAATATGTTTCAAGTTTAAAAAACATGTAATCATAACAACTATGCGAAACGTTGAAATGGAATAAACAAGTTTTTTAAACGAAAAATACCACAGTTATTTCAAAAAAATACTTCTTTCTTTTAAAAAAAAGGTTTGTTTGGTCTAAATTATTCAATATTCATAATGCAGGCGAATATTTCCTAGGAGCAATCGAAAAAACATTTTATTATATGAAATATGTTTCAAGTTTAAAAAATATATTATCATAAAAAATTGTAGCAAACCTTTAAATTAAATAAACAAATTTTTTAAACGAAAAATACCTACAGTTTTTTCAAAAAAATATTTTTGTATTTTGAAAAATTTGTTTTGTGGGATAAATTATTTTATATTGATAATGTAGGCCAATATTTCCTAGGAGAAATCTGATTACCGTTCAATTCTACAAAATATGTTGCAAGTTCAAAGAGATTGACAATTGTAAAATTGATGCCAAACATTTATATAAAAGTAATTATTTATTTTAACTGAACGTACTTGCAGTTATTTCAGAAAAATATCGTTTTCTTTAAAATAAATGTTCATTTTGAATGAATTCTTCCATTCTACTGTCCACAAAAAACATTTCTTTCAACTAAAGAAATAAATATTTATGTAAACACAATATTTTATTCATATAAAGGAATGTTACATTGATATACATGTATCAACTCGTTGAATCGAATAAATATCTTCCTAAATTAATTAATTAATGCCTCAATTAAATTAATATTTCCTTGATTCAACTAAACCTAAAGCTTGATTCATCCATGGATAAATTATTTGATTCAAATGCGTCTTGTTGAATTTAAAAAATGGAACTTATTGAATCAAATAAATATTTCTTCGAGTGCGAAAACAAGATTCAAATAAAGTAGGTACTTAGTTTCAAAGACATGATTTGGTTGAGTCAATTTGCTCACATTCACAAGCAAAGAAATATTTCTTTGTATTCAAGAAATGCCTATCAAATAAATTATTTCTTTGAATCAAAGCACGCGTTTCATGCTTCTAAGAAATATTCAATTGAATTGGGTAACGAATTGTTTGATACAAAGAAATGGAATCAATTAAATACATTTCTTTGGATCTAAGAATCTTTTTCCTCAGTGTATGAAATCTCTCACACATGCAATCAAAGAATCAGAAGTAGAGATGGTGATTCGGAGAAAATGTTAACAAGTAGGGATAAAAAAAGCGTTTGATTGGCTTGTTATATTCGAATGAATTAGTGGGGAATTGCAATAAGGGTGAGCAAGGAATTTTCGTTAGCAAAGCGCGAGAGGCTGTCGGCTGCCCTGTCGAAGGACCATAAATGATCTGACGTTTCGATCGATCCGCTCTGGATTCGATTATTTTTGTCAGTCTCTTTTACTCTTTGAACTTAAAGTTTTTTACTGTTAAAGTTTTATCTTGTTTCTTAAATATATATTATTCTATCCAAAATGAAACTTCTAATTGAAAAACCCTGTATATATATAGGGTTTTCCAATTAGAGGTTTCATTTTGAATTCGAGCTGTTGGAACTAGTTAATGATGTGAAGAATCAAACTCGTGCCCGTTGTGCAAGAACACCAACGAATATTGTTTCCGTAGCTCACAGTGTAGCTGAAAACCCAGCTTTGTCTATTCTACGCCGTTCTTTGGAATTAGGCAGTTCGCAAACGACTCTACACCGGATTTTACATAAATACTTGTGTCTTAAGGCTTATAAAATCCAGTTAAAACAAGAACTCAAGCCTGCTGACCATGAACAACGTCGTGTCTTTGCCAATTGGGTGTTGGAAATGCATGAAAATGAACCTGACTTTCACCGAAAAATCATTATGAGTGATGAGGTTCATTTTCACCTTCGGGACAACGTTAATCAGCAGAATTGTCGCATTTGTGGCTCGGAAATCCCAAAAATGATTATTGGAAAGTCTCTCTATCCACAAAGTGAAACTGTTAGGTGCGGTTTTTGGGCAGGAGGGATTATTGGGTCTTTTTTTTTAAAATGAAGCCGAGATCACGCGATTTAACACCTTTAGACTTTTTTCTTTGGGGTTTCGTGAAAGATAAGGTTTATGCTGATGCTCTTCAGTCAATTCAAGAATTCAAAGAGAAGATTCGTGCTATTATTGACGAAATAGAGCCCCAAATGTGCGAAAATGTAATGGAAAACTTCATCAAAAGAGCATGGTACTGCAAACGTAGCCGTGGCCGCGTTACATTGTGTAGGGAACGATGATTGGCTAACTGTGTTTCGGCGAGTTTCTCGCCTACTCTTGTCTTGTACTTCGTTCTATCCCGCAGCGGCGGCCATATTGTAACGCCAGTTGGTAGCGGGTCGTTCCCTTGACGTGACACAATTTTCTAGTCTCTGTCACAGACTAATTGTTATTTAATAAAGTACTAATTGAAACGTTAAAAATGTGATTATTTATTCTCCGGTTGACATGGGAAAGTAGGTTCCCTAAACTTTATATCCAAAAAACTACAATTGGGTTGATAAACGCGCCCTCTGAACGCATAACTTGGAATTACTTCAAAGGTGCACCTTGCGGTCGGTAACTAATGAAAGTTAGAAAATCCAGAAATTATTTACCGTCAGAATTTCTGTAGGTGGAGTTATTATTAGCACGCAATCCAAAGTGCATTATTATTTACTATATAAATATTCTTTATCGAATACAAAAATAAATCTATGTTCATAGTTACTTTTAGCTATTTATTGTGTATTGTATGTTCAACAATGATTGCATCGTATAGGCACATTTAATATATACGCATACACTGTAAAGTAAAAATTATTTTTACTATACTCTTTGTAGCAGAATTTTAGGGTTTTTTCAATTAAATGGAAATTGCATAATTGACGCAGGGTGAAATTATAGACGTTAGCAATTATCTTAACTTTAAGGTTCAAATTACATACACACTGAGAGAAATATACTGTTGTTAGGATAACAGAAACATTTCTGTTGATCAAAGTTCTGTCGCAGTAACAGAAAATGTCAGTTGCATCAATGGAAAACTGCAGTTGTTATAACAGAAGCTTCTGTTATTTTTCATGACAACAGAACTATTTCGTTGATCCAACGAAATTACTGTCGTTAATGTAATGCGAAGAGTTTGGTTTAAATGACGGAAATGTTGTAGTAACAGAACTAACTACATTGAAATAAAAACTTTAATGTTTTTTTGTATCAACAGAACTGTTCTCTTATCTGCTATACTGAAAAATTAACGAAAGGACTTCTGTTGATATGACAGAATTTTTTTTCCAGTTTTCAAGACATTTTATTCCGTAGCTTGAGCAAAAAAGTTTCCGTTGCAGTAACAGAACACTTCTCTTGATATGACGTTAACATTTCTGTCGATACAACAGACATGTTTCGTTGTTCAATTCAAATAAAAGTTTGTATTTTTTAAGATGAAATTATTTTAAATATAATATATGTTACTGAATACTAATACACGAATTTCTAACAGTATATATCCAGCAGAGTGCTTAAATTGTTTCTTATTAATATTTATTTTTTCATTCTCATCATATGAGAAGGTATTGCTTTTATGTGAAAAACGACTTTTGAAATTCTCATCAAATCTTTACGTTTTGAGACCCCCTGAGTCAGAACAAACAGTTTTTACGAAAGTGTCTGTACATCTGTCTGTATGTTTGTCTGTCTATAAGTCATACACAGCGTGTCCCAAAAATAACCGAACTTTCTGGATATAGAATAAGATACACATTATATTATCTTTGAAAGTTATTATTTATTCAAAATAGGTTCCATTAGACTCAATACAACGTTTGGAATGATCAACCAGCGCATGCATAGATTTTTTTATGTCATTTATAGGAATGTTCTTCAGAACCTCGGTTACGGCTGTTTGAATGGCTGGAATATCATCATAAAATGCTCCTCTCATCTTGGTTTTCAGTTTTGGAAATAGAAAATAGTAACATGGTGATAGAACAGGCGAATACGGAGGATGGTTGATGAGAGAAATCCGTTTTTCATAAAAAATTCGTCCACTTTTTTGGTCTTGTGAGGTGGTGCATTTAACTGATGTGGAATAAAACGTGCACAGACCTTTCATTTAGCCAAATCTTCAGTTAAAATTCTCCAAAAAGTGTTTTTACTCGTATTTAATTCCTCAGCCAACATTCTCGAAGTAAAATTTGCATTGATACCAATCATTTCACGGACTTTTTCCACCAATTCAGCACGATTACTAACTTCTGGACGACCTGGCCTTAGGTCGTCATTTAAATCCTCACGACCATTTTTAAATCGTGTAAACCACGTATAAACTTGAGTACGACTCATATAATCATCACCATAAACTTTTTTCATCCATTCGTATATCTCAGCGAATTTTTTTTCAACTTTAACACAAAATTTAATATTTGTTCTTTGTTCCATTTTTGTTTTGTAACATTAGCACACTTTTTCTTTTGTTGAAATGGCTGTAATTTTCACATCTGTCATCCGATTTACATAAATTTAGGTGCGTTTGGAAGAGGATGAATGTATCTTTTTAATGCTACACATTTTCAATAGATGGCGCTGCATGTTGTATGATTTAAATATAAAGTTCGGTTATTTTTGGGACACACTATGTTACTCGATAACTCTCGATAGAATTATCGGATTGAATTGAGATTTGGATTGCTTTATCGGAGCCAAAAAAGTAAGGACAACTTCATTAACCAGTCACATCCGACAAAAATTGTCAAAATTGGAGCATTTTTGTGTTTTTAAAAAAAACTTTATGAAGAAATCAAAAATTACAATACTGGTTTCTGATGGTCATCACAAGCTCTACTAATTATACGAAAAAAAGTTATGATACAAAATTGTTTACCACATATAGATCTACAAGTTTGAATCGCAAAATTTTTTCATAAGATGTATATTTTTATTTTTAATTTAAAAAAATACTATTGAAAATCCAATATTCACTTTTTTAACAACGATATATGAAATACGAAAAAAACTTAAGTTTGCAAAATTGTACGTTTCAATTAGATCTACAAATTTTTTCTGACATAGTTTTTAATAAAACGTATATTTTCCTTTCAATTTCAAAAAATACGAAGAGATGTAAAAATTATTTGTCTAAATGTGGTCTTCACTATGAAAAATCAAAAATTCAATTTTTAAAACCAAAATATATGAGATACAAAATAAGCGTTAAAATAGAAAATCGTTTGCTTGAAAACAGTCTACAATTTTTTTTCCTTTCTGAAATATTTGGAAGAAGTTAAATTTTTTAAAATTATGTAAATTATTATATTACACATCTATAATATTATAAAATTGACTTGAGCTTGAGCTTCAGTATCAAATTACAAAAGCTAGGGGCCCCTGGTATAGTTCGAACATGTATAATCACATGAGTTACCTGTTTTTAAACCGGTTAATGCGAGTTACTAGAATTCTACTCGTGCGTTTCACGAGTTTTTCGGGTCTTTTGGCATCCGTCGAATTCTAGACTGTTCTGGTACTCATTCTGACTACTAGCTATAACATATGTTACTAGTGGCATGCGCTTTGGGGTATCTGGAATGATTACAGCGTTTATTCGAAAGATGTTGAGGTTGAAGGAAGGTCAGTGATCGCGGTTATAGTTTGAAGACACCGTGGTGATCCTCCCACCAAAATAAAGAGTGGGATAGTCCGTTTGAAGGAAAGAGAGTGGAAGACTGAATCATATATAAAGAGTCTAATATAAAAAGACGGATGAGAAAGAGAGAGTCATGCGAAGCGTATAGCATAGTCAACCAGACGGAACTCCATTCTCCAGTGCTTGGTGCTTACAAAGTGCTTGAGCCAACTCAGCCAACTAGTCTCGCGAGCAAACTCTCTTAGCTAACATCGTTTAAACGCGAGTGGATCGCATCTTGAAATATTTTTGCTCACATTTGAACGGATACTTGATACGGGTACTCAATAAATGAAGTGTTATCTCTATTTTTCACTTTGAACAAGGAAGAAACAAAGCTTTTGATAGCATTGGTGAATCGGTTACTTAAGGTGACTCACCTAGCAGAATCAAGGAAATTGTGTAAGTGTTTAGATCTGTGAACTTCCTGCACAAGACGAGTTCGTTGACTCAGGTACTTAAAAATTAGTTGAGATTCTGCAAGTTTTAGTCTCGAGTTAAAACTTGTGTCAGCCTAAATCATAAATTTTTATTTCAAAGGTTGGAGCTTATAGTTTTCCCAATCCAATTGGAATACAGTTGTTTACATTTTATTTTATTTATATACAAGTATAGTATTTTAAAACGATTCATAATACATTTTTTTCTTATCGCATTTACGAAGTGAAATCTTTCCCAAGTACTATCAGTTGAAAAAGTTACTCTCGCAGTGATACAAGAGAATCACAAAAGAATAAGATAAGGTATTTTGAAACTAGCTCCTTCCTCAATGCATATTTATAAATATAGAAATAACAATAATAATAAAATCAATTTAGGGAAGTTCATTAGAGTAATTCCTTTAACATTTTTTTTATGATAAATCCTTTAGACTCTATACGTCACATGATAATTTAAAATTGCGTGGAATATATACCGACGCAGAATAATTAGATAACTGTCATTATTTGTTAATATAGCGATTTATTAATTAGAGTTTTTATTCGAAGATAAACAGTATACCAATGAAAGTACCTGAAGGATTAAAAATAGATTTTCGCAAGGCTACTAGGTTGCGAAACTTTAAGTTGAGTTATATTTGTATAAACTCATCTTTTATATTTAATCTAATAGTCAAATAGTAATTGATACAATAATACTCTCTAGATCTCAATTAGTTGATATTTCACACATTCAAAGAATATAAACATTGTACGTTATGCATTTGAAATAAATAGATATTGCTTTTATTCGTAATAAAAAATTGCAATTAGTTAAGAGAAAATCAGTTATATTGATAAAGAATAAAATAATTATTTTGCAAATTCAATATGAAAATTAATGATTTGAAAATATGCTAATTGTTAAAATCCCGACTGCATCACAAATGTTCACGAAAGCTAGGAAGTGTATGTATAATTTATTACACTGCTTGTAACGATAATTGTTAAAGTTCCAGAAAATTATTGTAAAAAATATAAAAATTCACAGTGATTTAAATTTCATTAATCCCATGAGCTGTGCCAGATGTAAATCATAATTAAAATCAGAGCCGAAACGTTTGATTAAATAGACTTCTTCATTTATGAACCCTAAAGCCAATGCAAACGTGCAAAGTATTATAAAGTTAATCATACACTGAGAAAAAAATGCTATTGAATCAAAAGCATGTATGTCATGGGTTCAAATCAATATGCTATAGAATTAGTAACATAATTATTGGTTCTTGTAGTATATTTTTATGAATTAATAGTATACATGCTTTTGGACAGAAATTCTATTAATTCAATAGCATTTTTTTCTCAGTGTAATTTTATTATTATTAAAAAAACAACGAATAGTCACTTATTTTTAGTGAACGAATCCTATATATTTAAATTAACAGTTTTTTAATAAATTTCAACCAATGATTGAATTCTAAATGAAGGAAGAAGCTTCTATATTTTTTATTAAGAGCGTACGCGGCCTTAGTAGAAATGCTGTAAAGAAAAGAGATGAAATTGGTAAATCCGGTTTTGATCATGAAAAAGAGGGTTAAGGTTAGTGAACGCAGTGGTAGGAAGAAAGGAAAAAATTCGTCGGTTTGTCCCTTTGGCTTTGTTAAGTGTATTGAGAATGAAGCAGTGAATATAGAAAATTCATTAACTTTCACAATTTTATACCTTATATGTCACCCGCATAGCGAAAATATGTCATATATTGTATGCAAACAATCACACATGTCAGTCCCATAAACCACTTGCTATTTAGCATTCTTTAGCATACACATATATGTATATATTGTATACATGTCCTCGGTCCAAGTCTGTTTTATTTCAATTACAAAAGTCGTAAATTCGAATTATAAGTATGAATGCTCATATGACCTAATAATCACGTTTTTATTTGCTTCTCAAACCATAACAACAGGGTGATTTATTAATTGTTTTTTATTATATTATTGTTATAATATTATTATTGTTATGATTTGTGACGTACATTTTGAAACTTTACGCTACATTTTTAAAGTTTGCCGAACTGTGATGCATACTTTAACATTTCGCAGGTCACCAATTATTACAATAATATTAAATGATCTCCAATATGTCAATGTCCTAACTTTGCTCAAAAGTTGATTAAAGTTCCTCGAACTATTTTTCTCCATGTTGGTACGATGCGTGTTTCTTGAGATATTTTGATGACTTAAGATAAAAAACTCCCCCTGTGTGTGTGGTTTACATGCGATCTAGCTCTTGATTTATTATCATTCTACACTGAAAGTTTAATGTTTACTCTAATATACATATATGTATAGAAGCGCAAATAAAGAGGGAGTTGTCTTTTCAAAAATGTTTTGTTACTTTTTAGATATTATCATTATAAACTGAAATGTTTGTTGAAAGGAGTGCTGGCAGAGTTAAGACCAATATTTACTGAATTCAACTGAGTCACATTATTACAATACAGTCATTATATTCTTTTTATCCTTTTGTAATTACAGTCATTTGTACACAATTTTAATAAGTTCATCTTTTGCATGAGGTATTTAGGACACTAATAAATAACTTTACTTTACTTTTTTTTTTAATAATAATAAAATTACACTGAGAAAAAATGCTACTGAATCAATAGCATTTCTGTCCAAAAGCATGTATACTATTAATTCATAAAAATATACTATAAGAACCAATAATTATGTTACTAATTCTATAGCATATTGATTTGAATCCATGATATACATGCTTTTGATTCAATAGCATTTTTTTCTCAGTGTATGATTAACTTTATACGTTTGCATTGGCTTTAGGGTTCATAAATGAAGAAGTCTATTTAATCAAACGTTTCAGCTTTGATTTTAATTATGATTTACATCTGGCACAGCTCATGGGATTAATGAAATTTAAATCACTGTGGATTTTTATATTTTTTACAATAATTTTCTGGAACTTTAATAATGATCGTTACAAGCAGTGTATTTTTTATTACGAATAAAAGCAATATCTGTTTACTTCAAACGCATAACGTACAATGTTAATATTCTTTGAATCTGTGAAATATTGACTAACTGAGATCTAGAGAGTATTATTGTATCAATTACTATTTGACGATTAGTTTAATTATAAAAGATGAGTTTATACAAATATAACTTAACTTAAAGTTTCGCAACCTAGTAGCCTTGCTATTTTAAGATAATATGCATCTTGATATATTTAAACAAGGGTAGTGAACTTGCATGATTGATTTTCTGTTTAAGATACGGTTACTCAATAGATAGAAACACCGAGCACTGATTTTCGGATTAAGGCAATCATAAGTTTGTAGAGAAATTATTAATTTTACACTCAATTTTACTTTCGTCTCTTATCAGTCATTTAATAATATATTTTCACTCGTAAATATTTTCTTCCCAAGTCAAGAACACGCATGTTTTTGTCCTTCAAATCAACTATTGTTGATTATGTATTCGTTATGTCAAAAGTAAAGTAATGCGAAACCCAAGGATAAAGCATTTTCTGTTGAGTCAGCAGAAATTATTACCTTCTTAGAAATCCTGACTCAGATTACATATAGTTTCATTCAAACATAATAATAAGATTCCTTAAGTTTATTTATTAAAACAGAATTTTAATAAAACGAAAAGTTTAGTTACGGTAACTAGAGCAGCATTATAGTGAATATAATCGAAATTTTCATAAACATCTTGAACATTTTTAATACCACACTAAATGTAATTTAGCAATTGATATGTCATAAGGTGCAGTCGACCGGCAATCGAAAGACCTGGGCTCGAATCCCAGCGCAGTCGAAAGCGTCATTTTTTCCACAGAAAGATTTTCAAATTCTTTAAAATATTAAATTTATTTGCATTATTTGTGATATAAGAGTTTGAAATTGTCTACGAGGACACCTGTCGACAACGTATCCTATCTGACACGCGACTAGTGATCCTCCGATAATGTAGGCAGTGACAAAAATTTCAAACTCAACTAATTAATTTGAAATTAATTAATACAACTACAAACTATTTATAAGAACACTAATGCAACACATGTAAGAAGAGATATTCTTCATTAATAATAATTGTCTTCAAAAACGGACAATCAACTTAAAAATGTTATACATTGGTAGACAATACTCTTGATAATCTTTTTAAATAAAAAGAAAGAAGAAACTGACCTTATACCAAAAACAGCAAGAATTCAACAGAAAAATTTGTTATGAAGACTATAATATAAAATAGCTTGATAGTTGTTTCTGCTCGTGCCCTTTTTCTTATTTTCCGTGTGTTCGGTGAAGACTGTTTGGTTTAATTCCTCACCTTATTTGAGTTGTTCGTAAACTGATAGGATCGAAGGATTTTAATTTTCTTCTTCTTTCTTTCTTCTGCTTTCTTTCTTCTGCTCTAAGCCAAAGGATTTTAATTTGAGTACCCCAAACTTTAACCCCAATATTACACTCGAGATTCCCTCCAATGGGAAGCTCGAGCGCAGTGATCCCAGAAGATGGGAGCTGGCGGCCCCCACCATAGTCCCCACCAGCTCATGGCTTCTTTCTCGCTCGACTGCCATAGGTTGATTGAATGAGGAAGATACAATGAGCTCTAGGCATCTGTAGTGGCGAAAGAGAGATCAATGAGCTGCTCGTTGTAGGGAACGATGAGGCCACAGTGGGTCCACTAATATAGAAGAAAAGGGGAACGAATTATAATGTTTGATATCAACAAGTGGTGGCGCTATTGTCGCTACCGATGTTCTTTTTAACCTGTTGTAACCACAGCAACCACAGTTTGATATTCTTTTGATAAAATCAAATGGTATAAATCATTGATTGATTCAAAGTCTGGAAAGAAATGGAATCGAGGATAAAACTTTTGAACGCATTTTAATTCCTAGGAATTATAAGGAATTCAAAAGTTTCATTCTTGATTCCGTTTTTTCCAGATTTTGACATTTCAATGTCATTCAATGCCCACCTTCTTATAGGGTTACGGGGTACGGTGTTTCGTTTGCATTGATATTAGTTCTTGCTATCATAAATTGGCGGCGCTGATGCTCATATACACTTTTTTAAGTACCCTCCTAAAATACATGGTAGAGGACGTACTGTGGATGACGCGCTCGTATAAGGGAACGCTCTTTGGAGGGAATCTCGAGTGTACATAAATACATTTAATTGACATCATGTCGATAATTAAAAGTGAGTATCACACATCGTAATATCAGAGTACTACCTTACCGATGTCATTGACAAGTTACATAATTCAGAATTAATTAAGCTCAGGACTTTCAAATTGTCAGTCGGATGCTCTATTATCTAAGCTACGGAGGCTCCAGCGAGCTTTCTGTTGTAAATACTATTTAAATCTTTTTCGATAGAGAGTTACGAATCTTATTTCGAATTCACGCTTCTCATTATAATGGAATGCTTTAAGTCAACGCCTTCAGTCTTGAGGTCATTGACTGTCACTGATGGAAAATGCTTGAAAATTTTTAGTCACTAGTGAACAGGTCCGTAAAGGGAAAATTCGGGCTTGGGAGAAGCAGTTTACTGGCTCTAATTTTACATATAGGTTTATTATATTGAAGATTTTTTTTATTCATTTTTCTCACTTTGTACACTTCTGCTTCTGATGAGGACCCGGAATTATTTATTTCTTACAATCTTAACATTTTGTCGATAATAATTCTTGATTTTAGATTAATACAAAAATTTCAAAAATTGCAAAAAGTATAGGCAACATTTAGATTATTTTTTTTTCATTTCTCGTTATTTTGGCATAGGGTCAGATTCTTTTTATTTTCTTCACTTAAAATTTCCACTATTAGATATAAAAATACTCAAAAAGAAAGCAAGGCAAACGTTTCGGCCACATATGGGGGCCCTCTTCAGTGCCATAAATTCAAAGATTAATTCAAAATTTCTGTAAAACGGAGATAATTAAAATAAGGATTATCATAAAATTGAAAAACTGATCTCATAGCTTGCAATTCAAAATGAATTAGTCCAGTATGCAGCATCACGAATTGAAAAAATATTTAGAGTTCACTGTGAATAAAAACCCGGATAACAATTAAACCGGAAAACATAAAAAAATCTGCCCGCTTCGCGGGCACATTCTCATCGCGCGCAGCTCGCTTCGCTCGCAAGTTTGAGTGCGCCTAGGGCGGGCAATTTGATCGTCACGCTTCGCGCTCCATTCTTTCTGGACCTCGCGCTTCGCGCTCGGTCTTGTGCTCTTCGCATACATTTAAGTTTATTTCTTATAATTTGATACTGAAGCTCAAACCAATTTTATAATTATATTACAGATGATGTGAATTACACATTTTCTCAAAGTCACTCTATTTCTTTTTGAATTTAAGTGAAACGGGAAATTACATTTACTTAATGCTCTATAAGCCTTAAGGAACACATACTCATCATGGCGCTCCCGCTTCGCGCTGGATTTTCTGTATACATTTCAGTAACTTTTTAATAAATTACATAATTAAAATAATTTATTTTCTTCCAAATCTCTCAAAAAGAAAAAACAATCATAGACTTTATTTAAGGAAACGATTTTGCAGAACAACGCTTATTTCGTATCTCACATATTTTGGTGAAAAAAATCGAATTTTTTTAATATTAAAAATCAAAACATAAAATATACATCCTGTCCCGAAATGTCTTAATGAGAATTTGTAAACCTCATTTAGGCAAACAATTTTCCATATAAACGTTTTTTTTTGTATCTCACATATTTTGTCTAAAAAGTGGAATTTTTGAATTTTAATCGTATTTTTTGGAATTGAAACGAAAAATATATGTTTTTTCGTATCTCGTATAATTTAACTGGAAAATGGAATTTTGATATTGACTTTTTTCAAGTTTTAATATGCTGTAACATTTCTAATTTTGATTAAATCAAAAAATGTTATCAGGATAATTTGTAAAGATTTATGGGCACTATCAAAAACCAGTATTGAAACTTTTGATTTTTTCAAAAAGTTATTTTCAAAAACACAAAAGTAGTGCTCAATCACTCAATTTTGATTGGATGTGGCTGGTTAACGAACTTGTCCTTACTTTTTCGGCTCCAATAAAGTGTGCCAAAGCTAAATTCAATCTGATAATTCTATCGAGAGTTATGCCGCACACGACCTACTACAGACAGACAGACAGACAGACAGACAGACGGACAGACAGACAGACACTTTCGTAAAAACCCTTTTTTCTGACTCAGGGGGTCTCAAAACGTAAAGATTTGATGAAAATTTCGAAAGTCATTTTTCACATAAAACCAATACCCCCTCATCCATGATACGAATGTAAAAAATTTTTTTTTCACACGAACCGTCCGCAATTTGAAAAAAATTTTATTATTAAAGACGGATGCCAAATTGGTTATCAATTTCAACATTTATTTATTTATTAAATTTTCTTTCGCTTTCACACAGAGAAAAATTGATGTTTAGAATTCATATCTAGATGTTTAACTATGGGACAGCCATCTTATATGTTTAATTGTAATATCTAAATATTCAGCTGTAATATCTTATATGTTAAAATATGCAGAGATTAATATCTTGGATATTACAGTTGAACATCTAGATATTACAATTGAATATATAAGATGGCTGTCTCATAGTTTAAGATCCATTTTTCTCCGTGCAGTTAGTTATGTTTGCGCGTATAAAAATAAAAAGGACAGTTAATTTTTCTGTCAACAAATAAAAAAAATTATTATTTTTAAATTCTTATTACTAATTTTAGTTTGACACAAACAAGCTTTATAAAAAATATATAATAAATAATTGATAATAATAAACAGGCTGTAAAAAGCAAAACAAACAATCTACATTTTTCGAATGATGAAAATTGATTGCACGTGTGAACTTGGAAAAGCATTTATATCATAAGTTCAAGGTTGGGTAGCCACAGAAGTTTCATATATAAGTAAACTGTAGCAAAAATGTTGAGAGTTCCTAAGGAGAGATTTGAGTTACCGCTGAATAGGGAAGAGGGGTAGTTTGCTTGAAGGCAGGTGTGTTCCTCATACCTAGGGACAACACCTCATTGTCAGTACGAAATGAAATTCTTCGAGCCCCGAACGCAGTCGCACGCAGTATAGAAAGTTTAACTTTTTACCGGTCTTTTTGCTTTTATATACTAAATGCACAAATTTAACCAAAACAATACTTTTCATAAAATTTCTATGACATAAATTAATATTATTTAACATGGAATATCAGAAACGTGAGAATCAAGTGTTGTGAAAATATCATAGAAAGTGGATAAGAATAATTTTACATTTACAAAAGGGAAAGTTATTTATAATATTGTGACACCTTAAAATCTCTTTTATTGAGTTGATACTTCTGGAAGATCGATGGCTACAATTGGTAACTCAGATTTCTTAATAAAAATGAATTTTTTTTTAATTATTAAATTTATTTAGAGTCATTATAACCACATCATAGAGATATCCATGGGATATTTACAGGAAATACTACAAAGCGCTCTCTAAAGTTTTTATTAGTGAGAATACATTGATCCTTCAATTAATTGGAAAATTTACTGAGTTTTGGTAACATTTAACTAATTAATGTGAATCCACCTAATTTATAGTAAAATGTAATTAATCTAGAGAAAAATTTCAAC
This sequence comes from Diplolepis rosae, assembly GCA_030998225.1. NCBI lineage: Eukaryota > Metazoa > Arthropoda > Insecta > Hymenoptera > Diplolepididae > Diplolepis > Diplolepis rosae. The sequence goes on from JAPYXD010000704.1 coordinate 20,632,100, forward strand.
TAACATTATAGTGAACATTTATTCTTACTAATTGAAAGTAAACGCATTCACGTTAATCCATTAGTCAAATGTACTTTAAATTACTTAATATTGAGTAATTTGGATTTATGAATAAGCGGAAATGTCCTTATCCCTGAAACACCTATAACATATCCCATGATGTTTTTGCGACTTTTATGAGATATTCAAACATTTTTATTAATTTTTATTTTTTTATTGGTGTGCAATTTTAAATAAAAGGATTTGATCATATAAGAAAAAACTCCTTAGATTACAAACCTGATAATAAGTTACAATCGATTTTTAAACCTCCCGATTGTTACTGAAGTTATTGAAATCATAAAGAAAGCCTTTTAGAAACACTTTCAAGAAAGTTGATTGAATAATTGGAGAAATTATGTTGCTATTGAATGTTCATAAAACTTCTACACAGAAAAAATTAGTTGTCAAAATTTTCTTTTTGACTCATCGGTTTTTGAATGAGACTAAATTTGTAAAGCTTTTCTCATAAGATTTTATTACTCTGGTGTACTTTTCAGTGAAGAGCTCGGAAATAATTGTTCCGTGGATCCTACAGATATAGAAACATGTTTCTATATAAAGGACCTTTAAGAAAAAAAAACTAGCAAAATAATTATTGAAACTGCCTGAAACTACTTTAAAATTATTAATAATTACCAGTTATATATTCGCCGGATATTTGACTAGAAATTAGGTCATTCATCATTTTTCTATAATTTTTTTTCTTAAGGGGGGATGAGATTTTTTTCAGAATCCTATTAAAGTAAGAAATTCGAACGAACTAAAGTTATCAAAATAAATTGTTATAATTGAAAAGTAAGCATTTTCTGTGTTCAAATAATCGATCTACTTTATTTTCTTGAAGTAAATTTGTGCTTTTCATGTGAAATATTAGAGTCGGAGAGTCTATTTTGTAGAGATATTTATCATGTTTCTTGGTTATTTTTTAAAATTATTTTATGACTCCAAATAATCTGCTATTGATCTAAATGATTTGTTAAAGTATACTGTTGGAAATTTCTACTGTAATTCCCCAAAACTCGTAACTGGAGTTTTATTCAGTTACAGTTTCGTAAAGTTATGATATAAATTGTATAAGATTCAGCTACTTTGTAGTAAATTTAAAAAAACAATTTCTCAATTTTTAATTAGAAAGTATTGAATATTCCGATACTTGTATCTGGAAATTCTGAAATTTTCAGCAGAGTAAATTTTACGTTTTGGGTTCCTGAAGTTTTATGCAGTTACATTGAAAATTTTGTTACAGTTTCGTAATTTCACGATGAATTTTATAAACATGCTGTTACAGTTTCGTAATCTTAAGATAAATTTTATGAAAATTCACTTGAGCTTCGTAATATTGAAGAAAATTTTAGAAAATTCAGTACAATTTTCGCAATTTTAAGATACTTTTACTCAAAAACATCATAAATATCGTCAAATTTTATGTAACCTTTGTAACATAAAAATTTATTAAATTTTCGAACATTTCTACCAGTGTGTATTTAAAAGAAGAAGTATATGTAAGAGCAATAATTTTCTATTCTTGTGAACATATTCTGCTTTTTATTGATTAGACGAAAGACTTGCCCAGCCCAATTATGTACAGTAATTCGAGTTTCATTAGTTCTTGATATATTCGCTTCATTTTCTATGCAAATGTATATGACAGAGAAATTTCACTATAATAAAATAGTTTAATTTGATTTTACCAACCTAATTTCTCTGTCTATTAATGCAATTGAACCGCTGTCATGAATATGTATATATTTTGTTCAAATGAAGCAAACCTATTGTATAAATTGAAAAAAGTCCTCCTTTGAATCGAAAATATATCAATTTTGATTAGAAAATAAATTTGTTTTTTTTTTTACCAAATTATTTGTTTGATTGTAGACGAAGTATTTTCTTTTATTTAAGGTGCTAGGTTTTCGAAAAATAAAACTTATTTACATTTTCATGCAAAATTTACACACACATATTATTTGCTTTAATCGAACAAATACTTTTATAAATTTAAGTATATGAGAATAAAACAGAAATGATTTTTGGATTTAAGAAAATTATCTGTTTGAATCAAGTAAGTGAATATTTTTTATGCATCAAAATCATACAAATTCTTCCTTAATTGAATCGAAACATTTTTTGTTTGAATCAACCAAATATTTTTTTTTATGTAGTAAAATCTTGCGGAAAAATGCTTTTGTATTGCAGAAATTAAAAAATAAGAACTTAATGTTCAAGAAAGTGAAGGTGGCTGTTAATTCAGTAAAAATGTCTAACTTCTTTTTTTTCTGGTCATTTTATAAATTAATAGATTAGTTCAAGTGATAAGTATATTTTTTACTTTTTTTTTTCGCTATTTTAAAGTTTTAGTAGATTTTTCATGATTTTATACCAGGAAAGGAGCCTACTTTTAGTTGTGAACACACAATTGCAATCCAGATCGTATTTGGTCTTTATCAGCAATCTGTATTGCATGTAGGTGCGTTGAATTTGCAACGACAAAGAAAGTATGTACCTAACTACCATAAAAATACAACGTTGCCATGTGTTACGAGTCAAGTTAAGTTTGCGTGTCAGTTTGTTCGATGCATTGATCGTTATTCGTTACGAGTTGCATTTATGTGATAAAAATCATTGAGGAAGTCATAAATGATAGCGGTTAAGGGAGGGTAATCGTGTCTGTGATTGTAACTGATGCGACCATTTGTGGTGGTTGGTTGTAGAAGGTGACACCCCTGAGGAAGGAAAACCTTCTGCATGTATTGACGAGGATCAAGAAAAACAGAAAAACAGAAGTGGCAGGAGTTGGCCGTCACCTTTTCGGCGCCAACTAACAAAGATGGGTTGCTGTGGCTGTGATGACAAGGTAGAACCTTCGGTAAGAGATAATTATGTTTCGAGTCTTAGTGGACACCTTTTTATGTTTATACATAGTCTTCATAGATTAGGACTTCCCTTTTCATAAAAAGAATCACTGCACTTAATTTTTATACATGCATGTACCTATTTATTTTCAGTTTTTATGTAAGTACCTTATTCATATATATAAAAACATTAATCAAAGCTATGTGCTGTTTTGTTCACATTTTTGCATATTGCGTACAATATACTTTTATCTCAAACGAAAAATCTTTTACAGACTGAAAAAAATAAACAGTTGTGACAACTACCTTACTGATAAACAAATTTCTACTTCCTTAAATAAAATAAAATAAAATAATAATATCTTGAAAAAAGAGAATAGAATTTATCTGTTGTTTAAAATCTTGTTTTTAATTTAAATTTAATATTAATTATAAAGATCGAAGCATAAATCAATTAATTGTACTTTTATTTTTATTTTCTGTTTATGAATCATTAAACTAGATAGCAGTACCCGCATTGAAAAAGTAATTAAGGTAACAAAAGTGTCACTAAACGCTCGAAACATAAATCTCACCACGTTTATAATAAATATTTGACATAGATGTGAAAAAAGGGAGAACTTGATCAAATTTTTCCTTGAATTAAGATTATGTTGTAGTTGTATTTCTTCTGTAAATCCCCACATAAAAACCCATATTGTAACCTGTAGGGAACCCTATACCACAACATATATATGGGGATCGATGGGATTTGATTGAATGAAAGAAAATTATGTATTGCAAACACTTTCTTTTATTTAAAGAAATAATTTATTTTAATTTAATAAAATTTGTTTGAGTCGAATAAAGTATTTTTGAATCAAATAAAAATTTGTTCAAATCAAATAAACCGCCTTAAATCAAACAAATTATATCTTTGACCATATATTAATGCATTAATTTCTTTGTTTTGAAGAAAAATTTAGTGATTTGAACAAATATTTATTTGTCCCAAAGATATTTTGTTTGAATGTAACGAATGTTATTTTATTTAAATAAATATTTTCTTTGAATCAAAAAAGCCTTTCAAACAAATTATTTGCTTTCATTCAATCAAATCTTTTTTCTCAGTGTAAGATTCTATATAGGTTCGTATTTGTATTCCCATGTAGGGTCCTATCTTATTTTATTTGAAAATTCGTGTCTCAAATTCCCAAAAGCAGTTAAGTAAATTTCTATCCAAATTACAATGCTTATTATCACATTATTCGCGTCATGCTGTCGTCTGTTTTGAAATTATTCTTTATTCAAGTACACTGAGAAAAAAATGCTATTGAATCTATAGCATTTCTGCCAAAAGCATGTATATTATTGATTCAAAAAAATATGCCAATAAAACTGATACATATGCTACCAATTCTATAACATATTGATTTGAATCAATGATATACATGCTTTTAGCAGAAATGCTATTGAATCAAAAGCATGTATATCATGGGTTCAAATCAATATGCTATAGAATTAGTAACATATTTATTGGTTCTTGTAGTATATTTTTATGAATTAATAGTATGCATGCTTTTGGAAAGAAATGCTTTTGATTCAATAGCATTTTTTTCTCAGTGCATTACTCTGTAAAAAGCTAAAATGATACCGTATTAATTTAACTTAATGAATTATTTTCAGTCTCCCGATGACGAAGAAACTTCCTCAGATGATTTTGATCGAGTTTTTACGACTAATCGATCTTGCACTGACCTAATAGCTTTGGTTCTGTTAATTGTTCTCCTAGTCGCTTTCGTAAGTTTACATTATTATGACCATATATTATGTGATTTTGGAACATTCTAGTACTTAAATTTTAGAAATTTCTTATCTTAATGCTTAAAACTTTTACCTTCTAAATTATACGTATCTGAGTGATCCTAAATATTTAAATATTTTTATCCTTGAACAATGTAAGATTTAAAAATTTTTCATTATAAAAACAAAATAAATTAAGTTTCAATCGTTGTTGGAATTGTAAATTTTGGCTTTGGGGATTGAAATTTAAAATTCAAAGATATATTATTTTGGATGGGTTTGAGACTCAGAGTAACTGAAATAATAATACACGCTATTTTAGGCCTCAAACCTAACCAGATTATTATATATATATATTATATCAATTTGTTACATTATATGTAATTTTGAAAAGTTTAAAAATTGAAACTATTATTTTCCTAATATCACACGAAAGAGGTGACCATAATTCTGGGAAGAGTCTGTTTATAAACTTATAAGTGTGAGAAATTATCCTGGCTATAGAGATTAGGGCTTCTTAAATAAAAGACGTTTGTACGATTTTGTTAGACTGCTTTTTATTAAAAGAAGGCTGAAGATAAACTAAACTCAAACTCTACTGAATGTGGTTTTGTCGCAGAGGGAAAAATATCAGGTCACTTGGCTATTCTATAAACAAATATTTCGACGAACTAGCACGTCGAATCAAATAGTAATATTATATGTTTTGAACACTTGAAATTAAGTGACTCATTTACGCTCTATTCTAAATTCATTTCTTTCTTCTGTCGTTCGCTTTTTGTAAATCATTACAGGATTTCCAACAAATTTGTTACATTATATGTAATTTTGAAAAGTTTAAAAATTGAAACTATTATTTTCCTAATATCACACGAAAGAGGTGACCATAATTCTGGGAAGAGTCTGTTTATAAACTTATAAGTGTGAGAAATTATCCTGGCAAGGGAAATCGTGATTGATTATTGAAGTAAACACGCCTTTTTGTACGAACGCCCAGATGTGAACAAACTCGAAACGAATACTGAAGTAAAAATATTATTGGGTCAATTGGAAAGTTTTGTCAGATTTTCAATGAAAACTATATTCTACATTTCAGATTTTCAGATCTCATTCCGTGCCAATCTGAAATCTTTCCGGGAAATGCTATTCAATCTCACTCGATATACAATAAATAAGCTTAATCCATCTCAATCTGAGATCAGAATGATTCAGACTGAAAGTCTCAGATTGAATCGTATTACAAATTTTGTGGTTCCATTCGGATTAGAAGTCTTGGATTGATTCGGGTTAAAAAAGAGGTTTGGATTTCGGAACAGAAGTCTCGGATTGAGTCAAATTGATTTTTAGTCAATTTGCATTGATCAAAATTTAAAAAAAAATCCAGACTGACGCGGGATAGGATAGAATAGAAACCTCCCTGAAACCTTTGCCAGGGATCGCAGAACATACCTCAAAACAAAAAAATTAAAAAGAAAGTAATTAATTCCATTCGGATTAGAAGTCTTGGATTGATTCGGGTTAAAAACGAGGTTTGGATTTCGGAACAGAAGTCTCGGATTGAGTCAAATTGATTTTTAGTCAATTTGCATTGATCAAAATTTAAAAAAAAATCCAGACTGACGCGGGATAGGATAGAATAGAAACCTCCCTGAAACCTTTGCCAAGGATCGCAGAACATACCTCAAAACAAAAAAATTAAAAAGAAAGTAATTAATAAAACTAATAAAAAAGTAATAATAATACTAATAATAATAATGTGATAGCGTTTCAAATAAAACTACATCGCCTATTTATTGCTAAAAACTTATCTCGCCTGAATTTGACGTTAAAAAAGAGAACAAATATAAATTTACTTATTTAATTATTGCATGAACAGTAAATTAAATTATTAGAAAGTGCGTAATAATTTAAAATTGAATTTTAAATTACATTATACGCAATTTTGAAAAGTTCCAAAGCTGAAACTATTATTGTCCTGATATTTTTATATTTGCCTTTAAATTGTAATAGATAAAATTAAAAACTATTATTGCAAAATATCAGACATTAAAAATAGTGAGACCCACAACGCATTTATAAATTTAAAAGTAAGAGTTATTTGAAAATTTTAAATCATAAATCTATGAGTATAACAAAATTAGTAATTGTTTCTTTCCATTTAAACAATAGGGTTTTTTTATGAACACAGCTGCACGAAAGGGCGACATTTTTAGGGTAATTAATGGTTATGATGATTGCGCCAATGTGTGTGGAAGGATAACTCCTGCAGAAAATGATCCTCAATTTAGCTGCAAGGGTGCTAACATGAAAAAAAAACCGTAAGAACATGTATTTACCTATCAAGCCAAATTTAAACAACTCTTTTTATGCAAAATTTTTGTTTGTATATAAATTACTTTTAATCAAAATAATATAAACATAGAAATCAATGATAGTAGTTAAAAATAATTTTACCAATTCCTTTTTCAATTAATAAAGAACGTATCCCTTTTAATTTAATTATTTTTCTGATTTATAGGTACCTCCTTGTACAAATTGGAACCGACGGTGTGAAATCACGGACATGTCAAGCTAACTGCACTTCGTCACCAGATTAGTGAGTGTTATAATGATAATTTAATTACAACTATTCTCCCAGTAATTATTCAATTTTCACTTGAACATAATATACGGTAATTTACATAAGATAAAAAAAATTCCACAAGTATGATAATTTAGAAATTTAAAACAGGGCCTAATTAAGAGCTCTTAAGATTCGTGTGTAGCCTCTCCCTTAATTTAATATTCACGGTGAAAAATATTTGTCTAAAATACCAAACTATTTGGAAACGCATGATAAATTCTAAAGCGACGTACTTTTTTTTGAAAATTCACATTTATTAGGATTTTTAATATAGAACACGATAAAAATATAACCGATAAATATAATAATATCAATAATAATACAATAACAATAAATTATAATAATAAATAATAATACACCGATAAAAATCCCCATCTAGATGGCAAAATTTTCTAATATATTCAATTTATTTTACCATCTAGATGGGAATTTTTGTGGGTACTTCAGCCTATTCTATAATAGAAATCTTGATAAATTCGACTTATTATAAAAATGTACATTCGCTTAAGAATTTATCATGCGTTTCCAAATATTTTGGTAATTTTAAACAAATATTTATCTCCATGTTCGAGTTTGATTTAAAATATGTAGGATTTCCCGATACATTAATTCCATAGTAAATTATGATTACGATGCTACTTAAGAACGAAAAAGTGTTGCTTTGGGCTCTTTCCTAAAATGATGTTAAGTTTACAAATTAAACCAATTATTGTTTCTATTTACAGCGTGGCTTTTTTAAATCGTTGTATACCCAAGAAGGTGTCTGAATCAGCAGGATCACTCATTAAATCTCTCGGTTTAAAGGACTTTTTCCATGTAAGTGAATGAAATATAATGTCTATAGTTGATAATCTCAGCTGTATCTTCAATAATTCAAATAAATATTGTTTACGTATTTAGGAAGCTACAAGAGATCTTTCTCAAGCCTGGCGTGAATTAATTTATCTTCTACTCATTGCTTTAGGTAAGATAGTCCATTTTTAATTTTCCTTCTTATAATTCTTCATAAAAATTTCTGCTAAAAGTAGGTGAATATTTTTCAGCAATATCACTAGTCATTTTGATAGCTTTTCGATATATGGTCCAGTATGTTATTTATATCGTTCTTTCTGGAGCTGTTGTTTCATGTGTTGGCGGCACCACATACCTCTGGTAAGATAATTTAAGTAAAGCTTAGATTATTCTTAATTTATATTTTTATATAAATTTTAATCCAAATCTAGTCTTGTTATATAAATTATTAATATAATAATTCTTGAAAAAAGTTTATAAATTAATATTTTACCTGGTTTTTTTATTGAACGTTGATACTTAATGAATATTAAATTTATAAAAATTTCTGTTTAGCAAGATTTCTTCACACTACTGAATTTCTTCATCATTTTAGGTTAGCATGGCATCAAGAAAAAAAAGCAGTTGACAAGGGTCTAATACACGAAGATGATGCGAGCGTTTTGCCCTATTTGGTCTATGCGATAATAATGTCAATAGTTTCGGTAAGTATACGGCATTGTTTTAAGTGTGAACGCACATGCCTATGCAAATTGAGATATCGAGGTAACATTCTGTGAAGCCACTATTCAGAAAGCACTAACGAAGATTTGTTAACTCTCAAATGATTATAATTACAAAAAATGTATTTTTCATAAAAAATGTATGTAATTGTAAATATTTATGTGTAAAAAAACAATTAGTATCTTTTATTTAATTTCACAAATTATAAACTCGATATTTCATTTTCTATATGAAAATTACTATTACTTTTCACGCTTAATTATGCTAGTAATGTAGAAATATGTAGTTGATAGATGGCTTTAATCATTCCTTCTGATGACTAATAGACAATTAACTATGAATAAAATTAAAATTATATCTATTATCTTCCAGATCATTACCATCCTCGTTGTTCTAGTAATGCGAAAGAGAATTGCACTTGTAGTGCAGCTTTTCAAGGAAGCAGGAAAGGCTGTTTATTCTATGCCCGCTTTACTTCTCCAACCAATTTATGTATGTCTTTTTGATACTAATTCATTGAATTAATTTGGAAGTTGATTAAATTTACAATGTTGAATAGAGGATTCATTTTATAAGAATAATACAGTTATGTGTACTTTTGAATTAATTTTGTAGTTTTGACATTTAAATTCAAACTAGATTATCACAAGCTTGAATTTGTTATTTATTTATTATAGTGTTTGAAGAACTTTTCATAAATGAAATTTCAATTTTCAAATTCGAATTGATTTTTTAAATTATTTATTGTTTTGCAGACTTACTTACTAGTAGGCCTAACTGTGATTGCTTGGGTATACTGTATGCTTTTGATTGAAAGTGCTGGCGATCTGTACAATAATACCAAAAAGAATCATCTTCATTACAAGAAAAATACAATTATTTTAGTAAGCATAATATTTTTGAAAAACAAATAACTTATTTTATAATTTACGAGAAATGTATTATAACTAGGTTGCCAGATGGTACAACTTATTTCTCTTCTTTGTGATGTGTGAATTTTATTTGGGATGCCAGCATATGGTGGTTGCTGGATCAGTTGCACGTTGGTTTTTCACTAGGTGCGTACCTAATTTTTTTTAGTCTAAAATAATTATTTGAATTAGTAAATGAGTTATGATTCAAATCAAGAGCAACATTTTTCAGACAATTTTAAATTAACAAATTCATACTGATACAAATATTTTTTAGAGATAAGAAACAGTTATCATTAGCTGTGACTCGAAGTACCAGCAACTTAGTTAGATTTCATCTAGGAACCGTGGCATTTGGTGCTACGGTGATTGGTATAGTGAGATTACTAAGAGCTATGTTATCAAGTGTTCAGAGCCGCTTAAAAAAATACAACAATGACTGCGCAAAAGGTATTCTGTGGTGCTGCCAATGCTGTTTATGGTGTTTCGAGTGTGCTCTGAAATTCCTTACGAGAAATGCTTACATTGAAACAGGTATATTTATCATTCATAGTTGAATTGAAAAAATGCATATAAATATCATTTGAATTTAACTCTAATTGATTCCATTGTTGTACAGCCATTTATGGATGTAACTTTTGTACTGGGGGGAAAAAGGCCTTTCAGGCATTATCGAGCAACATTCTTCGGGTGGCTGCTATCAATAGTGTAGGAGACTTTGTTCTTTTCTTGGGAAAAGTTCTCGTCGTTGCTCTAACTGTCGTTTCTGGCATTTACCTCATGCAGGTAGAACGTAATTTTATCTTTAATTTAATATTATATTCAAAGAGATACAGTTTAAATAATTCATTAATCATAATATTCAAAGGTTTAAATTTCTGTTATTTATGAAAAAAGTGATTCTTATTCGATTTTATTATTTTCCTTAGAAAAAGAGTGAACTTCAACATCCGTGGGTGCCAATTTTAATAGCAGGAATTTTCGCTTTTCTCGTAGCGCACGTTTTCATCTCAATTTACGAGGTATAGTGTTGAAAAAAGACCTTGTCTTTCTGACTTTATGATTACTAATTTTCTATTTATTTTTAATAGATGGTGATCGATACGATATTTATCTGTTTTTGCGAAGATTGTTCAAAGAATGACGGCATTAATCGTCCCTATTACATGAGTCGCGGATTGATGGTAAGCTTTTCTTAAAGTCTACTTGCAATGGAAAGATGTTAATCTTTATAATATAATAATAAATTTATAATTTATAATATATAAATATAATGACTAGACTTTAGAGTTTTAAAGAGTATTTTTGTTTTCAGGAATTCGTAGAAAACAGTAAGAAAGCATTAAAAGTCTTGGAAGAACGTCAAACTTCTATATCGTCGTAATTACGAGTAAGGCGGAAAATCATACTTTGAACAACAGAAAAACTTTTATAGAATTACAGAAAATCTTTTGACAGTTAGTCACTAAGGGTTCTCTATCATTCTCTATCAAATCGCAAAAATTCAGATAAAGAAATAAGGGAGACTCAGATGACCAGTATTTTTGTCATAAATAATATTTTAGCTTTTAAATATTTTCTACTGCTTTAAATTTAGAAAAAGTTACATTAAGATTTCGGAATATTTTTAAGTCCTCGTGGTAAATAAAAAAATGTCGTATAGCTTGAAATATTTGATTATTATAGGATAAAATATAATTAATATTTATGTAAAATGAATACTTTTACAGCGCTTTTTCTGTTCAACGACTGCTTTGAAGTATGACTGATCATTTAGCTACTTGGACAAGTTATAGGGAAGTAAGAAAAACTTTGTTTTCGATAGGGATTGATATTTCCATTTCCGGAAACAGACTGAATTAAAAAATTGTCGGTTAATTTAGAACAGAGTACTATAAATAAATTGACAAAACACTGCATTAACATTGCTAAAAATTGCTATTTGCTTATCGAAATTCAATCACTGTTTGATATTCCTTTTCTCACAATAATGCATTTTTTCATTGAAGAAATATTTTATTCAGTATGCTTGGTTTAAAAAATATGAATAAACCTCCAATTAATTAACTTATAGAGGACCTCAATTTTTCCTTTGAAATCGACCATTTTTTCTGCTGGAAATTTGTGTATATAAAAAACCTTTATATTGTTACACTTCAGATTTTCTACCCAGAATGTATCCTAAACTGAATGTGAAATATGTACTATTTCGTTCAAATTCAGATGAGGTTTCTTTTTTAAAAATGAATCGCAAATATGTATATTCGTTACGTTTTCAATACTTAATTTATCTATTTCTATGTGATAGAATACGCTGCCGAATTTAATCTTCATTTACGTTTTTTTTACCAATCATACAAATATTTTTATACTTCAAAATATGTACAATAAGTATACATTTTTCAATAAAAAATATAACAAGAAATGTTAGAAATAATTGATTTAGGATATGATTTTTTCAATTTTTGTTCAAAAAGTAGGATTGAAATATGTTTTAAAACTCAAAATTTAAATTATATTCAATTCCAAATAAATAAACTGAAAATTTGCTTCTAATGATCTCAATTTAAAGACAAAATATTAATTTTCTTCATTGAAAGCAGGAAAATGACCAACCTCGGACAATCTGGATGTTTTCTTCGATTTCTTTAATGACGTTTCGATGAACACTATGTCATCCTCTTCAGATTTTTACATACCTTTAGTGTTTTAGAATTCTATAGTAGTTATAAAAAAGTAGAAAATCTTAAGAATAAAAAATATAAAATTTTCATAAAATATGTATATACACTGGGAAAAAAAAACCGTCAGGTTATCCGGAAATTCCCGTTGCATTGACGGAAATGAGCATCGGCGCCTTTACAACGTTAGGTTAACGTGCTGCCACCGTCAATGTAGCGTTGAAAACTCACGTTAATCCAGCTATGTCAGCCCCGTCAATTTACCGGGAATATTAACGCTGGAACGCCGTGTTATTTGAAAATATCACACGATGACGCAATTTCATAACCATAATGAAATTGGCAGTGCTTTGCTTTTAAATACCAATATATAATTAGGAAAACTTTTATTAGGAAAACAAAAGAACTGACAAGAACAATCGCGAGTATTGCCACCGCTGATTATTTTTGGGTGATTTAACGTTGGCTCTACCGTCAGTACAACGTTGAATAGCACCGGCGATTCAACGGGAGAGCAACGCTACGCCAACGTGAAATTGGCGACGGGACTCTTTCCCGTTGATTTCACCATGTTTTTTTCCCAGTGTATATATATAAATCAAAATACACTCGAGATTCCCTATAACGAGATTCCCTGTAACGAAACCTCTCTTTAACGAGCGCGTCACGCCTCCCTATAACGAGCAGACGATCGACCCCTCTTCCCCCACTACTACGGAATGAAGCGCGCTCGAATTTGATAAAGTAATCAATGAGTTTGATGGCTTTTATCACAAATTAATGAATTAATAACAAATTTTTAGTATTTTGAATACATACCGTCAAATAAGTTAATTCCATGTTCAATACTCACAGAAATCTTTTTTATACGCTTTTAACTATGTAAATAAATTATTCACATAGCCTCACTGACAGATTGACTGCGCGCATTATATAATGCGCATAACAGCGCGTACCTGTAGTTTTTCTGTCGCATTTTTATACACACATCAAAGTAGATATCACCGATTGTTTTGTAATACTTTAGTCAATCTCAAAATGGAAATTTGTTTAAAAAACTGTTGTCAAATAGTATAATAACTGGAAAATTCGTAGAAATTTTTTACAAAACAAAGAGGTCAAATATTAATTCCAATTTTTGTCATATTATAGTCATAAAAAATTATTGCACATTGCACTGATAGATGAAAAGTTTTCATCATTATTTTTAATTCTGAAATTTTTGTAATAAAAGTGTGGTTTCACTGAAGCTAATAACATAATACTGAGAAGTAGTAAACAGACGAAACGGAAATTTGTATGTGAAAATTCGAAATTTCAAATGTAGTTTATAAGATTCCATGCTTGGAATGTTCTAAAACCTATGTAGGTCAAACGGGAAGAATGCTTTTTGTCAGATGTGATGAACACAAAAAAAAAGTAATCTTACACAAAGAAACAAACTATTTCAAAAGAATAATTGCAAAAATGTTTTACATAAAAAAGGATCGAAAAAATAGTATTAATGTGATGTCCCGCTTAAAAGATTACGACGCTTCTTATGATATAATTTTGGATCATCTCAGATAAATTCTATTTTCAAATAAATTAATTAATAAACTTAAAATTTGATTCTACCATATATTCTTAAACATAAAATAGTTTTTTTTTCAATTAATTATAATAAGTTGTTCCCATTACTACGGCACTGTCAAATTCGTCACATACAAATTTCCGTTTCGTCTGTTTACTACTTCTCAGTATTCTGTTATTAGCTTCAGTGAAATCACACTTTTGTTACAAAAATTTCAGAATTCAAAATAATGATGAAAACTTTTCATCTATCAGTGCAATGTGCAATAATTTTTTATGACTATAATTTGACGAAAATTGGAATTAATATTTGACCTCTTTGTTTTGTAAACAATTTCTACGAATTTCCCAGTTATTATACTATTTGACAACAGTTTTTTAAACAAATTTTTATTTTGAGATTGACTAAAGTATTACAAAACAATCGACGATATGTACTTTGATGCATGTATAAAAATGCGACAGAAAAACTACAGTTATTTTGATTTATATATATATATATATATATATATATATATATATTTTGTGAAAATGTTATGTTTTTTATTCTTAGGATTTTCTTCTTTTTTATAACTACTATAGAATTCTAAAACACTAAAGGAATGTAAAAATCTGAAGAGGATGACATACTGTTCATCGAAACGTCATTAAAGAAATTAAAGAAAACATCCAGATTGTCCGAGGTTGGTCATTTTCCTGCTTTCAATGAAGAAAATTAGTCGGACGTTAATATCATATAAGTTCCTTCCCTCGGACTGATACCTTGACGAAGTCCTTCTCGTGGATAGGCCAAAAAAGGACGGGTGGGGAGGCTTAGCAGACGGCCCTCGGGTCATGGAGGTTTTAGTGTCCCGATGAATCGGTGAACAAATGCAGGGGGCTCTATAGACGGGCATCTTCCCATTGCGTGAAGGGTGCCCTATAAACGGGTCTATCCCAGGTTGAGAGTGGGGGACGCTATAAACGCGTCTATCCCCATGCATGGAGAAGGATGTATGCCCCAGGTAGCGGCGCTGAGAGTGAGTCTGTGAGTGCTTGTGAGGAATGAGTGAAGTGAACGAATGTCAGCGCTGCATGACTGTGATATGTGTCCTTCGAATGCGAGAGGAGAACCTATAGACGGTCTCCCTCTTGAAAGAGGCTAAGAGCGAATTGGTGTATGGAATCTCCTGGGGGACACTGCAAACCCTCCGCGTCTGTGACCAAGAACAGTCGAGCGAGTCCGGTCTGTCCGTGTATTCCGGGACCGGCTAAGCGGAGGTTGGGCCTCAGGGAACTGGGGTAGGACTTCGGTCCGAGGGTACACCCGTTCCCAACTATTCCGACCCGCTCCTCTACGCACGATGCGCTGGTAAAACGAACTTATGGAAACAAATTTTAAAACGGTGGGGAATACAGATTCGGGTGCTTCTTCGGGAGCTGAGGGATGGAAGGACGTCCTTCAGCTTCTGAAGGAGCAAAACAATAAAATGGAAAAATTGGCGAGGGCTCTCAGCGTCATCCAGCAGGGTATGCTGAGAAACAACCCTCGCCACGTAACGGATAGTGTGAATGAGGCCACTGAGGTGTTGGGCGGAATGCTCAACACCCATAAGTGCCTCCTGGAAAGCGGGGTGAGAATCCAAAAAAAATGGAATCCCACCCCGCCATGAAGAAATTGGGGATCTTTCAGAGACCAAGCTCGGCGTCTCTGGGAGATACCCCAAAAAAATCAGGTGAAGGGGGAGAAGAGATCCGCGCCCCCCCCTCTGGAAAAAACTCCAAAGAGGGGAAAGGGTGGCTCTTCGCCCTCTTATGCCGAGGTGGCCACGAGCCAGCCCCCGAATAAAGAAGGGGACTGGCATGTGGTCACAAAGAAAAAAGAAAAAAAAAGAAAAAGAAAATAAAAAAAGAAGAAAAAAGGAGAAAAGGGCGGAGGACCAGGCGCAAAAAGCGCAGGGGACCACCGCCACTCCGAAGTCGAAGCGTTCTACGCCCGCCAGGTCGGGTGACGCCATCAAGGTGTCGGCGAAGGACGGCCAGTCCTACGCCGACATCTTGAGGGAAATGAAGGCAAAAGTCGAACCCCGGAAGGCAGGACTTGAGGTCCTGTCTATCCGGAGGACCAAGAAGGAAGAAGTCCTTCTGGTCCTCAAAAAGGGGGAGACGTTTCGGTTTTCCGAAAGGAGCTTGACCTGGCGGTCGGGGAAAGGGCGCAAATTTCAGTCCTGGTCTCGACGAGGTCCCGAAATTAGGGACCTCGACGAGACCGTTGAAAAAGAGGAGGTTGTGTCTGCCCTGTGCTTGGCATTGGGCAGACCAGCTTTTGAGGGGTCCTGCAGGCTCTTCACCCGCTTTGGAGGGGTGAAGACTGCAGTGATCCGGCTAGCTGAGCAGACGCCGCGCGTCTGCTTCAGCTAGGTAAGTTGAGGATCGGGTGGGTAGCGTGCCGCGTTCGCGAGCACGTGGAAGTCACTCGCTGCTTCAGGTGCCTTGGGTACGGCCACGGGTCCCGGGACTGCAGCAACCCCGACAGGAAAAACGTCTGTTGGAGATGCGGCGCCACGAGACACTTGGCCAGGAGTTGCAAGGCGCCACCAAGGTGCCTGACATGCATAGACAGGGGCGACAAAGATGTCGCCCATGTGTCAGGGAGCGGCTCCTGCCCGGTCTTCCGGGAAGAGCTTCGGAGGTTGAGAGGCAGGAATTGAAGTTTCTGCAGCTCAACCTGGGAAGGGGGAAGGATGCCCAGGCCCTCCTGATGCAGACTGCCAGGGAGAGGGGGGCCAATGTGCTGCTCATTAGTGAGCAGTACAAGTGGTCCGATAACTCTGCTTGGTATCAGGATGCATCAAGGAGGGCCGGCATCCTTGTTTGTAACCCTGATTTGGGCGTCGGGGACTTCCTGGAGACCGACGCGGGGTTCGTTTGGGTGGAGGTGGCGGGTGTGCGTGTGTACGGCTGCTGCTTCTCCCCCGGCGATCCCTTCGATGTCTTTGAGACCCAGATCCTCCTCCTTGAGGAAAGCCTCCATGAGGCCATCGGGCGATCACTCATAGGGGGTGACTTCAACAGTAAGTCGCCCGAGTGGGGTAAGGCCCGCCTAGATAGGAGGGGAATCTTGGTTGGCGAGATGGTCGCTAGGAACGAACTGATCGTCTTGAATCAGGGCGGTGAATTTACGTTCAGACGAGGAGCGGGGGGGTCAATAATTGATCTCACAATTGCCGCACCTCGCCTCGCTTCAAGGATAAGCGACTGGTCGGTCCTCGAGGTAATAACCTTGAGTGACCACCGGTGCATCGAATTTACACTAGAACGGTGTCAGGCAGTGGATAAGGGTAGGGGCGGCGAAGGAAGGAGCCCCTCCTGGAACACGAGACGACTCAGCAGGGAAAGACTTCGCGAACACCTCGAAGAAACCAGGCTCATCGATGAGCTTGGTTGGGTCTGCCCTGCTGGGTCGTTTGAAGCTGCTGCGCGCTCGGTGAGGCAGAAGGTGGTCGCGGCTTGTGACTACTCGATGCCTCGCCGTAATCGCAGGCAAGCCAAGGGTTCGATGTACTGGTGGAACGACCAGTTGGCAGCCCTACGTCGAGAATGCCTCGCAGCGCGGCGAAAATTCACCCGTTCAAAGGGGGATGCTACGCTGCACGGGGCATGGAAAGGGGCAAAAACAGCTTTGAGGCGAGGCATAAAGAAAAGCCGACTTCAATGCTGGAAAGACTTGATCGGTGAGGTCGAGAAAGATCCATGGGGTCTCGCCTTCAAAATAGTCACCAAGAGATTGGTGACTAGAAGAAAGACCCCGGGCTTGGATAATCCCGATCGAGTCAAGTACATTGTGCGAAGCTTGTTTCCACACGTGGAGCCGTTCCAAAGACAGGACCGAAGTTCCTGCGTGGTCCGGCGCGAAGAACTCTTCACTCTCGAAGAACTAAAGAGAGCGGGTGGAAGGCTTAAGGCAAATACAGCGCCGGGTATCGACGGGGTGCCGAACGAGATCCTCAAAGAGGTGATCGGGGCATACCCGGAGATCCTCCTAGAAGCCTTTAACTCCTGTCTTCGGGATGGGAGGTTCTTCGCAGATTGGAAGAAGCAGAGGTTGGTCCTGCTGAGGAAGGGCAACAAACCTCTAGGGGTTGCCTCGTCGTATAGACCAATATGCTTATTGGATATGATGGGGAAGCTTCTGGAGGAGTTGATTCTACAACGGCTTCAGGCTCTCTTGGTCGGGGAGAACGGGCTCTCGGAAAACCAGTTCGGATTCAGGAAAGGCAGGTCCACTGTGGACGCCATCCAAGCTGTGGTTAACATCGCCACAAATGCGAGAAAAGGAACTGGTAAGCGTAAGGGATTCTGTGCGTTGATTAGCATTGACATACGCAATGCGTTCAATACCGCGAGATGGGACATCTGCATCGAAGCGATGATGCGGAAAAAGGTTCCAGACTACCTGTTGCGAATGATAGATGACTATCTGAGCGACAGGTGGGTGATATACGAGGGCGACAAATGGTCTCTCAAAGAGGAGATGACATGTGGCGCTCCTCAAGGGTCGCGGGTGGGTCCACTCGTTTGGAACATCATGTACGATGACTTTCTGCGCATGGACCTACCTGCTGGAACGAGCATCGTCGGCTTCGCGGATGACGCACTTGTCGTGTGCGCCGCTGACGACGTCGGAATCCTAGAGCTGAGGATCAATGAAAGTCTGTGGCGAGCAAAGCGCTGGTTGGATGGCAGAGGTCTTAAAATGGCCCCTGAGAAAACCGAGGCTTTGCTCGTTACGGACAGGAGATCCTTCCAATATCCGAGGATCGTTCTCGGAGAGCATGAAGTCGAGTGGAAAACAAGCATTAAGTACCTGGGGGTGCAGCTGGATCGTAGGCTTAGCTTTGGCGAACACCTAAAGATCGCAGCTGCCAAAGCCATCCAATGTGGAGCGATCTTGGCCCGGCTTATGCCAAACATTGGTGGACCCAGGGAAGCGAAAAGAAGATTGGTGGCGAGCGTGGTCCATTCGAAGCTGCTTTATGCAGCTCCGGTCTGGGCCAATGCCTTGCAAAACCATGCTATCCAGAAGAAGCTGTTCTCAGCGCAGAGACTTGTCGCGCTGAGAATAGTTTCGGCATATAGAACTATCTCGACGAGCGCTGTGTTGGTCCTGGCGAGCGTCCCGCCAATAGATTTATTGGCGGAAGAAAGGCAGGAAACCTTTCAGCTTCGCAAGGAGCTTACCTGCGCCGACCTGCATGAAATCGCTCGTGCGAAGGAGGCCATCCGCAAGGATGGAAGGCGCAGACTCGTCGAGAAATGGCAGATGAGATGGCATGGTGAGCAGACAGGGAGATGGACCTACCGCCTGATCCCGGAGCTCGCCACCTGGCTGAACAGAAAGCACGGGGAAGTCGGCTTTTACTTGGCGCAAGCGCTCTCGGGCCATGGCTGTTTTAACGCGTACCTGAAGCGCTTTAAGAAGAGAGACGAGGAGACGTGTTGCTACTGCGATTTCCCGGTGGATAACGCAGAGCACGCACTCTTCGTCTGCGCAAAATGGGGTGTGGCTAGGGGGGTCCTCGGTCAGGCGGTGGGTTCCGAACTTACTCCTGACACGATGGTCCCTCTCATGCTCCAGTCTGAACGGTTCTGGACGCTCATCGAGTCATTCGTCACACTTGTGATGAAGACGAGAGAACTTGATGGGCGTCGAGAGCGAAACAACGGGGAGGGCCAGTAGAAATCGCATCGGGGCCTGCACCCGCGGTCCTGCGTCTCGGGTAGACTTTACTGTCCGCGTCGTTCGGGGGAGGAATCTGTTTGTTTCCCCCCTGGGTGGCGCGGCTAGTCGGTTATCCTAGTGGGCGTGTGGCCGCGGATGTAGGTTCCGAGCGAACGGATGACGGAAGAGTCGTACGCGACTTTAATGGAACCAACCACCCGTGAAGTTTAAAGCCGAAAGGCGGTTCCGCGGGTGGTGTATTGGTTCGAGAGAGGGGGTTTTTTGGTTTTAACAGGTATGCCTAGACCCGTCCTAGGAGAGTCCTGTACAACGTCTATAAAAGATTTTGCCATTTTTCCTCCTCACCAAAAAAAAAAAAAATCATATAAGTTAAATTTTATAAAAATATATTACAAAAACCGTCAAATTAAAATATTTTTGAAAAATGTTAATAACTAAAAATAATTAACATTTTTAAACGTTTTTGGTCTTGTTTTAAAGGTAAGTCATCAGGGAAATTTTCCAACTGATAAGATACATTTTCTTGGATTTTACCGTGTGGTCAAACGTAATACAAAATATTCGTAAAGTTTTAAAAAATGTGTAACTTCTTACTGAAATTTTTTAAAAATCAATATGTACCATATTTTAATAAGATTTAGTAATATTTATAAAAATTGAAAGTGGTACAAGTTGTATTGACCCTTAATTTTGATAAAACCTACTTAATGATAATACAGTTGGGCTTCTCAATAAGAGCTGATAAGAGCGCTTACGGGGTTGTAGGAGAAGTAATTTTCGAGAAGTGTGGTATCCCCACTCCTCTACAGAAAAGCTCATGCCCATGAAGTTAGCACAACAACTATGAAAAAACAATGTTTTTTTACATGAAATCGTTTGGTGGTCGTTTGGTGGTGTTAGGTAGTAAAGTTTTGACGTTCGGTGGTCAAAATTTAAAAAATTATGGATTATTCAAATTTGGGGTGCTAACTTCACGCTTGCTCCCCACTTTTTTATATTTACGAAACTTTTTTTCGGGAATCGTTTGGTGGTGTTTGGTAGTCAAAATTGAAAAAGATATGAAATTTTGAAAAAAAATATGTTGCATCCCAACATTTGACTTTTCCGAATTGTTTTGCACCAATCGATTCGAAATCGTTTGGTAGTATTTGGTAGTCCGCTTTCAATATTTGGAAATTAAAAATATCACTCATTATAATTTTTTTAAACAGTTACAAGTGTCAACGCGCAGATTTTTGCGCGCACCCGGCCGCCGTAGCAAGCCGGCGGCGAACTCTCGTATTTACCATTGTCGCGAAAATTTAAAAAATACAGAGAATGTTAGAAACACGACAGATTGTTTATTAATATAGTATTAATGGTAATTAGATAATTAGAAACATGAATAACAAATAATATGATTTATCAAGTTAAATTAAAAATTTCAAGGATTCGAAACCAATCGAATCCTCAAAACAAAAAAAACACAACCAAATTTGGACCAAAATCACCACACCTCAACAGAACACTAGAAAACAAACCATGAGAAAAACAAACAAAAAAGGAGGAAAGAAAAAAGAAGGCAACCTTCCAAAACCCCTTCCTTCTTTTTCTTTCTTTCGTCCTCTTTTGTAATTTATCTCTTTTGTTAATTTATGTGTCATTGCGGGAGTTTTCTAAATAAAGACTTCCAAATGAACGATTGAACTTTATTTTTGACAACTATTTTTAAAGTTATTTTTTATCGATTTTTTAATTGACTTATATTTGTATTTAATTGATTTGATTAATTTATAATCTAGTTTGTGGTAGGTTCCATAAGAAAGATTTTTTAGGATATTGTGATGTATTAAATGTATTGCAAAATGTCGATTGCACAATTTTATTTTACAAGCTGTAATATTATAGAAGTAAACTATATACTAATTTTTCCAAATCATTTCAATCGACCTTGTCAACCTGTGATTTATAATTAACGTCATTTAAGACTAAATGGAATTTTCAATATATATTTTGAAAAAAATTTCTGTGAAAAAAGGAACGCTTCCACTCCGCTGGGATTTTGATATTGACTTTTTTCGAATTTGAATATGCTGTAACATTTCTAATTTTGATTTAATCAAAAAATGTTATCAGGATAATTTGTAGAGATTTATGAGCACTATCAAAAACCAGTATTGGAATTTTTGATTTTTTCAAAAAATTATTTTCAAAAACACAAAAGTAGTGCTCCATCCCTCAATTTTGATTGGATGTGGCTGGTTAACGAACTTGTCCTTACTTTTTCGGCTCCGATAAAGTGTACCAAAGCTAAATTCAATCTGATGATTCTATCGAGAGTTATGCCGCACACGACCTACAGACAGACAGACACTTTCGTAAAAACCATTTTTTCTGACTCAGGGGGTCTCAAAACGTAAAGATTTGATGAAAATTTCGAAAGTCATTTTTCACATAAAACCAATACCTTCTCATCCATGATGAGAATGTAAAAAATAGTACACATGGACTCCCTACTGGGGCTCTGAGTTTTGAGCTCTCCAGAAATGTCTATCGGTTTTTGAGCTTCAATCTTTTACGTCAAAAACCACCCCTAACCTACCACATGCAAATTACTTTGCTAGATAACAATCTTTTCGACAATTTTTCAGACCCGTTAAGAGAACGCATAACTTTTTGTGCAAGGCAACAGATCGACTAAGCAGTCTCATCCTTTTGCTCTTGAAATCAATTGAAGATTAAGTTTTTAAAAATCAAATATAATTATTTGTACTATTTTTCATAAAGAAATTTAGAAGTTTGAATTTTCACGCATTTTTTGTTTTAAGTTTAGACCGTTTCAGAATCTAGGAAAAAATTAATATAATTTTTTTTGGCACATTTTTTTACATATCACGTAAATTTACCTTTAAAATGAGTCGAAGAACATAAAAAAATATCAATTATTCCAAAAGTTATTCATAATTTAAGAAATGTTTAAAATTTGGACATTCTTTATAATATTTTCCTTGAAAATTGACAAAAACAGTTGATCTTGAGGTTGTTTTATGCATAATTTTGAAGTATTTCATGTTATTTTTAAGAAAAAGTTTAAATATATGTATTGTCAATAATAGGAGATTTTATGCGATCAACAAAAACTAAGTGAGTATAATAATTCTGCCACCCACTGTAGACCTGGAGATTTATCCAAATTGAGGTAAATAAAAAAATTATTGTAATCAATCCTGAATTCAATTGCGGTTAAGAAAAAAAACATGATATGATCGCACATCCAACAATTAAATTTGAAAATGAAATATAGACACCTCGTTCAAGCATGAATTAAAATTTCCATTAATTATGATCAATTTATAGATCCTCTTCGGAAATTATTATTGTTAGATCAATTAAATTTGCATAGTTTTGATTCAAATAAAATTTACGTTACTTAATTTAGTATTATTAGTTTATGGGGGTAAAATAACGTTTTTCCAGAAGAGTGTTGTGATTATTTTACGTCATGGTTCAAAAGATGTATAAATTCAAAATTATATGTGTAATTAATGGTATAGCAATTGGATGAGGGAAACAAAAAGCACAAAGCTCAAAATACATCACAAAATAAATCGTAATATTAAGTTTATGGCTAATGAAATAGAAGAAAAAGTAGTTTTGGATATGAACTTTGAAAAGATCATGAATTAATGCAGTCATCTACATATAAGATTGACTAAAACGTTTTGTTTTTATTTTGGAACCTTTAAAAGTTCATGACTTACACAAAAATAAACGCAGAATACTCATCAAACGCATATTTGCAGAAAAATGGGGCTAACTCTGAGAAATTCAACAACCACCCTTCTTGTACATACACTCTCAAAAAACTTTAAAAATCAGCAAAGATAAAGAATTATGGTACATTACTATAATTTTTTATATACTGTGTTTTAATTTACGGAAAATTGTGCCATATAGAAAATTTTTGGTTGCAAAAGTACAAAACTTTAGAAAAACAAGCAAACTTTAGCATAGCTTGTACTTAAGTTTGTTATGATATTTCGAAGTCTCCATTGTTTTTCCAAACTTTCAAATTTTACAAAAATTCAAGTAGCGAAAATTTTAAATATGTTAAATTTAACCGCAAATAAAAACATCTTTAAGGCATCGTCAGTTAGTCACTAAGGATTTGCTATCATACCAAGAAGAGAGACTCAGATGCCCAGTATTTTTGTCATAAATGTTTTTCAGCTCTTGAATATTTTCTTTTGATTTAAATTTAGAAGAATGCAAGGGGCCGTTCACTCTTGCATCTGATTTTAAGTTATGGAAAGATTCAACGCGTTCGTAAATGATGTCAAACGATTTCTTTCCTTAAAATAATTGTAATCTCTCGAATCGCTGTAAAGCATTTTAGCTTGAACGCGCTTCTACACTGAGAGAAATTTCGGGTTTCACAAACCAAATTTTTTTTGTTAAAATCGTCTTTACAAAAAATGTTAAAGTTGTCATGACAATCATGGTAGTGGCTGTCATACTTTGGAAAAGTGTTAAATTGTGTGACTATTACAAGATTTAATAATTGTCACGGCAGGTTTTTACCTCGTTGTAAAAAATGAAAGTTATACTTGATTTGTCTAGCGCAACAGCGAACGCTGCGGTTGTAGTAACCAAAGGAGCTTGGCAGTACATATCAAGAAAATGTATGTGTACTAACCGTTGGGGTACGTATAAAGCTCATTCTAATCATCAACTTTGGTCACAACAACCGAATACACAAAAAAGTCCAAATTACTATCATGATAACTATAAAAGTAGTAGCTTCTCTCAACTTTTTTGGTCAAGGCAACTACTGTACAAAAAATTTATGTTCTATGTGCACAGGAACCAAAGCCGATTTCTCTCAGTGTACGTTATTCTCTTGGGTTGTTTTAGTTTATTTTGGACTATTTTTCATTACATGTAAAAGATTTTAAACGTTGAAATTACTAAATTCAAGAGTGAACAGCCCCCCGGATGAATGTTACATTAAGATTTTGGATAACTTTATGTTCAAACATTGCTTTGAAGTTGGACTGATCATTCAACTACTTGGACAATTTATAGGGAAGTAAGGAGAAATTTGCGTTTAATAGGGTTTGATACTTCCAGTCCCGAAAACAGACTGAATTTAAAAATTGTCGGTTAATTTAGAACAGAGTACTATAAATGAATTCACAAAACACTGAATCAACAGTGATAAAAACTGCTACTTGCTTGTATCTAAGTTTACACTCGAAATTATACGCTAGGGTTTCTCTATTATAAGGCAATATTGAAAAACATTTCATTCGAATAAAATACTCTGAAAGGTTTTTGAACGTAATATTTTTGCAATACATGAATGTGAGTAAAACGTTCCAGTATTTAAAAAACAAAAATTATACCTAAATTTTCATACGAAATTACACCTTTCAATTTCTCTAATATAAAATAAAATTGAAAAATATTTCTTTCCGATAAAATACTATAACAAATTTTTACAATACGTAACATCTTTTATGTGCCACCGGCGCGCAAACTCGTTTTTTCGCTACAGTTAACAGTAGCGCAATGTAGTACATTTCGCCAGAAAGGAATGAAATGTAAAAATTGAACTGCGCATGCGCCCATAGCCATGAAACGAAGCTCAATCCTTCTTATTCTTCTTCTTCTTCGTACAGCGTTAGCATCTTACTGGCAAAGCCGTGTACATTTGAACTGCGCATGCGTCTACTAAAATCCATTACTACTACACAAGATCGATAAAATCATAATGGCCGGGACTAGTCGTGACATATCAAGTGTAATGACTAGCGCCGCAAACAACTACAATACTGGTTTAGATTCCAGTGTACGCATAAAAACTCGTATACGCACCGAAGTCACATAAAATAGAATACGTGCCAATGCACACAATTCGGGTAATTCCGAGACTCGCGACAATGCTCGCAGGACTGATCGCGCGTCGCTCGTCCCGCAATGACCCTCATTCTGCGCCTGGGCACGTAATGTACTATTACATGACAATTTTAATATATACACTCAATTCAGAAATTACAGGTTCATCTGTAGTTTTAGCTGTTGTTGAAGTGTCTTAATTTTTATATGTAATAATAAGTTGTGTAAAAAATGTTTCGTATTTTGAGAGCTTTTTCAAAATATTTTATTATTATGGCATTTGTCAATCAAATATTTCCAAAGTATTTTACTCTATAGTAGGGGTTTGTCGAATTAACTTCACACCAAA
Organism: Diplolepis rosae; assembly: GCA_030998225.1. Lineage (NCBI taxonomy): Eukaryota > Metazoa > Arthropoda > Insecta > Hymenoptera > Diplolepididae > Diplolepis > Diplolepis rosae. The sequence continues at coordinate 20,658,023 of JAPYXD010000704.1, forward strand.
TAAATTTCAAAATGCAAATTTGTATGCGAATTTAAATATAATCTATGCTTTCTTTAATATTCATATCCTTTCTTTACACATCAGACACTACCATTGCAAATATATACTGCTATATATATATATACTACTATATATATACTACAAAAGACGTCAAAATTCAATTTTTAAATAATATTAATAACTTAAGATAATTAACATTTTAGAAACTTTTTAGTTTCAGTTTAAAGGTAAGTCTTGATAGTATTTTGCTACCCAATCCCAAAAAGATATTTTTAAAATTATTTTCCTGAATTTTGCCCTAGGAACAAGCATGGTACTAAAATGTTGTCCAGTTTCAAATAATGACTACTATACATCAATCCTAAAAATCCAAACTCTCAATATTTAGATAAATATCCTTCAATTTCATTAAAATATAATATAGATTGATTTTCAAAAAATTCTTGCAAGAAGCTACACATCTTACAAATTTCACGACTCTTTTGTATCATGTTTGACTCTATGGTAAAATCCAGGAAAAAATTCTAAACATATCTTGATGAGTTGGAAAATTATTCTGAAGACTTAACTTTAAAACGAGACCGAAAACTTTCAAAAATGTTAATTATTTTTAGAGTTATTAACATTTTTAGTAAATATCGAAATTTGACGATTTTTGTAATATAATTTGATAAAATTAATATTTTGTCTTCAACTTGAGACCAGTAGAAGCAGAATTTCATTAACATTCATGTTATTATGAAAAAAACATTTTCAACTTGTTTCTACGAAAATTAAGACGTTTCGACAATAGCTTGAACAACGGGTGTCCGGATACTCTTGAGAGTGAAGATGATTTGAATGGGACATATTTAGATTTTCTGTCTCTTCTGCTGTTGAAGAAGTGTATGTGTCAACAAAAATAATGAAGTGAGACAGAAAATTCTCAGCTCACACCCTTGTGTCTCGCTTACTCTTAGAAAGAGACAGAAAAGTTTGAGACTGTTGCCGTTGGTGGTTTGCTCCTTCAGTAGTGAGTCTGTTTACTCCGAGACAGCAGCGTTTTGATAAAAAGTAAGTAATTTATTATTATTTGTTGAATAAATGTATTAAATTTATTTAAATTATTCAATAAAAAATTTATTCTGAAACTATGTCAGACAAAATTTTTAGATCTTACTGAAACGAACAATTTTGCAAACGTATGTTTTTTTCGTATTTCACATATTATTATTAAAAATAAAGGGTTTGAATATTTTTATAACAAGTGACATCTTTTGTATAAAAAATTTCGATAAATAAATGTAAATTAAGTGTTTGCTGATTTAAGGTAATAGCAATATTAATATTGAAGGGATTTTGAAGAAAAGAAATTAGTTTCCAAGAAAAAAATTTGAAACATAAAAAAAAAATGCATTTAACAAATTTTATTTTTACCCGGACTTGTTTTCTTATCGCTTCATACCAAATTTTAAAAAATGATGTGATTCAATTAAATCACGGATCATTTTTTCAGCAAAAAGGCTTTCTACAATTTAACCTTTTCCATTTTTTGGAAATTATAATAAATTTAAAATCATTGGTATTTATTTGCGATATAAGAGTTTAAAATTGTCTACGAGGACATCTGTCGACAACGTTTCCTGTCTGATACGCGACTAGTGATCCTCCGATAATGTAGGCAGTGACAAAAATTTCAAACTCAACTAATTAATTTGAAATTATAATAAATTCTTTAATGGCTGAAACCATTAAAAATAAATTTTCCAAAACAAAATTCTTGTAAACAAATTGCTGAATTTGGTAATAACTTATTAATTTAAAAAAATTGGAAACGGCTAGGTAAAAATAAAATTTGTTAAATGCAGTTTTTTTATGTTTAAAATATTTTTCTTGGGAATTAATCTCTTTTATTTGGAATGATCTCTTTAATAATAATATTTCTGTTTTTGGAAGCAAAATTATCTATTTTTACCTAAGATCTAATTTTCACAGATAAACTACCTTAAGAAAGTACATAAATTATATTTGAATTCACAAATGAATTTACACCTTAAATTTTTTTGGTATGGTGCTAATTCTACAAAACTTAACTTTTTAAACTTTTATAGAGTAAAATACTTTGAACACAATTTTTTAAAGTACGAGGCATCTTATACATAATGGCAATTTCAATAGATGAATGTAAATGAAGTGTTTGCTGATTTAAGAAAATACATAAATTATATATAAATTTACACCTCAAAATTTTCTTGGTATGAAGCTAAGTCAACAAACCTTTTAGCCCGAGATTCCACTGCAAAGTACCTTCACCGAAATGTTAATAGAAAAAAACGCGTCGAAACATGTGCATTATTCAAGTCCTAACATGAAACTGCTAGGTTGTCTGAGCATAGCCGGGTCCTTATGTCAGTAATTATTTATTGAAAATCCTAATTATGGGAGTTAACTACAATTAAGATTAATAAGATAAACATAGTAACGATTGAAAGTTGTCGACTAGACAAGCGAAAAATTGTAGGGTTGTCAACCCCCAGGTTGGTCTAAACATGGGTTGTTTAAACATTTTAAAGGATTTTTTGGCATACAACTTCACCGGCTGTTTAATAGAATAATAAATACTTGATTCGAAAGCTTATGATCTGCGCTTCGAGAAAATATAGGGTTGTCTACGTCATTCCGGGTCGAAAATGAGACAAACCGACGCGAAAACTTTTCATTTTGCGTGCGCGATAGAAAGGAATGAAGCACCACTGCAACTACAAGTTGAGATCCGAAAAACGGTTTTGCCGTGACTTATTCTTCCCCCCTTGTACTCAAATCTGTAATAGTGAAAATTTCACCATTCGCATTAGTCAAAATGATTTCACCAATGAAAAAGTAGAATTAGTTTTATCACTATTTGAATTACTGAAATCCACTGTTTGAAATAGTAAAATGGACTTTTCGAATTAGTGAAACCCACTATTCTAATTAGTAAAATCCACTTTTTCGAATGCTCAATTTCGCTATTTTTAAAGTGTCCTATTTTCTGTTAATTCTAATAATGAAATTTCACTATGAAATAGTGAAATTCGCACGATGAAAGGTCTCTAACCTAGAATTTCAGAGACCTTTAATCGTGCCTCTCTTTCTCTCTTCAGTAATTGTCTATGCCAATTCGCAACTTTGACGATTGATTACTCTCAAAAATGGGACATTCAAAAATTCTAAAATAATGCTCACAACATGTTCGACATTAAAGGAACGTTTTTACCAAATTTCAAAAAAATCTTATCAAACATTATACACACAAGTACTACTATTAAATAATAATAAACAGGACTTATATCGACCCGTAGTACCGTTTTTACAGCTTTCACACGTACACACACGTTATATCGTTTGTTACCACAATGTTTATCCGTCACATGTGCACATGTTTTAAGTTTCTTCCTTTGTATTTTTTATAGGCAAAAACGTTATTTAGACCAATTTTATCGTTTCACACGTGCAATTCGTTTATATCATTTTTTACCACAATGTTCATCATTCACACGTGCAAATTTTTCAAGTTCCTTCCCTTTGTAATTTTATAGAAAAAATTTTTGTACAGTTTTTATTTTGTGTAAATTTAGTTATTCAGACCAATTTTATAGTTTCACATATACAATTCTTTTATATCATTTTTTACGACAATGTTCATCGGTCACACGTGCACATTTTTTGAGTTTTTTCCTTTTTATTTTTTACAGAAATAAATTCTCACTGATGAGGACTCCAATCTGAGCCGAAACGTTGGAAAATATGAAACTTTGAGTTACATTTTTTCTGGACCCTGAAGCCAACTAAGAACATCAACAATATTTGAATAGGTCACTTTAAAAATAGAGAAATTGACTATTTGAAATAGTGAATTTTACTAATTAGAATAGTGGGTTTCACTAATTCGAAAAGCCCATTTTACTATTTCATACAGTAAATTTCAGTAATTCAAATAGTGATAAAACTAATACTACTATTTCATTAGTGAAATCATTTTGACTAATGCGAATGGTGAAATTTTCACTATTACAGATTTGAGTACAAGGGGGGAAGAATAAGTCACGGCAAAACCGTTTTTCGGATCTCAACTTGTAGTTGCAGTGGTGCTTCATTCCTTTCTATCGCGCACGCAAAATGAAAAGTTTTCGCGTCGGGTTGTCTCATTTTCGACCCGGAATGACGTAGACAACCCTATATTTTCTTGAAGCGCAGATCATAAGCTTTTAAATCAAGTATTTATTATTCTATTAAACAGCCGGTGAAGTTGTACGCCAAAAAATCCTGTAAAATGTTTAAACAACCCATGTTTAGACCCACCTCGGGGTTGACAACCCTACAATTTTTCGCTTGTCTAGTCGTCAACTTTCAATTGTTACTATGTTTATCTTATTAATCTTAATTGTAGTTAACTTCCATAATTAGGATTTTCAATAAATAATTACTGACATAAGGACCCGGATATGCTCAGACAACCTAGCAGTTTCATGTTAGGACTTGAATAATGCACATGTTTTGACGCGTTTTTTTCTATTAACATTTGGGTGAAGGTACTTTGCAGTGGGATCTCGGGCTATAAGGAGTCTGCTCCATCGCATAGCACGGTTCATAAGTAGTTCACTGAATTTTGTTGCGGCCATATTGACTTGTGTTGCGTCTGAGCAATGTTTGGGCATGTTTGAACGTATTTCAAAGGAATTTTTGCAACGTTATGTAACTGTTGATGAAACGTGGATTCATTATTAAACGCCAGAAACGAAAAATCAGTCGAAAATGTGGGCTGAGCCTGGCGAATCTGCGCCGCAAAAAGCGAAGACAGTTCCATCAGCCGGTAAGGTCATGGCCACAATTTTTTGAGACTCACACGGTATAATACACGAGTGCCATTGCAACGATCAAATTATTTGATTTACGCTACGAAATACTTCCTCATCCACCTTATTCCCCAGATTTGGCTCCTTCCGATTATTTTTTATTTCCTAACATGAAAACTTGGCTTGGAGGTAAAAGATTTTCATTGAACGAAGAGATCATTGCTGTGACAAATGAATATTTTGAGGGGTTTGATAAAAATTACTTTTAAGAGGGCATAAAGAAGCTTGAGTAGTTAAAAGAGGACTATGTTGAAAAATAAATTGAAATTTTTTTAATATAAAGTGTTCTTCATTTCAAAGCCACGGACTTATTGAACAGCCCTCGTATATTGCTTTTCATTTAAAAAAATCGCTTATTTCATGATTTGTGATTTTTCAAAAAAAAATGTGATTAGAGAAATCTCAAAAACCTGATGTTCTGGAAAAAACTGGAGGCCAGATTCGGATACAGCATAAAAAACTACTCCGAAAATGACATATCTCATCCCATTAGCCCATAGGTAGGGTGACCATAATTGATTTTCGAAAAGTAGGACAAAAAGGTTTGAAAAATGAGGACAAATTAGAACAAAAATTTATTCAAAAAATAGGACAGAAAAGTTTGGAAAAGAGGACAAAGTAGGACAGAAAAGTTTAAAAAAGAGAACAAGATAGGGCACAAAAGTGACTATTTTATGGAATGTTATCAACGCTTAACATCGTATATTTTCATTTTTGAGCCCTGATGCATTTTAATTCATAATCTATTGAGTTAAAAAATTATTTTTTATTTGTTGAGATTTGCCAATCGACGAAGAAATCGTTAGATGGCATTGAATGATAAAATTTTATACAAAAAAATCCAAAAGTTGATTAAAAGATAAAAATTTATCTTTAAGAAAATCCGGACAAAACCCGGACAAAGTCAAAAATCCTGTAAGACAACTCACACAAGCCCTAAAATGAGGACATGTCCGGGGAAATCTGGACGGATGGTCATCCTACACATAGGTCACTTTTGTTGACCAGTGTTACCAGTATAAATTTTAATTGGTTACGTTATGGCGAAAATTAAGTTTTGCGATAATAATTTACCTCAGGACAGAACCACTAGCAGTTTGTCTGACTGGTGGTTTAATATGGAGGCTTTTACGAAGTGTCTGAGAATTTTTTCATTTGGTTACAAATGATGAAGGGTGTCTTGCAGTGGGCTCCTAGATCATAAGATACGTGTTGACTACGCACTTTGCCCTGGCCTACCTTACACTTTTTCCCTATTTTCGATAGGAAATATTAGAAATAAAATTCCCTTTTCTCAAAACAAGTTGACAATAAAATCAGTAATTTATCAATTTGATATTAAAAATTGTAATTTTACCCCAAAAAATCCGTTATATCGTAGCTTTGCATCAAAATTTTATGAAAGACCTGTTCTAGTATCAGATTTTATAATCGAAAATTTGTCCGTGTATAAATCTTCTGACCAACGTCATACTTAGACTCGAGGTAAGACAACCTAGGAATGATTTTATTATTACAAAAAACGCAAATCGCGAAACAAGAAAAGTGAAGAACAAAATTATTATCAGTGGCCTTAGATGACCCAAGAATTGAAATTAATTCTGTTCCTAATCTTTGCATACGACCCTAGTTAAAATCGAATCACATATTCTTGGTTGATGTCTATCTAGTAATAGTAGATTTTCAACTTCAATCATACCAGGTAATCAAATCTTGCTATGTGTTAAAACATTCAGACTGTCATTACAGGTATTTAAAAAGAATTTTATCAAACTAATATTTATTTCTGAATTATAGGTTCCCTAATGGCAAATAAAAAGAAGCGGCCATTTAAGCCAATATATAAGAAGGCTTGGGAGTCCTTAGCACAATTAAATGGTAAGTACACGAGTTAAATCTAAAAACTTGCCACGTCCTCTCAGAATACACTAATGAAAAATCGAGTTTTCCGCGAGACTTAATAATTTACATTTAAAAAAATTAGGTATCGAAGCAGAATTTTGAGATAAATTTATGTAACTAAAGTGTTATAATTTCTATTCCAGGATGGTTGGCTCCAGTTCCAGAAGACCCAATGAGAGCTCTGTGCCGCTGGTGTGGCAACACAATAGTGGCACACCTCTCAATGTTGAAAAGACATGGGCTAACGACAAAACATAAAAAGATGAAGGGGCGTCACCATGCCTCGGCTGCTGGGCCAGGTTTAGCCAGATAAATTCAAAGGTACACGTCTTGATGCGAGTCTCCCATCCTGATTCTCGTATCCATGGACGTAGCAAACCTTTCAAATATGGGGGTAATTTCATTACAAATGCCGACTTGTATGAAAAATTTGCCGATTATATAATTTTTTCAGTACATGACAATATTGCTTTTTTCGGATGAAAAAATTTCTCGAAAACCGATTTCCGACTCACATCAATAAACTTCTGAATCTTCTCATGTATAGTACACTTTCGTGACGAATGCTTGCACCTTTTGAGGATGCTGATTAATTGGTTGAAGTACACTAAATTCAAAAACAAATACGTACAGCTTATACATATTTATTAAACATTCGGAAATCATTTTTCATCATAATTTGGTTAACAACTTTGGCGAATTAAAAATTTGAAAACTGTTCGCATTTTATTATTAATAACCAATTGGTTATCCGTCTTTATAAAGGAAAGAAACAAACGAAAATTCCAGCCTGTTGTTTACAAATTTCTAAGTTTTTCGTCCATTTTATCCGGTTTTCTATATACAGTGAATTCTACATATTTTTTCCAATTCGTGTTGTTGCTTACTGGACTTCTTCATTTTGAATTGCAAGCGATGAGATAGGTTTTTGAGTTTCATTATCCTTATTTTAACTATCTTCTACATTTTTATTTTTTACGAAAATTTTGAATCAATCTTTTAAATTATGGCACTGAAGAGGGCTTCCATATGTGGCCGAAACGTTTGCCTTCTCTCTTTTGCGATTTTTATCATAAATAACATTGATAATTTAAATAGAAGAAAATGAAAAGAAACTAATCCAATGACAAAAAAATGAGAAATTAACAAAAATTCTGTGAATTTTGGGTCAATATAATAGCAGACATGTCATCAAACATGTCACATTACAATTACAACTTAAAATCAACCAAATAAAACTAATCGCCGAAAAGAAATTGCGAATTATTTACTATCATTCTTTTTATAAAACCATGAGATCTTTCTGAGATAAGCCAATTTTTGTTGGAAAAATGATGAATTTACCAAATTTCGCGTACATTATGCTGAATAAAAAAAGCTCTTTCGTCTAATTTCATAATAGACTAGCATCTAGTTGGCATTTCAAATGATAATTTCGTAAATGCCGACTTACGATTTTAAAGAAAATTCGAGAAATTTTTTAGAAAAATTATGTATGAGATGAGAAATCAAATGAACGTTTCGCATGTCAAAAATATCCCAACCTGAAAGCTTTCACAAAATGCCGACTTCTTCTCATCATCACATAAAATTTCAGTAAACAATGGTGAAAAGCAGGATAAGCGACATACTGAAACGAAACTAGAAGTTGGCTGCAATAATGAAAAACGCTACGAGCAAAATGGTAGTTTTCGACAGCAGCCCGTTGAACGGCACACATCTGTACACAAACCTGATTGCAAGAGTAAAAGAATGAGACCTCTTAGTCGATATTTTGCAGTGCACAAAAAGTTATGCGTTCCCTTACCGGGTCTGTTCAATAAAGGAAGACTATAAGGCACGATCCTGTGGCAGTATAACGCGGGATAAAATCAATCCACCTTCTCCAAAATCAATGCTTCTTTGTACCACAACCGAAGATAAGTGGAGGGAGCAGCAAAAACAATGGGGTGACGTCGAACAACACCATCGTGCTAGTGACGGAGATCTCAATCAAAATTTGGGACTTTCACATTTTGTTCAAGGAAGCTTGGTTGGAAAAGGTTGTTCTGGTATTCCAACTGTCTGCCACATTCATCTGGGTGACGCTTCGAAGTGTTGCAGTCTTTGTTAGTCACAATTGATGGCTTTAAAATGAACAACTTCAAGTCGGAGCTTCAGTATCGTCAAGTTAACTCAATTGCCATAGACTGGAAATAAAAATAATTCGTAAGTGTTATTCAAAACATTAAAAATATTGCGCTAATAGTTGTCATCTTAATTTCTATAACATGGACTACGCAAAAAACGCAATGAGGTTTCGAATATTGTTAAGATTAACTGTCAAACGATTAATTTGGTTAATTGGTCAAATATTTGGCCTAATCGTTTCATATTTTTTTTGGTTCTTTATTTAATTAATTGCTTTAGGTTTGACAATCGTCTTTCGATTTCCCTATCACTCGAAGTATTTATTGCCTTTATATTTTTTATACTAAATTGTATATTTGAAACAACTGCAGAGTTCTGACATAAAGGATAATAACTGAGCACTACATTTAGACAACTACGATTATTTCACCAATTTATTTATCTCTTCGTACTAACGAAGGAAAGGTTGACCTATTCCGGCATACTGTTTATCACGACCGCTCCGTAGGAGATGTATCTAGTCCGTGTGAACAAACTTGTATTAAATGTTGCAGAGTTTATTATTATTAAAATGAATAATAATAGAAATGCATACATAAGAATATATTATATATGTATATTATTTTAATATTATATTTCTATGATTACTGCTACAAAATGCGAAAATGTCCAGTGTTGTAATAACAATTCACCTTAAACTTATAAGAAGCTCGCTGCCTTTGTAAATGTCAAATATTTTGGTTCAAGTCTCGTCCGACAAGGATAATTTTTAAATTTCTTTCTAATAGCATAAAACCGTACAGGAAGATGCAGAAAATCATTTAAAAATAAAGGAACCCTCACGGGAACCTGTACATGTTCATGGACGTCCTGAATGGATACCAAGGATCATGAATGGGAACTTGTAATCCAGCACAGTTTTCCGCGTATCATTTTTATCATTGCTTAATATTATCAACAATTATTAGCAGCAATATATCTTTGATAACTTTTTTTCTTTTATCACCACGAAGATTCGATTCACTAGCAAGAAACTCAGCCCCTTGTGGAACCCTGGTGGATTAGTTCTATGCAAATTCATGTACGTGATCTTCTACAGGATCCTGTAAAAGGAGAGAAGCCATCAAACATATATTGCTGCTAATAGTTGTTGATAATATGAAGCAATATCATGAAACCAATACGCAGGAAACTGAGCTGGATCCTCTATAAGTTCCCGTTCATCGTCCCTGGTAGCCATTCAGGACGTCCATGAGCATGTGCAGGTTCCCGTGAAGGTTCCTTTATTTTTAAATGATCTACATGTTCCTGTACGGTATTGTGTTTTAGTTTATTATGCTGAACGTGTAGCTTTTCTTGTACGAGACCTGGTCATATTTTTTGTGCTGATTCAAGATCAGGTACATGGTTTTTCAGCTGGGCAGTCTTGCACTTGTTAGTTTATTCATATATGTATTATCTTTGTACCTAGTCTGTGTGAACAAACTTGTATTAAATGCAGTAAAGTTTATTACTTGTATATTTTGGGGTCTTTGACGAAGCGGGCATAAAGGGAAGTATAAGTTCGGGTTAGAGAAACACGAAAAGACATTAGCGTGTCTCTGTCAAGCGATCGTCGGTTGTCTGTAGAAACATACACAAGGATGTATTAGCTTACGTGTATGCATGTTTGCGAAAGAAAACTGACAACCGCTCGATAGAGACACTTATTGACTCTCCTGTCTTTTTCTCACGGGCACTTATGCTTTCACTATTACCGCTTCGAAAAAGAACTTACTGTATGTTTTCACATGTATGGAATTCGTCCAAATACATCTTCGATATCGATTTTTGCTATACATTCTACATTCGTCCGAAGCAATTTTTAACATACGTTAGCGAATTGTGTTTCATGCAAAACTCATTTAATATAAATATTAAATGAGGGAATGAATATTAAAAAATCTAATATACTATTGAAAATTTTGTTATTTGTATACAATGAGAGCGTTCTGTTTCAATAATTTGTTGATTGTATAATAAAAGAGTCTAGTTTCCTGTAAAATGAATTCAATGTTTCGTAGTTATCAGTATTACACTGAGAAAAAAATGCTATTGAATCAAAAGAATTTCTTTCCAAAAGCATGCATATCATGGATTCAAATAAATATGCTATAGAATTAGTAACATATTTATTGGTTCTTGTAGTATATTTTTATGAATAAATAGTATACATGCTTTTGGAAAGAAATGCTTTTGATTCAATAGCATTTTTTTCTTATAGTCAGTGTACAAGTACGAAATTTGAGACTAATTATTTTTATGTATTTAAGTTAATTATGCGTTTTTGAAATTTATTTAGTTTTATTATTTATTATTATTTGTGTCTTATTCTGTTAATGGTATAACAAAAAAGGAAAAATACTATAAACAGATTTTTTTGTTAAACCTTTGTAATAAGTTATATTTTCACTGTTATTTAACCAAAAAATTTTATCAAGTTCACGTTCAGAAGATATTCAATGTTATTATATATTCATGTATTACTTTCTAAAATGCATGGAGTTAATTCAATTTGTTCATAGAGTTCATAGGAATAAGATATGTACGAAACAAATTTCAAATATTGGAATTAAAAGTACACAATCTCTCTTCAATATAAAGTAGAATCCGTTCAAATTAAATGAGGTGATTTGTACGCAAAGAGAGTGTTATGTTTCAATAATTTGTTGATTGTATAATAAAAGAGTCTAGTTTCCTGTAAAATTTATTTGTTTTGGGCTCCCGTCAGTATTAACAATTTGACACCGACGTTCATCGGTACTTTATAGTTTGATAGCTGATTCTACCTTACAATACATTATTTTTTCTTTTTCCAAACAGCAACTTAAGTTTGAAATTGAACAATAAATTATTGTCGTCCTATATTACCTATTATCTATTGTAACCTTAATATTTGGGGCTGAGTGTATTACTTTAACATATTTAAATATCATTTGATTTAATACCAAAAGTAATAATGATCCTTCGATAATGTATGCAGTGGAAAATATTTCGAACTCAACTAATTTGAAATAAAAATAGCATCAAGAAAAAGTGACTGTTTTTTTTTGGCGAGACATTTAACAAAGTTAAACAACTATTGGGTCATGAAGTATGAAGTTGGAAGTTCGGATTGAAAAGTTTGCATTATTGTTCTTCATATAAAATAACATTTCAATTATTTCAAAGTATGCTCCTGAGGCATCGATACACTCATGCCATTTCAAATGGTCTCTGCTGTGATCGATTGACCAGGTTTTATGAAGCAATAATGAATTAAACCGTGGCTGCTCCACCAAGCAGTAACCATGAGCTTCTTTTGATTAATGATTGGTTTTGCGCTGCGCTTTGGTGCTTCATCCTTATGTAACCAGCTTGCTGAACGCTCACGACTATCATAGAAGATCTATTTTTCATTTAACCCTTTAACGCCCAGATGTGCAGAATTTTCACGTTGACTACAATGTCGTACCATTTATAGAAAAATGATAAAAAAGGATCGGAAACTCCATATCCTACCGTTTTTGGGGTCGCTCTTTCGAATGGCGCAGTCAGAATTCTCAAAAAATGACGCTAAACCCTTTATTCTCCCAAAAATACCCCAAAAAACGCTATTTTTGGGGTACGATTTTTTTTTTTAATTTAAATTTTCACTATGTTCCCGACACTTAGGCAACTTCTAACATATCAGAAACGTGTTCTCGAGACCTGTACTTTCAAAATATGCATTGAAATATTTTGTTTTTCTTTGTTCTCTAATTCAAAATGGCGTCTGGACGTTTGAAAATTTTTGAAATTGAGAATATTGATCCTATTTAGGATTTTCCAGGTTACTTCGTAGTGTGATCATACAAATAAGTTATTACGAGTTTTGTCTCACCAATTATGATTTGCGGAAGCAATATTAGCCCATAAAATTAAAATTCAAGATGGCGGCTGCCATGAAGCTAGTAGAAATACGTATATTTCGAGTTTTATTACAAACCAGGATGGTGTAAAATTTGCCAATTAGCAATCTCATAGATTTTAGTCATCACTAAATTCGAATCTTAGGTGAGTTTTTCGGAATTTAAAATGGCTGATCCAATATGGCGGACCCGTTATGTAAAATTTGATATTCCCGAAATAAAAAAATACTGCCGCATTCTACGCAAAATTTAAAATCAAAATTATTCTCGATGTTTTTTTTATTACAAGAGTTGTTTTCGAGAAAAAAATTCCAAAATTATGAGGCTTCCCGAAATTATTAGAAATTTGAGTATGTATGACAAATTTAAAATTTAAATTAAAAAAAAAATCGTACCCCAAAAATAACGTTTTCTTGGGTGTTTTTGGGAAAATAAAGGGTTTAGCGTCATTATTTGAGAATTCTGACTGTGCCATTCGAAAGAGCGACCACAAAAACGGTAGGATATGGAGTTTTCGATCCTTTTTCATCTTTTTTCTATAAATGGTATGACATTGTAGTCAATGTGAAAATTCTGCACATCTGGGCGTTAAAGGGTTAAGTAAAGATCAAGCTTTTTTACATTGTTGATTTGACGTAAATGATCCTATATACCCGTGTAGAAATTTCGATAGGGGCCTAGTGGGGCCCTGACGAGTTTGCCCTATTTCTAGTAGTAAAGGCCCTGGTGTCATTTTTGCAGATAAGTGAACTGCAGGAACATAGGTAAATCAAATAAGAGCAGTAGTTGAATCGATGAATATTCTTACTACATTTCAAAAATTTATTTACTTTCAAGTAGACACTAACTTACTATTTTTATATACACACTTACCCACAAGCACACACCTCCCTTTACACTACACAAACGCCCAAGTGCGAATTGGCGAAGGTGATAATACGGCACAATATTGGCCCAATCTCGGCAGCCAAGAGTCGGCTATTGTTATTGGGCCAGTGTCACTGTTTGCATCCGTCAAGTGCTGGGCCGACGACTGTGGCTTTTTTCGACTGTTTACAATTACCGACCTTCAGCCGAAACTTAGCCCAGTATTGGCCCTATACCAAGCCGATTGTAATTTTTACTATGTCATCTAGTTTCTGAAATTAGAAGAGCCAGATTCGGGCTCATGGACGGCACATTACAGGGCCATATGTCATTTTTACTACGACAAACCATTCTAGAAGTGAGAAAACCACAGTTCGGCATAGCATAGGCCCGTTGCTATGCCGAAAACAAGTGCTGGCGGCCAGAGTTTGGGCCAGAATTGGCCGCCAAGTGCATACCGGAGTTATCATTTCAGCAACGGCACGATATTGGCAGCCGATCTTCGGCAAATTTTTGGCGATGCTGGGCCAGTGTTGGCCCGTATCTACCTTCGCACTTGGGCGCTCATTTAGGCAGTATTAAAAATTATTCTTAACGCTGCGACTTCGAACCCTCTCTACTTATAATTAACGCATTACTAACCTAACGACTAAGCCTCTCGGCTGCGCATGCTTGGAATACGAGAAAGAAAATAGCGTTTATAACCTTCAAGTATAGAAGGGCCGTGTAAGAAGTGTATGGGCCCCGTGTAATCGACAATTTTCAAATTTTATGCCAACTTATGATTCTGATTAAAATTTTTAAGATTTTTAATTATTAAATCGATTTTCTATATAATAAAATATTTCTGAAAGAAACAGATCAAATTTTTGAATTAAAGAACATTACATAATATATTGGTTGAGTTTGGAATTTTTGTCACTGCCTACATTATCGTAGGATCACTAGTCGCGTATCAGATAGGATACGTTGTCGACAGGTGTCCTCGTAGACAATTTTAAACTGCTATATCGCAAATAATGCAAATGAATTCAATATTCAAAGAATTTGATAATCTGTTTGTGGAAAAAAAAGACACTTTCGACTGCAATGGGATTCGATCCCAGGTCTTTCGATTGCCGGTTGACTGCTCTAACCACTGAGCTAGACAGGCGTCTGACATCTCCTTCAACACAGGAAAATCTGTTTATATCGCCTAGTGGCTTAGCCTTGCGGCTGTAAATAATTTCAAATTAATTAGTTGAAATTGGAATTTTTGTCTTTAATTTTTGTTTTCAAGAGTAAAATCAGCGTATGTTCAGAATCTAAAAAATTTGAGTTTCTAAAATTAATTAGGTGAGTTTGAAATTTCGAAAGACCTGGGCTCGAATCCCAGCGCAGTCGAAAGAATCTTTTTTCCACAGAAAGATATTCAAATTCTTTTAATATTTGAGTTTTTTCATTTTCAAAAATATGATGAAACTTTTGAATCAAGAAAATTATTTCATAAAAGAATTATGCATTCAAGTTCGCAATAAGTAATTCCAATCAATGAAATACTATTTAAAAAAATAGTACACCTATTTACATGTCATAATTATAATTATAATTACGTGTATAACTACTCTTATGTAGTAACTTCTAATGCTTATGCTTACTATAAAAGCTTCAATTGATTTTACTATTCACCCCATGTTATTGGAACTACATGTTTAGTTATTGTTACTTCATAGACACAATCAGATACACATACACACACATGCTCGCATATGATTATTATGATTACATACGAATTCGAGGCACAATTATAAAAAAGTTTTCTTATAAGTGCTTGATTCCTCTTAAGTATTGATCTTATCCGAGACGGTGTTTAGAACATCTCCATTTTTCTCAGATAAGACAAAACTTCAATGGGAATAGAGAAGAAAGGTTATGTTGTACCTAATGGACCTGACTTTAACCACAAATATTACAAGTAGGGATTCTCTAGTCGGGGCCCGCCAGATACAAACAGATTTTCCATACTTAAGCGAAACAAGGAATTCCTCACTGGTTCCTGACAGAGCCCCTATCAGTTTCTTTTAGCCTAGAAATACTAATTGGGTGAACCTGAGCTCAAAAAAACTGTACTTATAATAGTCCAAAGTCGCGAAACTGAGAAAAGTCGGTTTGTTCTTTTTAGCGATTATTCTGAATAATCTATGCTGTATATCAACCCCAACTCCGATCCAGCTAACTCTATAGACTTAGAGCTTTGTCCCCAGTACACTCGCTAGCACCTCGGCTCAACATAACTGTACTTATAAAAGTCCAAAGTCGCAAAACTAAGAAAAGTCGTTCGTATTCTGAGTACCTTCGCAAGCACCTCTGCTCAACAGAACTGTACTTATAAAAGTCCAAAGTTGCGAAAGTGAGACAAGTCGGTCCGACCCATTCAGTGATCTCGCCCTGATGCCAAGGAATGGAAGTCAATAAGAAAGTTAATCTATGCTGTATATCAACCCCAACTCCGATCAAGCTAACTCTATAGACTTAGAGCTTTGTCCCCAGTACACTCGCTAGCACCTCGGCTCAACATAACTGTACTTATAAAAGTCCAAAGTCGCAAAACTAAGAAAAGTCGTTCGTATTCTGAGTACCTTCGCAAGCACCTCTGCTCAACAGAACTGTACTTATAAAAGTCCAAAGTTGCGAAAGTGAGACAAGTCGGTCCGACCCATTCAGTGATCTCGTCCTGATGCCAAGGAATGGAAATCAATAAGAAAGTTAACTGGAAAAAGACCAACAGCCTGTTAGGGTGGGAGTAGAAATTATGTATCTACTACTTTGAAAGTCGTGACTTCGGAATAAAACATCCAACAATATAAAAATATCATTATACAGAAGTCTATGCAACACTTCTTTGCGTGCTCAGTTCCAGCTGACTCTGGTGACTCGGAGCATTGTCCTGAGTACCCTCCCATGAACTTGGGCTCAATCAAACTTAACTTCTATTAGACCAAAGTCGCAAATCTGAGAAAAGTCGGTCTGTTCCTTCTAGCGATTATATTGATCAATCTATGCTATATATTAAAACCATTTCCGATCCAGCTGACTCTAGACACTTAAAGCTTTATTCCGAGTTTCCTCCCAAGAACTTCTGGCTCAACCAAACCTTACTTATAATAGTCCAAAGTCGCAAATTTGAGAAAAGTCGGTCTGTTCCTTCCAGCGATTATCTTGATCAATCTATGCTATATATTAAAACCATTTCAGATGCAGCTGACTCTAGAGACTTAAAGCTTTATTCCGAGTTTCATCCCAAGAACCTGGGCTCAACCAAACCTTACTTATAATTGTCCAAAATCGCAAATTTGAGAAAAGTCGGTATGTTCCTTCTAGTGGTTATCTTGATCAATCTATGCTATATATTAAAACCATTTACGATGCAGCTGACTCTAGAGACTTAAATCTTTATTCTGAGTATCCTCCCAAGAACCGAGGCTCACCAAACCTTACTTATAATAGTCCAAAGTCGCAAATCTGAGAAAAGTCGGTCTGTTCCTTCTAGCGATCATCCTGTATAATCTATGCTATATATTAAAACCATTTCCGATCCAGCTGACTCTAGACACTTAGAAATTTATTCTGAGTACCTTAGCAAGCACCTCTGCTCAACATAACTGTACTTATAAAAGTCCAAAGTAGCAAATCTGAGAAAAGTCGGTCTGTTCCTTCTGGCAATTATCCTGAATAATCTATGTTATATATTAAAACCATTTCCGATGCAGCTGACTGCAGAGACTTAAATCATTATTCCGAGTATCCTCCCAAGAACCTGGGCTCAACCAAACTTTACTTATAATAGTCCAAAGTCGCAAATCTGAGAAAAGTCGGTCTGTTCCTTCTGGCAATTATCCTGAATAATCTATGTTATATATTAATACCAACTGTCATCCAGCTGAGTCTAGAGACTTAAAGCGTTAATCCGAGTAACCTCCCAAGAACGTGGGATCAACCAAACTTTAATTATATTGGTCCAAAATCGCAAATCTGAGTAAAGTCGGTCTGTTCCTTCTAGCGATCATCCTGTATAATCTATGCTATATATTAAAACCATTTCTGATCCAGCTGACTCTAGACACTTAGAACTTTATTCTGAGTACCTTAGCAAGCACCTCTGCTCAACAGAACTGTACTTATAAAAGTCCAAAGTTGCGAAAGTGAGACAAGTCGGTCCGACCCATTCAGTGATCTCGTCCTGATGCCAAGGAATGGAAATCAATAAGAAAGTTAAATGGAAAAAGTCCAACAGCCTGTTAGGGTGGGAGTAGAAATTATGTATCTACTACTCTGAAAGTCGTGACTTCGGAATAAAACATCCAACAATATAAAAATATCATTATACAGAAATCTATGCAACACTTCTTTGCGTGCTCAGTTCCAGCTGACTCTAGAGACTTAAATCTTTATTCCGAGTATCCTCCCAAGAACCTGGGCTCAACCAAACCTTACTTATAATAGTCCAAAGTCGCAAATCTGAGAAAAGTCGGTCTGTTCCTTCTAGCGATCATCCTGTATAATCTATGCTATATATTAAAACCATTTCCGATCCAGCTGACTCTAGACACTTAGAACTTTATTCTGAGTACCTTTGCAAGCACCACCGCTCAACAGAACTGTTCTTATAAAAGTCCAAATTTGCGAAAGTGAGACAAGTCGGTCCGACCCATTCAGTGATCTCATCCTGATGCCAAGGAATGGAAATCAATAAGAAAGTTAACTGGAAAAAGTCCAACAGCCTGATAGGGTGGGAGTAGAAATTATGTATCTGCAACTCTGAAAGTCGTGACTTCGGAATAAAACATCCAACAATATAAAAATATCATTATACAGAAATCTATGCAACACTTCTTTGCGTGCTCAGTTCCAGCTGACTCTAGAGACTTAAATCTTTATTCCGAGTATCCTCCCAAGAACCTCTGGCTCAACCAAACCTTACTTATAATAGTCCAAAGTCGCAAATTTGAGAAAAGTCGGTCTGTTCCTTCTAGCGATCATCCTGTATAATCTATGCTATATATTAAAACCATTTCCGATCCAGCTGACTCTAGACACTTAGAACTTTATTCTGAGTACCTTTGCAAGCTCCACCGCTCAACAAAACTGTTCTTATAAAAGTCCAAATTTGCGAAAGTGAGACAAGTCGGTCCGACCCATTCAGTGATCTCGTCCTGATGCCATGGAATGGAAATCAATAAGAAAGTTAACTGGAAAAAGTCCAACAGCCTGATAGGGTGGGAGTAGAAATTATGTATCTGCAACTCTGAAAGTCGTGACTTCGGAATAAAACATCCAACAATATAAAAATATCATTATACAGAAATCTATGCAACACTTCTTTGCGTGCTCAGTTTCAGCTGACTCCAGAGACTTAAATCTTTATTCCGAGCATCCTCCCAAGAACCTGGGATCAACCAAACTTTACTTATAATAGTCCAAAGTCGCAAATCTGAGAAAAGTCGGTCTGTTCCTTCTAGCGATCATCCTGTTTAATCTATGCTATATATTAAAACCATTTCGGATCCAGCTGACTCTAGACACTTAGAACTTTATTCTGAGTACCTTTGCAAGCACCACCGCTCAACAGAACTGTTCTTATAAAAGTCCAAATTTGCGAAAGTGAGACAAGTCGGTCCGACCCATTCAGTGATCTCATCCTGATGCCAAGGAATGGAAATCAATAAGGAAGTTAACTCGAAAAAGTCCAACAGCCTGATAGGGTGGGAGTAGAAATTCTGTATCTGCAACTCTGAAAGTCGTGACTTCGGAATAAAACATCCAACAATATAAAAATATCATTATACAGAAATCTATGCAACACTTCTTTGCGTGCTCAGTTCCAGCTGACTCTAGAGACTTAAATCTTTATTCCGAGTATCCTCCCAAGAACCTCTGGCTCAACCAAACCTTACTTATAATAGTCCAAAGTCGCAAATTTGAGAAAAGTCGGTCTGTTCCTTCTAGCGATTATTTTGATCAATCTATGCTACATATTAAAACCATTTACGATGCAGCTGACTCTAGAGACTTAAATCTTTATTCCGAGTATCCTCCCAAGAACCTGGGCTCAACCAAACCTTACTTATAATAGTCCAAAGTCGCAAATCTGAGAAAAGTCGGACTGTTCCTTCTAGCGATCATCCTGTTAAATCTATGCAATATATTAAAACCATTTCCGATCCAGCTGACTCTAGACACTTAGAAATTTATTCTGAGTACCTTAGCAAGCACCTCTGCTCAACATAACTGTACTTATAAAAGTCCAAAGTTGCGAAAGTGAGACAAGTCGGTCCGACCCATTCAGCGATCTCGTCCTGATGCCAAGGAATGGAAATCAATAAGAAAGTTAACTGGAAAAAGTCCAACAGCCTGTTGGGGTGGGAGTAGAAATTATGTATCTGCTACTCTGAAAGTCGTGACTTCGGAATAAAACATCCAACAATATAAAAATATCATTATACAGAAGTCTATGCAACACTTCTTTGCGTGCTCAGTTCCAGCTGACTCTAGAGACTTAAATCTTTATTCCGAGTATCCTCCCAAGAACCTGGGCTCAACCAGACCTTACTTATAATTGTTCAAAATCGCAAATCTGAGATAAGTCGGTATGTTCCTTCTAGCGATTATCTTGATCAATCTATGCTATATATTAAAACCATTTCCGATGCAGCTGACTCTAGAGAACTAAAGCTTTATTCCAAGTGCCCTCCCAAGATCCTGGGCCAACCAAAGTTTACTTATATTAGGCCTAATTCACAAATCTGAGAAAAGTCGGTCTGTTCCTTCTAGCGATCATCCTGTATAATCTATGCTATATATTAAAACCATTTCCGATCCAGCTGACTCTAGACACTTAGAACATTATTCTGATTACATTAGCAAGCACCTCTGCTCAACCAAACTTTACTTATATTAGTCCAAAATCGCAAATCTGAGAAAAGTCGGTCTGTTCCTTCTAGCGATTATCTTGATCAATCTATGCTATATATTAAAACCATTTCCGATGCAGCTGACTCTAGAGAACTAAAGCTTTCGTCCAAGTGCCCTCCCAAGATCCTGGGCTCAACCAAACTTTACTTATATTAGTCCAAAGTCGCAAATCTGAGAAAAGTCGGTCTGTTCCTTCTAGCGATCATCCTGTATAATCTATGCTATATATTAAAACCATTTCCGATCCAGCTGACTCTAGACACTTAGAACTTTATTCTGAGTACCTTTGCAAGCACCACCGCTCAACAGAACTGTTCTTATAAAAGTCCAAATTTGCGAAAGTGAGACAAGTCGGTCCGACCCATTCAGTGATCTCGTCCTGATGCCAAGGAATGGAAATCAATAAGAAAGTTAACTGGAAAAAGTCCAACAGCCTGATAGGGTGGGAGTAGAAATTATGTATCTGCAACTCTGAAAGTCGTGACTTCGGAATAAAACATCCAACAATATAAAAATATCATTATACAGAAATCTATGCAACACTTCTTTGCGTGCTCAGTTCCAGCTGACTCTAGAGACTTAAATCTTTATTCCGAGTATCCTCCCAAGAACCTCTGGCTCAACCAAACCTTACTTATAATAGTCCAAAGTCGCAAATTTGAGAAAAGTCGGTCTGTTCCTTCTAGCGATCATCCTGTATAATCTATGCTATATATTAAAACCATTTCCGATCCAGCTGACTCTAGACACTTAGAACTTTATTCTGAGTACCTTTGCAAGCACCACCGCTCAACAGAACTGTTCTTATAAAAGTCCAAATTTGCGAAAGTGAGACAAGTCGGTCCGACCCATTCAGTGATCTCGTCCTGATGCCAAGAAATGGAAATCAATAAGGAAGTTAACTCGAAAAAGTCCAACAGCCTGATAGGGTGGGAGTAGAAATTCTGTATCTGCAACTCTGAAAGTCGTGACTTCGGAATAAAACATCCAACAATATAAAAATATCATTATACCGAAATCTATGCAACACTTCTTTGCGTGCTCAGTTCCAGCTGACTCAAGAGACTTAAATCTTTATTCCGAGTATCCTCCCATGAACCTCTGGCTCAACCAAACCTTACTTATAATAGTCCAAAGTCGCAAATTTGAGAAAAGTCGGTCTTTTCATTCTAGCGATTATTTTGATCAATCTATGCTACATATTAAAACCATTTACGATGCAGCTGACTCTAGAGACTTAAATCTTTATTCCGAGTATCCTCCCAAGAACCTGGGCTCAACCAAACCTTACTTATAATAGTCCAAAGTCGCAAATCTGAGAAAAGACGGTCTGTTCCTTCTAGCGATCATCCTGTTTAATCTATGCTATATATTAAAACCATTTCCGATCCAGCTGACTCTAGACACTTAGAAATTTATTCTGAGTACCTTAGCAAGCACCTCTGCTCAACATAACTGTACTTATAAAAGTCCAAAGTTGCGAAAGTGAGACAAGTCGGTCCGACCCATTCAGTGATCTCGTCCTGATGCCAAGGAATGGAAATCAATAAGAAAGTTAACTGGAAAAAGTCCAACAGCCTGTTGGGGTGGGAGTAGAAATTATGTATCTGCTACTCTGAAAGTCGTGACTTCGGAATAAAACATCCAACAATATAAAAATATCATTATACAGAAGTCTATGCAACACTTCTTTGCGTGCTCAGTTCCAGCTGACTCTAGAGACTTAAATCTTTATTCCGAGTATCCTCCCAAGAACCTGGGCTCAACCAGACCTTACTTATAATTGTTCAAAATCGCAAATCTGAGATAAGTCGGTATGTTCATTCTAGCGATTATCTTGATCAATCTATGCTATATATTAAAACCATTTCCGATGCAGCTGACTCTAGAGAACTAAAGCTTTATTCCAAGTGCCCTCCCAAGATCCTGGGCCAACCAAAGTTTACTTATATTAGGCCTAATTCACAAATCTGAGAAAAGTCGGTCTGTTCCTTCTAGCGATCATCCTGTATAATCTATGCTATATATTAAAACCATTTCCGATCCAGCTGACTCTAGAGACTTAAAGCTTTATTCCGAGTATCCTCCCAAGAACCTCTGGCTCAACCAAACCTTACTTATAATAGTCCAAAGTCGCAAATTTGAGAAAAGTCGGTCTGTTCCTTCTAGCGATCATCCTGTATAATCTATGCTATATATTAAAACCATTTCCGATCCAGCTGACTCTAGACACTTAGAACTTTATTCTGAGTACCTTTGCAAGCACCACCGCTCAACAGAACTGTTCTTATAAAAGTCCAAATTTGCGAAAGTGAGACAAGTCGGTCCGACCCATTCAGTGATCTCATCCTGATGCCAAGGAATGGAAATCAATAAGAAAGTTAACTGGAAAAAGTCCAACAGCCTGATAGGGTGGGAGTAGAAATTCTGTATCTGCAACTCTGATAGTCGTGACTTCGGAATAAAACATCCAACAATATAAAAATATCATTATACAGAAATCTATGCAACACTTCTTTGCGTGCTCAGTTCCAGCTGACTCTAGAGACTTAAATCTTTATTCCGAGTATCCTCCCAAGAACCTGGGCTCAACCAAACCTTACTTATAATAGTCCAAAGTCGCAAATCTGAGAAAAGTCGGTCTGTTCCTTCTAGCGATCATCCTGTTAAATCTATGCTATATATTAAAACCATTTCCGATCCAGCTGACTCTAGACACTTAGAACTTTATTCTGAGTACCTTTGCAAGCACCACCGCTCAACAGAACTGTTCTTATAAAAGTCCAAATTTGCGAAAGTGAGACAAGTCGGTCCGACCCATTCAGTGATCTCGTCCTGATGCCAAGGAATGGAAATCAATAAGAAAGTTAACTGGAAAAAGTCCAACAGCCTGATAGGGTGGGAGTAGAAATTATGTATCTGCAACTCTGAAAGTCGTGACTTCGGAATAAAACATCCAACAATATAAAAATATCATTATACAGAAATCTATGCAACACTTCTTTGCGTGCTCAGTTCCAGCTGACTCTAGAGACTTAAATCTTTATTCCGAGTATCCTCCCAAGAACCTCTGGCTCAACCAAACCTTACTTATAATAGTCCAAAGTCGCAAATTTGAGAAAAGTCGGTCTGTTCCTTCTAGCGATCATCCTGTATAATCTATGCTATATATTAAAACCATTTCCGATCCAGCTGACTCTAGACACTTAGAAATTTATTCTGAGTACCTTTGCAAGCACCACCGCTCAACAGAACTGTTCTTATAAAAGTCCAAATTTGCGAAAGTGAGACAAGTCGGTCCGACCCATTCAGTGATCTCGTCCTGATGCCAAGGAATGGAAATCAATAAGGAAGTTAACTCGAAAAAGTCCAACAGCCTGATAGGGTGGGAGTAGAAATTCTGTATCTGCAACTCTGAAAGTCGTGACTTCGGAATAAAATATCCAACAATATAAAAATATCATTATACAGAAATCTATGCAACACTTCTTTGCGTGCTCAGTTCCAGCTGACTCTAGAGACTTAAATCTTTATTCCGAGTATCCTCCCAAGAACCTCTGGCTCAACCAAACCTTACTTATAATAGTCCAAAGTCGCAAATTTGAGAAAAGTCGGTCTGTTCCTTCTAGCGATTATTTTGATCAATCTATGCTACATATTAAAACCATTTACGATGCAGCTGACTCTAGAGACTTAAATCTTTATTCCGAGTATCCTCCCAAGAACCTGGGCTCAACCAAACCTTACTTATAATAGTCCAAAGTCGCAAATCTGAGAAAAGTCGGTCTGTTCCTTCTAGCGATCATCATGTTTAATCTATGCTATATATTAAAACCATTTACGATGCAGCTGACTCTAGACACTTTGAAATTTATTCTGAGTACCTTAGCAAGCACCTCTGCTCAACATAACTGTACTTATAAAAGTCAAAAGTTGCGAAAGTGAGACAAGTCGGTCCGACCCATTCAGCGATCTCGTCCTGATGCCAAGGAATGGAAATCAATAAGAAAGTTAACTGGAAAAAGTCCAACAGCCTGTTGGGGTGGGAGTAGAAATTATGTATCTGCTACTCTGAAAGTCGTGACTTCGGAATAAAACATCCAACAATATAAAAATATCATTATACAGAAGTCTATGCAACACTTCTTTGCGTGCTCAGTTCCAGCTGACTCTAGAGACTTAAATCTTTATTCCGAGTATCCTCCCAAGAACATGGGCTCAACCAGACCTTACTTATAATTGTCCAAAATCGCAAATCTGAGATAAGTCGGTATGTTCCTTCTAGCGATTATCTTGATCAATCTATGCTATATATTAAAACCATTTCCGATGCAGCTGACTCTAGAGAACTAAAGCTTTATTCCAAGTGCCCTCCCAAGATCCTGGGCCAACCAAAGTTTACTTATATTAGGCCTAATTCACAAATCTGAGAAAAGTCGGTCTGTTCCTTCTAGCGATCATCCTGTATAATCTATGCTATATATTAAAACCATTTCCGATCCAGCTGACTCTAGAAACTTAGAACTTTATTCTGATTAGCTTAGCAAGCACCTCTGCTCAACCAAACTTTACTTATATTAGTCCAAAATCGCAAATCTGAGAAAAGTCGGTCTGTTCCTTCTAGCGATTATCTTGATCAATCTATGCTATATATTAAAACCATTTCCGATGCAGCTGACTCTAGAGAACTAAAGCTTTATTCCAAGTGCCCTCCCAAGATCCTGGGCTCAACCAAACTTTACTTATATTAGTCCAAAGTCGCAAATCTGAGAAAAGTCGGTCTGTTCCTTCTAGCGATCATCCTGTATAATCTATGCTATATATTAAAACCATTTCCGATCCAGCTGACTCTAGAAACTTAGAACTTTATTCTGAGTACCTTTGCAAGCACCACCGCTCAACAGAACTGTTCTTATAAAAGTCCAAATTTGCGAAAGTGAGACAAGTCGGTCCGACCCATTCAGTGATCTCATCCTGATGCCAAGGAATGGAAATCAATAAGAAAGTTAACTGGAAAAAGTCCAACAGCCTGATAGGGTGGGAGTAGAAATTATGTATCTGCAACTCTGAAAGTCGTGACTTCGGAATAAAACATCCAACAATATAAAAATATCATTATACAGAAATCTATGCAACACTTCTTTGCGTGCTCAGTTCCAGCTGACTCTAGAGACTTAAATCTTTATTCCGAGTATCCTCCCAAGAACCTCTGGCTCAACCAAACCTTACTTATAATAGTCCAAAGTCGCAAATTTGAGAAAAGTCGGTCTGTTCCTTCTAGCGATCATCCTGTATAATCTATGCTATATATTAAAACCATTTCGGATCCAGCTGACTCTAGACACTTAGAACTTTATTCTGAGTACCTTTGCAAGCACCACCGCTCAACAGAACTGTTCTTATAAAAGTCCAAATTTGCGAAAGTGAGACAAGTCGGTCCGACCCATTCAGTGATCTCGTCCTGATGCCAAGAAATGGAAATCAATAAGGAAGTTAACTCGAAAAAGTCCAACAGCCTGATAGGGTGGGAGTAGAAATTCTGTATCTGCAACTCTGAAAGTCGTGACTACGGAATAAAAAATCCACCATTATAAAAATTTCCTTATACCGAGGTCTATGCAACACTTCTTTGCGTGCTCAGTTCCAGCTGACTCTAGAGACTTAAATCTTTATTCCGAGTATCCTCCCAAGAACCTCTGGCTCAACCAAACCTTACTTATAATAGTCCAAAGTCGCAAATTTGAGAAAAGTCGGTCTGTTCCTTCTAGCGATTATTTTGATCAATCTATGCTACATATTAAAACCATTTACGATGCAGCTGACTCTAGAGACTTAAATCTTTATTCCGAGTATCCTCCCAAGAACCTGGGCTCAACCAAACCTTACTTATAATAGTCCAAAGTCGCAAATCTGAGAAAAGTCGGTCTGTTCCTTCTAGCGATCATCCTGTTTAATCTATGCTATATATTAAAACCATTTCCGATCCAGCTGACTCTAGACACTTAGAAATTTATTCTGAGTACCTTAGCAAGCACCTCTGCTCAACATAACTGTACTTATAAAAGTCCAAAGTTGCGAAAGTGAGACAAGTCGGTCCGACCCATTCAGTGATCTCGTCCTGATGCCAAGGAATGGAAATCAATAAGAAAGTTAACTGGAAAAAGTCCAACAGCCTGTTGGGGTGGGAGTAGAAATTATGTATCTGCTACTCTGAAAGTCGTGACTTCGGAATAAAACATCCAACAATATAAAAATATCATTATACAGAAGTCTATGCAACACTTCTTTGCGTGCTCAGTTCCAGCTGACTCTAGAGACTTAAATCTTTATTCCGAGTATCCTCCCAAGAACCTGGGCTCAACCAGACCTTACTTATAATTGTTCAAAATCGCAAATCTGAGATAAGTCGGTATGTTCATTCTAGCGATTATCTTGATCAATCTATGCTATATATTAAAACCATTTCCGATGCAGCTGACTCTAGAGAACTAAAGCTTTATTCCAAGTGCCCTCCCAAGATCCTGGGCTCAACCAAATTTTACTTATATTAGGCCAAAGTCGCAAATCTGAGAAAAGTCGGTCTGTTCCTTCTAGCGATCATCCTGTGTAATCTATGCTATATATTAAAACCATTTCCGATCCAGCTGACTCTAGAAACTTAGAACTTTATTCTGATTAGCTTAGCAAGCACCTGTGCTCAACCAAACTTTACTTATATTAGTCCAAAATCGCAAATCTGAGAAAAGTCGGTCTGTTCCTTCTAGCGATTATCTTGATCAATCTATGCTATATATTAAAACCATTTCCGATCCAGCTGACTCTAGAGAACTACAGCTTTATTCCAAGTGCACTCCCAAGATCCTGGGCTCAACCAAACTTTACTTATATTAGTCCAAAGTCGCAAATCTGAGAAAAGTCGGTCTGTTCCTTCTAGCGATCATCCTGTATAATCTATGCTATATATTAAAACCATTTCCGATCCAGCTGACTCTAGACACTTAGAACTTTATTCTGAGTACCTTTGCAAGCACCACCGCTCAACAGAACTGTTCTTATAAAAGTCCAAATTTGCGAAAGTGAGACAAGTCGGTCCGACCCATTCAGTGATCTCGTCCTGATGCCAAGGAATGGAAATCAATAAGAAAGTTAACTGGAAAAAGTCCAACAGCCTGATAGGGTGGGAGTAGAAATTATGTATCTGCAACTCTGAAAGTCGTGACTTCGGAATAAAACATCCAACAATATAAAAATATCATTATACAGAAATCTATGCAACACTTCTTTGCGTGCTCAGTTCCAGCTGACTCTAGAGACTTAAATCTTTATTCCGAGTATCCTCCCAAGAACCTCTGGCTCAACCAAACCTTACTTATAATAGTCCAAAGTCGCAAATTTGAGAAAAGTCGGTCTGTTCCTTCTAGCGATTATTTTGATCAATCTATGCTACATATTAAAACCATTTACGATGCAGCTGACTCTAGAGACTTAAATCTTTATTCCGAGTATCCTCCCAAGAACCTGGGCTCAACCAAACCTTACTTATAATAGTCCAAAGTCGCAAATCTGAGAAAAGTCGGTCTGTTCCTTCTAGCGATCATCCTGTATAATCTATGCTATATATTAAAACCATTTCCGATCCAGCTGACTCTAGACACTTAGAAATTTATTCTGAGTACCTTAGCAAGCACCTCTGCTCAACATAACTGTACTTATAAATGTTCAAAGTTGCGAAAGTGAGACAAGTCGGTCCGACCCATTCAGTGATCTCGTCTTGATGCCAAGGAATGGAAATCAATAAGAAAGTTAACTGGAAAAAGTCCAACAGCCTGTTGGGGTGGGAGTAGAAATTATGTATCTGCTACTCTGAAAGTCGTGACTTCGGAATAAAACATCCAACAATATAAAAATATCATTATACAGAAGTCTATGCAACACTTCTTTGCGTGCTCAGTTCCAGCTGACTCTAGAGACTTAAATCTTTATTCCGAGTATCCTCCCAAGAACCTGGGCTCAACCAGACCTTACTTATAATTGTTCAAAATCGCAAATCTGAGATAAGTCGGTATGTTCCTTCTAGCGATTATCTTGATCAATCTATGCTATATATTAAAACCATTTCCGATGCAGCTGACTCTAGAGAACTAAAGCTTTATTCCAAGTGCCCTCCCAAGATCCTGGGCCAACCAAAGTTTACTTATATTAGGCCTAATTCACAAATCTGAGAAAAGTCGGTCTGTTCCTTCTAGCGATCATCCTGTATAATCTATGCTATATATTAAAACCATTTCCGATCCAGCTGACTCTAGACACTTAGAACAGTATTCTGATTACATTAGCAACCACCACTGCTCAACCAAATTTTACTTATATTAGTCCAAAATCGCAAATCTGAGAAAAGTCGGTCTGTTCCTTCTAGCGATCATCCTGTATAATCTATGCTATATATTAAAACCATTTCCGATCCAGCTGACTCTAGAGAACTACAGCTTTATTCCAAGTGCACTCCCAAGATCCTGGGCTCAACCAAACTTTACTTATATTAGTCCAAAGTCGCAAATCTGAGAAAAGTCGGTCTGTTCCTTCTAGCGATCATCCTGTATAATCTATGCTATATATTAAAACCATTTCCGATCCAGCTGACTCTAGACACTTAGAACTTTATTCTGAGTACCTTTGCAAGCACCACCGCTCAACAGAACTGTTCTTATAAAAGTCCAAATTTGCGAAAGTGAGACAAGTCGGTCCGACCCATTCAGTGATCTCGTCCTGATGCCAAGGAATGGAAATCAATAAGAAAGTTAACTGGAAAAAGTCCAACAGCCTGATAGGGTGGGAGTAGAAATTATGTATCTGCAACTCTGAAAGTCGTGACTTCGGAATAAAACATCCAACAATATAAAAATATCATTATACAGAAATCTATGCAACACTTCTTTGCGTGCTCAGTTCCAGCTGACTCTAGAGACTTAAATCTTTATTCCGAGTATCCTCCCAAGAACCTCTGGCTCAACCAAACCTTACTTATAATAGTCCAAAGTCGCAAATTTGAGAAAAGTCGGTCTGTTCCTTCTAGCGATTATTTTGATCAATCTATGCTACATATTAAAACCATTTACGATGCAGCTGACTCTAGAGACTTAAATCTTTATTCCGAGTATCCTCCCAAGAACCTGGGCTCAACCAAACCTTACTTATAATAGTCCAAAGTCGCAAATCTGAGAAAAGTCGGTCTGTTCCTTCTAGCGATCATCCTGTTAAATCTATGCTATATATTAAAACCATTTCCGATCCAGCTGACTCTAGACACTTAGAAATTTATTCTGAGTACCTTAGCAAGCACCTCTGCTCAACATAACTGTACTTATAAAAGATCAAAGTTGCGAAAGTGAGACAAGTCGGTCCGACCCATTCAGTGATCTCGTCTTGATGCCAAGGAATGGAAATCAATAAGAAAGTTAACTGGAAAAAGTCCAACAGCCTGTTGGGGTGGGAGTAGAAATTATGTATCTGCTACTCTGAAAGTCGTGACTTCGGAATAAAACATCCAACAATATAAAAATATCATTATACAGAAGTCTATGCAACACTTCTTTGCGTGCTCAGTTCCAGCTGACTCTAGAGACTTAAATCTTTATTCCGAGTATCCTCCCAAGAACCTGGGCTCAACCAGACCTTACTTATAATTGTTCAAAATCGCAAATCTGAGATAAGTCGGTATGTTCCTTCTAGCGATTATCTTGATCAATCTATGCTATATATTAAAACCATTTCCGATGCAGCTGACTCTAGAGAACTAAAGCTTTATTCCAAGTGCCCTCCCAAGATCCTGGGCCAACCAAAGTTTACTTATATTAGGCCTAATTCACAAATCTGAGAAAAGTCGGTCTGTTCCTTCTAGCGATCATCCTGTATAATCTATGCTATATATTAAAACCATTTCCGATCCAGCTGACTCTAGAAACTTAGAACTTTATTCTGATTAGCTTAGCAAGCACCTCTGCTCAATCAAACTTTACTTATATTAGTCCAAAGTCGCAAATCTGAGAAAAGTCGGTCTGTTCCTTCTAGCGATTATCTTGATCAATCTATGCTATATATTAAAACCATTTCCGATGCAGCTGACTCTAGAGAACTAAAGCTTTATTCCAAGTGCCCTCCCAAGATCCTGGGCTCAACCAAACTTTACTTATATTAGTCCAAAGTCGCAAATCTGAGAAAAGTCGGTCTGTTCCTTCTAGCGATCATCCTGTATAATCTATGCTATATATTAAAACCATTTCAGATCCAGCTGACTCTAGACACTTAGAACTTTATTCTGAGTACCTTTGCAAGCACCACCGCTCAACAGAACTGTTCTTATAAAAGTCCAAATTTGCGAAAGTGAGACAAGTCGGTCCGACCCATTCAGTGATCTCATCCTGATGCCAAGGAATGGAAATCAATAAGAAAGTTAACTGGAAAAAGTCCAACAGCCTGATAGGGTGGGAGTAGAAATTATGTATCTGCAACTCTGAAAGTCGTGACTTCGGAATAAAACATCCAACAATATAAAAATATCATTATACAGAAATCTATGCAACACTTCTTTGCGTGCTCAGTTCCAGCTGACTCTAGAGACTTAAATCTTTATTCCGAGTATCCTCCCAAGAACCTCTGGCTCAACCAAACCTTACTTATAATAGTCCAAAGTCGCAAATTTGAGAAAAGTCGGTCTGTTCCTTCTAGCGATCATCCTGTATAATCTATGCTATATATTAAAACCATTTACGATGCAGCTGACTCTAGAGACTTAAATCTTTATTCCGAGTATCCTCCCAAGAACCTGGGCTCAACCAAACCTTACTTATAATAGTCCAAAGTCGCAAATCTGAGAAAAGTCGGTCTGTTCCTTCTAGCGATCATCCTGTTAAATCTATGCAATATATTAAAACCATTTCCGATCCAGCTGACTCTAGACACTTAGAAATTTATTCTGAGTACCTTAGCAAGCACCTCTGCTCAACATAACTGTACTTATAAAAGTCCAAAGTTGCGAAAGTGAGACAAGTCGGTCCGACCCATTCAGTGATCTCGTCCTGATGCCAAGGAATGGAAATCAATAAGAAAGTTAACTGGAAAAAGTCCAACAGCCTGATAGGGTGGGAGTAGAAATTATGTATCTGCAACTCTGAAAGTCGTGACTTCGGAATAAAACATCCAACAATATAAAAATATCATTATACAGAAATCTATGCAACACTTCTTTGCGTGCTCAGTTCCAGCTGACTCTAGAGACTTAAATCTTTATTCCGAGTATCCTCCCAAGAACCTCTGGCTCAACCAAACCTTACTTATAATAGTCCAAAGTCGCAAATTTGAGAAAAGTCGGTCTGTTCCTTCTAGCGATTATTTTGATCAATCTATGCTACATATTAAAACCATTTACGATGCAGCTGACTCTAGAGACTTAAATCTTTATTCCGAGTATCCTCCCAAGAACCTGGGCTCAACCAAACCTTACTTATAATAGTCCAAAGTCGCAAATCTGAGAAAAGTCGGTCTGTTCCTTCTAGCGATCATCCTGTTAAATCTATGCTATATATTAAAACCATTTCCGATCCAGCTGACTCTAGAGAACTACAGCTTTATTCCAAGTGCACTCCCAAGATCCTGGGCTCAACCAAACTTTACTTATATTAGTCCAAAGTCGCAAATCTGAGAAAAGTCGGTCTGTTCCTTCTAGCGATCATCCTGTATAATCTATGCTATATATTAAAACCATTTCCGATCCAGCTGACTCTAGAAACTTAGAACTTTATTCTGATTAGCTTAGCAAGCACCTCTGCTCAACCAAACTTTACTTATATTAGTCCAAAATCGCAAATCTGAGAAAAGTCGGTCTGTTCCTTCTAGCGATCATCCTGTATAATCTATGCTATATATTAAAACCATTTCCGATCCAGCTGACTCTAGACACTTAGAAATTTATTCTGAGTACCTTAGCAAGCACCTCTGCTCAACATAACTGTACTTATAAAAGTCCAAAGTTGCGAAAGTGAGACAAGTCGGTCCGACCCATTCAGCGATCTCGTCCTGATGCCAAGGAATGGAAATCAATAAGAAAGTTAACTGGAAAAAGTCCAACAGCCTGTTGGGGTGGGAGTAGAAATTATGTATCTGCTACTCTGAAAGTCGTGACTTCGGAATAAAACATCCAACAATATAAAAATATCATTATACAGAAATCTATGCAACACTTCTTTGCGTGCTCAGTTCCAGCTCACTCTAGAGACTTAAATCTTTATTCCGAGTATCCTCCCAAGAACCTGGGCTCAACCAAAACCTTACTTATAATTGTACAAATTCGCAAATCTGAGAAAAGTCGGTATGTTCCTTCCACCGATTATTTTGATCAATCTATGCTATATATTAAAACCATTTACGATGCAGCTGACTCTAGAGACGTAAATCTTTATTCCGAGTATCCTCCCAAGAACCTGGGCTCAACCAAACCAATAAGAATAAGAAAGTTAACTGGAAAAAGACCAACAGCCTGTTAGGGTGTGAGTAGAAATTATGTATCTACTACTTTGAAAGTCGTGACTTCGGAATAAAACATCCAACAATATAAAAATATCATTATACAGAAATCTATGCAACACTTCTTTGCGTGCTCAGTTCCAGCTGACTCTAGAGACTTAAATCTTTATTCCGAGTATCCTCCCAAGAACCTGGGCTCAACCAAACCTTACTTATAATTGTACACATTCGCAAATCTGAGAAAAGTCGGTATGTTCATTCTAGCGATTATCTTGATCAATCTATGCTATATATTAAAACCACTTACGATGCAGCTGACTCTAGAGACTTAAATCTTTATTCCGAGTATCCTCCCTTGAACCTCTGGCTCAACCAAAGTTTACTTATATTAGGCCTAATTCACAAATTAGAGAAAAGTCGGTCTGTTCCTTCTAGCGATCATCCTGTATAATCTATGCTATATATTAAAACCATTTCCGATCCAGCTGACTCTAGAGAACTACAGCTTTATTCCAAGTGCACTCCCAAGATCCTGGGCTCAACCAAACTTTACTTATATTAGTCCAAAGTCGCAAATCTGAGAAAAGTCGGTCTGTTCCTTCTAGCGATCATCCTGTATAATCTATGCTATATATTAAAACCATTTCCGATCCAGCTGACTCTAGAAACTTAGAACTTTATTCTGATTAGCTTAGCAAGCACCTCTGCTCAACCAAACTTTACTTATATTAGTCCAAAATCGCAAATCTGAGAAAAGTCGGTCTGTTCCTTCTAGCGATCATCCTGTATAATCTATGCTATATATTAAAACCATTTCCGATCCAGCTGACTCTAGACACTTAGAACATTATTCTGAGTACCTTAGCAAGCACCTCTGCTCAACATAACTGTACTTATAAAAGTCCAAACTTGCGAAAGTGAGACAAGTCGGTCCGACCCATTCAGTGATCTCGTCCTGATGCCAAGGAATGGAAATCAATAAGAAAGTTAACTGGAAAAAGTCCAACAGCCTGTTGGGGTGGGAGTAGAAATTATGTATCTGCTATTCTGAAGTCGTGACTTCGGAATAAAACATCCAACAATATAAAAATATCATTATACAGAAATCTATGCAACACTTCTTTGCGTGCTCAGTTCCAGCTGACTCTAGAGACTTAAATCTTTATTCCTAGTATCCTCCCAAGAACCTGGGCTCAACCAAACCTTACTTATAATTGTACAAATTCGCAAATCTGAGAAAAGTCGGTATGTTCCTTCTAGCGATTATCTTGATCAATCTATGCTATATATTAAAACCATTTCCGATGCAGCTGACTCTAGAGACTTAAAGCTTTATTCCGAGTATCCTCCCAAGAACCTCTGGCTCAACCAAACCTTACTTATAATAGTCCAAAGTCGCAAATTTGAGAAAAGTCGGTCTGTTCCTTCTAGCGATTATCTTGATCAATCTATGCTATATATTAAAACCATTTCAGATGCAGCTGACTCTAAAGACTTAAAGCTTTATTCCGAGTATCCTCCCAAGAACCTCTGGCTCAACCAAACCTTACTTATAATAGTCCAAAGTCGCAAATTTGAGAAAAGTCGGTCTGTTCCTTCTAGCGATTATTTTGATCAATCTATGCTATATATTAAAACCATTTCCGATGCAGCTGACTCTAGAGACTTAAAGCTTTATTCCGAGTATCCTCCCAAGAACCTGGGCTCAACCAAACCTTACTTATAATAGTCCAAAGTCGCAAATCTGAGAAAAGTCGGTCTGTTTTTTCTAGCGATCATCCTGAATAATCTATGCTATATATTAAAACCATTTCCGATCCAGCTGACTCTAGACACTTAGAACATTATTCTGAGTACCTTAGCAAGCACCTCTGCTCAACAGAACTGTACTTATAAAAGTCCAAACTTGCGAAAGTGAGACAAGTCGGTCCGACCCATTCAGTGATCTCGTCCTGATGCCAAGGAATGGAAATCAATAAGAAAGTTAACTGGAAAAAGACCAACAGCCTGTTAGGGTGGGAGTAGAAATTATGTATCTACTACTTTGAAAGTCGTGACTTCGGAATAAAACATCCAACAATATAAAAATATCATTATACAGAAATCTATGCAACACTTCTTTGCGTGCTCAGTTCCAGCTGACTCTAGAGACTTAAATCTTTATTCCGAGTATCCTCCCAAGAACCTGGGCTCAACCAAACCTTACTTATAATTGTACACATTCGCAAATCTGAGAAAAGTCGGTATGTTCATTCTAGCGATTATCTTGATCAATCTATGCTATATATTAAAACCACTTACGATGCAGCTGACTCTAGAGACTTAAATCTTTATTCCGAGTATCCTCCCAAGAACCTCTGGCTCAACCAAACCTTACTTATAATAGTCCAAAGTCGCAAATTTGAGAAAAGTCGGTCTGTTCCTTCTAGCGATCATCCTGTATAATCTATGCTATATATTAAAACCATTTCCGATCCAGCTGACTCTAGAGAACTACAGCTTTATTCCAAGTGCACTCCCAAGATCCTGGGCTCAACCAAACTTTACTTATATTAGTCCAAAGTCGCAAATCTGAGAAAAGTCGGTCTGTTCCTTCTAGCGATCATCCTGTATAATCTATGCTATATATTAAAACCATTTCCGATCCAGCTGACTCTAGAAACTTAGAACTTTATTCTGATTAGCTTAGCAAGCACCTCTGCTCAACCAAACTTTACTTATATTAGTCCAAAATCGCAAATCTGAGAAAAGTCGGTCTGTTCCTTCTAGCGATCATCCTGTATAATCTATGCTATATATTAAAACCATTTCCGATCCAGCTGACTCTAGACACTTAGAACATTATTCTGAGTACCTTAGCAAGCACCTCTGCTCAACATAACTGTACTTATAAAAGTCCAAAGTTGCGAAAGTGAGACAAGTCGGTCCGACCCATTCAGTGATCTCGTCCTGATGCCAAGGAATGGAAATCAATAAGAAAGTTAACTGGAAAAAGTCCAACAGCCTGATAGGGTGGGAGTAGAAATTATGTATTTTGATCAATCTATGCTACATATTAAAACCATTTACGATGCAGCTGACTCTAGAGACTTAAATCTTTATTCCGAGTATCCTCCCAAGAACCTGGGCTCAACCAAACCTTACTTATAATAGTCCAAAGTCGCAAATCTGAGAAAAGTCGGTCTGTTCCTTCTAGCGATCATCCTGTATAATCTATGCTATATATTAAAACCATTTCCGATCCAGCTGACTCTAGAGAACTACAGCTTTATTCCAAGTGCACTCCCAAGATCCTGGGCTCAACCAAAC
Organism: Diplolepis rosae; assembly: GCA_030998225.1. NCBI lineage: Eukaryota > Metazoa > Arthropoda > Insecta > Hymenoptera > Diplolepididae > Diplolepis > Diplolepis rosae. The sequence goes on from JAPYXD010000704.1 coordinate 20,694,504, forward strand.
TTTACTTATATTAGTCCAAAGTCGCAAATCTGAGAAAAGTCGGTCTGTTCCTTCTAGCGATCATCCTGTATAATCTATGCTATATATTAAAACCATTTCCGATCCAGCTGACTCTAGAAACTTAGAACTTTATTCTGATTAGCTTAGCAAGCACCTCTGCTCAACCAAACTTTACTTATATTAGTCCAAAATCGCAAATCTGAGAAAAGTCGGTCTGTTCCTTCTAGCGATCATCCTGTATAATCTATGCTATATATTAAAACCATTTCCGATCCAGCTGACTCTAGACACTTAGAAATTTATTCTGAGTACCTTAGCAAGCACCTCTGCTCAACATAACTGTACTTATAAAAGTCCAAAGTTGCGAAAGTGAGACAAGTCCGTCCGACCCATTCAGCGATCTCGTCCTGATGCCAAGGAATGGAAATCAATAAGAAAGTTAACTGGAAAAAGTCCAACAGCCTGTTGGGGTGGGAGTAGAAATTATGTATCTGCTATTCTGAAGTCGTGACTTCGGAATAAAACATCCAACAATATAAAAATATCATTATACAGAAATCTATGCAACACTTCTTTGCGTGCTCAGTTCCAGCTGACTCTAGAGACTTAAATCTTTATTCCGAGTATCACTCCCCAGAACCTGGGCTCAACCAAACCTTACTTATAATTGTACAAAATTCGCAAATATGAGAAAAGTCGGTATGTTCATTCTAGCGATTATCTTGATCAATCTATGCTATATATTAAAACCATTTCCGATGCAGCTGACTCTAGAGACTTAAAGCTTTATTCCGAGTATCCTCCCAAGAACCTCTGGCTCAACCAAACCTTACTTATAATAGTCCAAAGTCGCAAATCTGAGAAAAGTCGGTCTGTTCCTTCTAGCGATTATCTTGATCAATCTATGCTATATATTAAAACCATTTGCGATGCAGCTGACTCTAGAGACTTAAAGCTTTATACCGAGTATCCTCCCAAGAACCTCTGGCTCAACCAAACCTTACTTATAATAGTCCAAAGTCGCAAATTTTAGAAAAGTCGGTCTGTTCCTTCCACCGATTATTTTGATCAATCTATGCTATATATTAAAACCATTTCCGATGCAGCTGACTCTAGAGAATTAAAGCTTTATTCCGAGTATCCTCCCAAGAACCTCTGGCTCAACCAAACCTTACTTATAATAGTCCAAAGTCGCAAATCTGAGAAAAGTCGGTCTGTTTTTTCTAGCGATCATCCTGAATAATCTATGCTATATATTAAAACCATTTCCGATCCAGCTGACTCTAGACACTTAGAACATTATTCTGAGTACCTTAGCAAGCACCTCTGCTCAACATAACTGTACTTATAAAAGTCCAAATTTGCGAAAGTGAGACAAGTCGGTCCGACCCATTCAGCGATCTCGTCCTGATGCCAAGGAATGGAAATCAATAAGGAAGTTAACTCGAAAAAGTCCAACAGCCTGATAGGGTGGGAGTAGAAATTATGTATCTGCAACTCTGAAAGTCGTGACTTCGGAATAAAACATCCAACAATATAAAAATATCATTATACAGAAATCTATGCAACACTTCTTTGCGTGCTCAGTTCCAGCTGACTCTAGAGACTTAAATCTTTATTCCGAGTATCCTCCCAAGAACCTGGGCTCAACCAAACCTTACTTATAATAGTCCAAAGTCGCAAATCTGAGAAAAGTCGGTCTGTTCCTTCTAGCGATCATCCTGTATAATCTATGCTATATATTAAAACCATTTCCGATCCAGCTGACTCTAGACACTTAGAAATTTATTCTGAGTACCTTAGCAAGCACCTCTGCTCAACATAACTGTACTTATAAAAGTCCAAAGTTGCGAAAGTGAGACAAGTCGGTCCGACCCATTCAGCGATCTCGTCCTGATGCCAAGGAATGGAAATCAATAAGAAAGTTAACTGGAAAAAGTCCAACAGCCTGTTGGGGTGGGAGTAGAAATTATGTATCTGCTACTCTGAAAGTCGTGACTTCGGAATAAAACATCCAACAATATAAAAATATCATTATACAGAAGTCTATGCAACACTTCTTTGCGTGCTCAGTTCCAGCTGACTCTAGAGACTTAAATCTTTATTCCGAGTATCCTCCCAAGAACCTCTGGCTCAACCAAACCTTACTTATAATAGTCCAAAGTCGCAAATTTGAGAAAAGTCGGTCTTTTCCTTCTAGCGATTATTTTGATCAATCTATGCTACATATTAAAACCATTTACGATGCAGCTGACTCTAGAGACTTAAATCTTTATTCCGAGTATCCTCCCAAGAACCTGGGCTCAACCAAACCTTACTTATAATAGTCCAAAGTCGCAAATCTGAGAAAAGTCGGTCTGTTCCTTCTAGCGATCATCCTGTTAAATCTATGCTATATATTAAAACCATTTCCGATCCAGCTGACTCTAGACACTGAGAACTTTATTCTGAGTACCTTAGCAAGCACCTCTGCTCAACAGAACTGTACTTATAAAAGTCCCAACTTGCGAAAGTGAGACAAGTCGTTCCGACCCATTCAGTGATCTCGTCCTGATGCCAAGGAATGGAAATAAATAAGAAAGTTAACTGGAAAAAGACCAACAGCCTGTTAGAGTGGGAGTAGAAATTATGTATCTACTACTCTGAAAGTCGTGACTTCGGAATAAAACATCCAACAATATAAAAATATCATTATACAGAAATCTATGCAACACTTCTTTGCGTGCTCAGTTCCAGCTGACTCTAGAGACTTAAATCTTTATTCCGAGTATCCTCCCAAGAACCTCTGGCTCAACCAAACCTTACTTATAATAGTCCAAAGTCGCAAATTTGAGAAAAGTCGGTCTGTTCCTTCTAGCGATTATCTTGATCAAACTATGCTATATATTAAAACCATTTCAGATGCAGCTGACTCTAGAGACTTAAAGCTTTATTCCGAGTATCCTCCCAAGAACCTCTGGCTCAACCAAACCTTACTTATAATAGTCCAAAGTCGCAAATTTGAGAAAAGTCGGTCTGTTCCTTCCACCGATTATTTTGATCAATCTATGCTATATATTAAAACCATTTACGATGCAGCTGACTCTAGAGACGTAAATCTTTATTCCGAGTATCCTCCCAAGAACCTGGGCTCAACGAAACCTTACTTATAATAGTCCAAAGTCGCAAATCTGAGAAAAGTCGGTCTGTTTTTTCTAGCGATCATCCTGAATAATCTATGCTATATATTAAAACCATTTCCGATCCAGCTGACTCTAGTCACTTAGAACATTATTCTGAGTACCTTAGCAAGCACCTCTGCTCAACAGAACTGTACTTATAAAAGTCCAAACTTGCGAAAGTGAGACAAGTCGGTCCGACCCATTCAGTGATCTCGTCCTGATGCCAAGGAATGGAAATCAATAAGAAAGTTAACTGGAAAAAGACCAACAGCCTGTTAGGGTGTGAGTAGAAATTATGTATCTACTACTTTGAAAGTCGTGACTTCGGAATAAAACATCCAACAATATAAAAATATCATTATACAGAAATCTATGCAACACTTCTTTGCGTGCTCAGTTCCAGCTGACTCTAGAGACTTAAATCTTTATTCCGAGTATCCTCCCAAGAACCTGGGCTCAACCAAACCTTACTTATAATTGTACACATTCGCAAATCTGAGAAAAGTCGGTATGTTCATTCTAGCGATTATCTTGATCAATCTATGCTATATATTAAAACCACTTACGATGCAGCTGACTAGAGACTTAAATCTTTATTCCGAGTATCCTCCCAAGAACCTCTGGCTCAACCAAACCTTACTTATAATAGTCCAAAGTCGCAAATCTGAGAAAAGTCGGTCTGTTCCTTCTAGCGATCATCCTGTATAATCTATGCTATATATTAAAACCATTTCCGATCCAGCTGACTCTAGAGAACTACAGCTTTATTCCAAGTGCACTCCCAAGATCCTGGGCTCAACCAAACTTTACTTATATTAGTCCAAAGTCGCAAATCTGAGAAAAGTCGGTCTGTTCCTTCTAGCGATCATCCTGTATAATCTATGCTATATATTAAAACCATTTCCGATCCAGCTGACTCTAGAAACTTAGAACTTTATTCTGATTACCTTAGCAAGCACCTCTGCTCAACCAAACTTTACTTATATTAGTCCAAAATCGCAAATCTGAGAAAAGTCGGTCTGTTCCTTCTAGCGATCATCCTGTATAATCTATGCTATATATTAAAACCATTTCCGATCCAGCTGACTCTAGACACTTAGAAATTTATTCTGAGTACCTTAGCAAGCACCTCTGCTCAACATAACTGTACTTATAAAAGTCCAAAGTTGCGAAAGTGAGACAAGTCGGTCCGACCCATTCAGTGATCTCGTCCTGATGCCAAGGAATGGAAATCAATAAGAAAGTTAACTGGAAAAAGTCCAACAGCCTGTTGGGGTGGGAGTAGAAATTATGTATCTGCTATTCTGAAGTCGTGACTTCGGAATAAAACATCCAACAATATAAAAATATCATTATACAGAAATCTATGCAACACTTCTTTGCGTGCTCAGTTCCAGCTGACTCTAGAGACTTAAATCTTTATTCCGAGTATCCTCCCAAGAACCTGGGCTCAACCAAACCTTACTTATAATTGTACAAATTCGCAAATCTGAGAAAAGTCGGTATGTTCCTTCTAGCGATTATCTTGATCAATCTATGCTATATATTAAAACCATTTCCGATGCAGCTGACTCTAGAGACTTAAAGCTTTATTCCGAGTATCCTCCCAAGAACCTCTGGCTCAACCAAACCTTACTTATAATAGTCCAAAGTCGCAAATTTGAGAAAAGTCGGTCTGTTCCTTCTAGCGATTATCTTGATCAATCTATGCTATATATTAAAACCATTTCCGATGCAGCTGACTCTACAGACTTAAAGCTTTATTCCGAGTGTCCTCCCAAGAACCTCTGGCTCAACCAAACCTTACTTATAATAGTCCAAAGTCGCAAATTTTAGAAAAGTCGGTCTGTTCCTTCTAGCGATTATCTTGATCAATCTATGCTATATATTAAAACCATTTCCGATGCAGCTGACTCTAGAGACTTAAAGCTTTATTCCGAGTATCCTCCCAAGAACCTGGGCTCAACCAAACCTTACTTATAATAGTCCAAAGTCGCAAATCTGAGAAAAGTCGGTCTGTTTTTTCTAGCGATCATCCTGAATAATCTATGCTATATATTAAAACCATTTCCGATCCAGCTGACTCTAGACACTTAGAACATTATTCTGAGTACCTTAGCAAGCACCTCTGCTCAACAGAACTGTACTTATAAAAGTCCAAACTTGCGAAAGTGAGACAAGTCGGTCCGACCCATTCAGTGATCTCGTCCTGATGCCAAGGAATGGAAATCAATAAGAAAGTTAACTGGAAAAAGACCAACAGCCTGTTAGGGTGGGAGTAGAAATTATGTATCTACTACTTTGAAAGTCGTGACTTCGGAATAAAACATCCAACAATATAAAAATATCATTATACAGAAATCTATGCAACACTTCTTTGCGTGCTCAGTTCCAGCTGACTCTAGAGACTTAAATCTTTATTCCGAGTATCCTCCCAAGAACCTGGGCTCAACCAAACCTTACTTATAATTGTACAAATTCGCAAATCTGAGAAAAGTCGGTATGTTCCTTCTAGCGATTATCTTGATCAATCTATGCTATATATTAAAACCACTTACGATGCAGCTGACTCTAGAGACTTAAATCTTTATACCGAGTATCCTCCCTTGAACCTCTGGCTCAACCAAACCTTACTTATAATAGTCCAAAGTCGCAAATTTGAGAAAAGTCGGTCTGTTCCTTCTAGCGATTATTTTGATCAATCTATGCAATATATTAAAACCTTTTGCGATGCAGCTGACTCTAGAGAACTACAGCTTTATTCCAAGTGCACTCCCAAGATCCTGGGCTCAACCAAACTTTACTTATATTAGTCCAAAGTCGCAAATCTGAGAAAAGTCGGTCTGTTCCTTCTAGCGATCATCCTGTATAATCTATGCTATATATTAAAACCATTTCCGATCCAGCTGACTCTAGACACTTAGAAATTTATTCTGAGTACCTTAGCAAGCACCTCTGCTCAACATAACTGTACTTATAAAAGTCCAAAGTTGCGAAAGTGAGACAAGTCGGTCCGACCCATTCAGTGATCTCGTCCTGATGCCAAGGAATGGAAATCAATAAGAAAGTTAACTGGAAAAAGACCAACAGCCTGTTAGGGTGGGAGTAGAAATTATGTATCTACTACTTTGAAAGTCGTGACTTCGGAATAAAACATCCAACAATATAAAAATATCATTATACAGAAATCTATGCAACACTTCTTTGCGTGCTCAGTTCCAGCTGACTCTAGAGACTTAAATCTTTATTCCGAGTATCCTCCCAAGAACCTGGGCTCAACCAAACCTTACTTATAATTGTACAAATTCGCAAATCTGAGAAAAGTCGGTCTGTTCCTTCTAGCGATCATCCTGTATAATCTATGCTATATATTAAAACCATTTCCGATCCAGCTGACTCTAGAAACTTAGAACTTTATTCTGATTAGCTTAGCAAGCACCTGTGCTCAACCAAACTTTACTTATATTAGTCCAAAATCGCAAATCTGAGAAAAGTCGGTCTGTTCCTTCTAGCGATCATCCTGTATAATCTATGCTATATATTAAAACCATTTCCGATCCAGCTGACTCTAGACACTTAGAACTTTATTCTGAGTACATTAGCAAGCACCTCTGCTCAACCAAACTGTACTTATATTAGTCCAAAATCGCAAATCTGAGAAAAGTCGGTCTGTTCCTTCTAGCGATCATCCTGTATAATCTATGCTATATATTAAAACCATTTCGGATCCAGCTGACTCTAGACACTTAGAACTTTATTCTGAGTACCTTTGCAAGCACCACCGCTCAACAGAACTGTTCTTATAAAAGTCCAAATTTGCGAAAGTGAGACAAGTCGGTCCGACCCATTCAGTGATCTCATCCTGATGCCAAGGAATGGAAATCAATAAGAAAGTTAACTGGAAAAAGACCAACAGCCTGTTAGGGTGGGAGTAGAAATTATGTATCTACTACTTTGAAAGTCGTGACTTCGGAATAAAACATCCAACAATATAAAAATATCATTATACAGAAATCTATGCAACACTTCTTTGCGTGCTCAGTTCCAGCTGACTCTAGAGACTTAAATCTTTATTCCGAGTATCCTCCCAAGAACCTGGGCTCAACCAAACCTTACTTATAATTGTACAAATTCGCAAATCTGAGAAAAGTCGGTATGTTCCTTCTAGCGATTATCTTGATCAATCTATGCTATATATTAAAACCATTTCCGATGCAGCTGACTCTAGAGAACTAAAGCTTTATTCCAAGTGCCCTCCCAAGATCCTGGGCTCAACCAAACTTTACTTATATTAGTCCAAAGTCGCAAATCTGAGAAAAGTCGGTCTGTTCCTTCTAGCGATCATCCTGTATAATCTATGCTATATATTAAAACCATTTCCGATCCAGCTGACTCTAGAAACTTAGAACTTTATTCTGATTAGCTTAGCAAGCACCTGTGCTCAACCAAACTTTACTTATATTAGTCCAAAATCGCAAATCTGAGAAAAGTCGGTCTGTTCCTTCTAGCGATCATCCTGTATAATCTATGCTATATATTAAAACCATTTCCGATCCAGCTGACTCTAGACACTTAGAACTTTATTCTGATTAGATTAGCAAGCACCTGGGCTCAACCAAACTTTCCGTAGATGAGTCCCAACTCGCAAATCTGAGAAAAGTCGGTCTGTTCCTTCTAGCGATCATCCTGTATAATCTATGCTATATATTAAAACCATTTCCGATCCAGCTGACTCTAGACACTTAGAACTTTATTCTGAGTACCTTTGCAAGCTCCACCGCTCAACAAAACTGTTCTTATAAAAGTCCAAATTTGCGAAAGTGAGACAAGTCGGTCCGACCCATTCAGTGATCTCGTCCTGATGCCAAGGAATGGAAATCAATAAGAAAGTTAACTGGAAAAAGACCAACAGCCTGTTAGGGTGGGAGTAGAAATTATGTATCTACTACTTTGAAAGTCGTGACTTCGGAATAAAACATCCAACAATATAAAAATATCATTATACAGAAATCTATGCAACACTTCTTTGCGTGCTCAGTTCCAGCTGACTCTAGAGACTTAAATCTTTATTCCGAGTATCCTCCCAAGAACCTCTGGCTCAACCAAACCTTACTTATAATAGTCCAAAGTCGCAAATTTGAGAAAAGTCGGTCTGTTCCTTCTAGCGATTATCTTGATCAATCTATGCTATATATTAAAACCATTTCAGATGCAGCTGACTCTAGAGACTTAAAGCTTTATTCCGAGTATCCTCCCAAGAACCTCTGGCTCAACCAAACCTTACTTATAATAGTCCAAAGTCGCAAATTTGAGAAAAGTCGGTCTGTTCCTTCCACCGATTATTTTGATCAATCTATGCTATATATTAAAACCATTTCCGATGCAGCTGACTCTAGAGACTTAAATCTTTATTCCGAGTATCCTCCCAAGAACCTGGGCTCAACCAAACCTTACTTATAATAGTCCAAAGTCGCAAATCTGAGAAAAGTCGGTCTGTTTTTTCTAGCGATCATCCTGAATAATCTATGCTATATATTAAAACCATTTACGATGCAGCTGACTCTAGACACTTAGAACATTATTCTGAGTACCTTAGCAAGCACCTCTGCTCAACAGAACTGTACTTATAAAAGTCCAAACTTGCGAAAGTGAGACAAGTCGGTCCGACCCATTCAGTGATCTCGTCCTGATGCCAAGGAATGGAAATCAATAAGAAAGTTAACTGGAAAAAGACCAACAGCCTGTTAGGGTGTGAGTAGAAATTATGTATCTACTACTTTGAAAGTCGTGACTTCGGAATAAAACATCAAACAATATAAAAATATCATTATACAGAAATCTATGCAACACTTCTTTGCGTGCTCAGTTCCAGCTGACTCTAGAGACTTAAATCTTTATTCCGAGTATCCTCCCAAGAACCTGGGCTCAACCAAACCTTACTTATAATTGTACACATTCGCAAATCTGAGAAAAGTCGGTATGTTCATTCTAGCGATTATCTTGATCAATCTATGCTATATATTAAAACCACTTACGATGCAGCTGACTCTAGAGACTTAAATCTTTATTCCGAGTATCCTCCCAAGAACCTCTGGCTCAACCAAACCTTACTTATAATAGTCCAAAGTCGCAAATTAGAGAAAAGTCGGTCTGTTCCTTCTAGCGATCATCCTGTATAATCTATGCTATATATTAAAACCATTTCCGATCCAGCTGACTCTAGAGAACTACAGCTTTATTCCAAGTGCACTCCCAAGATCCTGGGCTCAACCAAACTTTACTTATATTAGTCCAAAGTCGCAAATCTGAGAAAAGTCGGTCTGTTCCTTCTAGCGATCATCCTGTATAATCTATGCTATATATTAAAACCATTTCCGATCCAGCTGACTCTAGAAACTTAGAACTTTATTCTGATTAGCTTAGCAAGCACCTCTGCTCAACCAAACTTTACTTATATTAGTCCAAAATCGCAAATCTGAGAAAAGTCGGTCTGTTCCTTCTAGCGATCATCCTGTATAATCTATGCTATATATTAAAACCATTTCCGATCCAGCTGACTCTAGACACTTAGAAATTTATTCTGAGTACCTTAGCAAGCACCTCTGCTCAACATAACTGTACTTATAAAAGTCCAAAGTTGCGAAAGTGAGACAAGTCGGTCCGACCCATTCAGCGATCTCGTCCTGATGCCAAGGAATGGAAATCAATAAGAAAGTTAACTGGAAAAAGTCCAACAGCCTGTTGGGGTGGGAGTAGAAATTATGTATCTGCTACTCTGAAAGTCGTGACTTCGGAATAAAACATCCAACAATATAAAAATATCATTATACAGAAGTCTATGCAACACTTCTTTGCGTGCTCAGTTCCAGCTGACTCTAGAGACTTAAATCTTTATTCCGATTATCCTCCCAAGAACCTGGGCTCAACCAAACCTTACTTATAATTGTACAAATTCGCAAATCTGAGAAAAGTCGGTATGTTCCTTCTAGCGATTATCTTGATCAATCTATGCTATATATTAAAACCATTTCCGATGCAGCTGACTCTAGAGACTTAAAGCTTTATTCCGAGTATCCTCCCAAGAACCTCTGGCTCAACCAAACCTTACTTATAATAGTCCAAAGTCGCAAATTTGAGAAAAGTCGGTCTGTTCCTTCTAGCGATTATCTTGATCAATCTATGCTATATATTAAAACCATTTCAGATGCAGCTGACTCTAAAGACTTAAAGCTTTATTCCGAGTATCCTCCCAAGAACCTCTGGCTCAACCAAACCTTACTTATAATAGTCCAAAGTCGCAAATTTGAGAAAAGTCGGTCTGTTCCTTCTAGCGATTATTTTGATCAATCTATGCTATATATTAAAACCATTTCCGATGCAGCTGACTCTAGAGACTTAAAGCTTTATTCCGAGTATCCTCCCAAGAACCTGGGCTCAACCAAACCTTACTTATAATAGTCCAAAGTCGCAAATCTGAGAAAAGTCGGTCTGTTTTTTCTAGCGATCATCCTGAATAATCTATGCTATATATTAAAACCATTTCCGATCCAGCTGACTCTAGACACTTAGAACATTATTCTGAGTACCTTAGCAAGCACCTCTGCTCAACAGAACTGTACTTATAAAAGTCCAAACTTGCGAAAGTGAGACAAGTCGGTCCGACCCATTCAGTGATCTCGTCCTGATGCCAAGGAATGGAAATCAATAAGAAAGTTAACTGGAAAAAGACCAACAGCCTGTTAGGGTGGGAGTAGAAATTATGTATCTACTACTTTGAAAGTCGTGACTTCGGAATAAAACATCCAACAATATAAAAATATCATTATACAGAAATCTATGCAACACTTCTTTGCGTGCTCAGTTCCAGCTGACTCTAGAGACTTAAATCTTTATTCCGAGTATCCTCCCAAGAACCTGGGCTCAACCAAACCTTACTTATAATTGTACAAATTCGCAAATCTGAGAAAAGTCGGTATGTTCATTCTAGCGATTATCTTGATCAATCTATGCTATATATTAAAACCACTTACGATGCAGCTGACTCTAGAGACTTAAATCTTTATACCGAGTATCCTCCCTTGAACCTCTGGCTCAACCAAACCTTACTTATAATAGTCCAAAGTCGCAAATTTGAGAAAAGTCGGTCTGTTCCTTCTAGCGATTATTTTGATCAATCTATGCAATATATTAAAACCTTTTGCGATGCAGCTGACTCTAGAGAACTACAGCTTTATTCCAAGTGCACTCCCAAGATCCTGGGCTCAACCAAACTTTACTTATATTAGTCCAAAGTCGCAAATCTGAGAAAAGTCGGTCTGTTCCTTCTAGCGATCATCCTGTATAATCTATGCTATATATTAAAACCATTTCCGATCCAGCTGACTCTAGACACTTAGAAATTTATTCTGAGTACCTTAGCAAGCACCTCTGCTCAACATAACTGTACTTATAAAAGTCCAAAGTTGCGAAAGTGAGACAAGTCGGTCCGACCCATTCAGTGATCTCGTCCTGATGCCAAGGAATGGAAATCAATAAGAAAGTTAACTGGAAAAAGACCAACAGCCTGTTAGGGTGGGAGTAGAAATTATGTATCTACTACTTTGAAAGTCGTGACTTCGGAATAAAACATCCAACAATATAAAAATATCATTATACAGAAATCTATGCAACACTTCTTTGCGTGCTCAGTTCCAGCTGACTCTAGAGACTTAAATCTTTATTCCGAGTATCCTCCCAAGAACCTGGGCTCAACCAAACCTTACTTATAATTGTACAAATTCGCAAATCTGAGAAAAGTCGGTATGTTCATTCTAGCGATTATCTTGATCAATCTATGCTATATATTAAAACCATTTCCGATGCAGCTGACTCTAGAGAACTAAAGCTTTATTCCAAGTGCCCTCCCAAGATCCTGGGCCAACCAAAGTTTACTTATATTAGGCCTAATTCACAAATCTGAGAAAAGTCGGTCTGTTCCTTCTAGCGATCATCCTGTATAATCTATGGTAAATATTAAAAGCATTTCCGATCCAGCTGACTCTAGGCACTTAGAACATTATTCTGATTACCTTAGCAAGCACCTCTGCTCAACCAAACTTTACTTATATTAGTCCAAAATCGCAAATCTGAGAAAAGTCGGTCTGTTCCTTCTAGCGATCATCCTGTATAATCTATGCTATATATTAAAACCATTTCCGATCCAGCTGACTCTAGACACTTAGAACTTTATTCTGAGTACCTTTGCAAGCTCCACCGCTCAACAAAACTGTTCTTATAAAAGTCCAAATTTGCGAAAGTGAGACAAGTCGGTCCGACCCATTCAGTGATCTCGTCCTGATGCCAAAGAATGGAAATCAATAAGAAAGTTAACTGGAAAAAGACCAACAGCCTGTTAGGGTGGGAGTAGAAATTATGTATCTACTACTTTGAAAGTCGTGACTTCGGAATAAAACATCCAACAATATAAAAATATCATTATACAGAAATCTATGCAACACTTCTTTGCGTGCTCAGTTCCAGCTGACTCTAGAGACTTAAATCTTTATTCCGAGTATCCTCCCAAGAACCTGGGCTCAACCAAACCTTACTTATAATTGTACAAATTCGCAAATCTGAGAAAAGTCGGTATGTTCCTTCTAGCGATTATCTTGATCAATCTATGCTATATATTAAAACCATTTCCGATGCAGCTGACTCTAGAGAACTAAAGCTTTATTCCAAGTGCACTCCCAAGATCCTGGGCTCAACCAAACTTTACTTATATTAGTCCAAAGTCGCAAATCTGAGAAAAGTCGGTCTGTTCCTTCTAGCGATCATCCTGTATAATCTATGCTATATATTAAAACCATTTCCGATCCAGCTGACTCTAGAAACTTAGAACTTTATTCTGATTAGCTTAGCAAGCACCTCTGCTCAACCAAACTTTACTTATATTAGTCCAAAATCGCAAATCTGAGAAAAGTCGGTCTGTTCCTTCTAGCGATCATCCTGTATAATCTATGCTATATATTAAAACCATTTCCGATCCAGCTGACTCTAGACACTTAGAAATTTATTCTGAGTACCTTAGCAAGCACCTCTGCTCAACATAACTGTACTTATAAAAGTCCAAAGTTGCGAAAGTGAGACAAGTCGGTCCGACCCATTCAGTGATCTCGTCCTGATGCCAAGGAATGGAAATCAATAAGAAAGTTAACTGGAAAAAGTCCAACAGCCTGTTGGGGTGGGAGTAGAAATTATGTATCTGCTATTCTGAAGTCGTGACTTCGGAATAAAACATCCAACAATATAAAAATATCATTATACAGAAATCTATGCAACACTTCTTTGCGTGCTCAGTTCCAGCTGACTCTAGAGACTTAAATCTTTATTCCGAGTATCCTCCCAAGAACCTGGGCTCAACCAAACCTTACTTATAATTGTACAAATTCGCAAATCTGAGAAAAGTCGGTATGTTCCTTCTAGCGATTATCTTGATCAATCTATGCTATATATTAAAACCATTTCCGATGCAGCTGACTCTAGAGACTTAAAGCTTTATTCCGAGTATCCTCCCAAGAACCTCTGGCTCAACCAAACCTTACTTATAATAGTCCAAAGTCGCAAATTTGAGAAAAGTCGGTCTGTTCCTTCTAGCGATTATCTTGATCAATCTATGCTATATATTAAAACCATTTCAGATGCAGCTGACTCTAGAGACTTAAAGCTTTATTCCGAGTTTCCTCCCAAGAACTTCTGGCTCAACCAAACCTTACTTATAATAGTCCAAAGTCGCAAATCTGTGAAAAGTCGGTCTGTTTTTTCTAGCGATCATCCTGAATAATCTATGTTATATATTAAAACCATTTCCGATCCAGCTGACTCTAGACACTCATAATTTTATTCTGAGTACCTTTGCAAGAACATCCGCTCTACATAACTGTACTTATAAAAGTCCAAATTTGCGAAAGTGAGACAAGTCGGTCCGACCCATTCAGCGATCTCGTCCTGATGCCAAGGAATGGAAATCAATAAGAAAGTTAACTGGAAAAAGTCCAACAGCCTGTTGGGGTGGGAGTAGAAATTATGTATCTGCTACTCTGAAAGTCGTGACTTCGGAATAAAACATCCAACAATATAAAAATATCATTATACAGAAGTCTATGCAACACTTCTTTGCGTGCTCAGTTCCAGCTGACTCTAGTGACTTAAACCTTTATTCCGAGTATCCTCCCAAGAACCTGGGCTCAACCAAACCTTACTTATAATTGTCCAAAATCGCAAATCTGAGATAAGTCGGTATGTTCCTTCTAGTGGTTATCTTGATCAATCTATGCTATATATTAAAACCATTTACGATGCAGCTGACTCTAGAGACTTAAATCTTTATTCTGAGTATCCTCCCAAGAACCGAGGCTCACCAAACCTTACTTATAATAGTCCAAAGTCGCAAATCTGAGAAAAGTCGGTCTGTTCCTTCTAGCGATCATCCTGTATAATCTATGCTATATATTAAAACCATTTCCGATCCAGCTGACTCTAGACACTTAGAAATTTATTCTGAGTACCCTAGCAAGCACCTCTGCTCAACATAACTTTACTTATAATAGTCCAAAGTTGCGAAAGTGAGACAAGTCGGTCCGACCCATTCAGTGATCTCGTCCTGATGCCAAGGAATGGAAATCAATAAGAAAGTTAACTGGCAAAAGTCCAACAGCCTGTTGGGGTGGGAGTAGAAATTATGTATCTGCTACTCTGAAAGTCGTGACTTCGGAATAAAACATCCAACAATATAAAAATATCATTATACAGAAGTCTATGCAACACTTCTTTGCGTGCTCAGTTCCAGCTGAATCTAGAGACTTAAATCTTTATTCCGAGTATCCTCCCAAGAACCGAGGCTCAACCAAACCTTACTTATAATAGTCCAATTTCGCAAATCTGAGAAAAGTCGGTCTGTTCCTTCTAGCGATTATCTTGATCAATCTATGCTATATATTAAAACCATTTCCGATGCAGCTGACTCTAGAGACTTAAAGCTTTATTCCGAGTATCCTCCCAAGAACCTCTGGCTCAACCAAACCTTACTTATAATAGTCCAAAGTCGCAAATTTGAGAAAAGTCGGTCTGTTCCTTCTAGCGATCATCCTGTATAATCTATGCTATATATTAAAACCATTTCCGATCCAGCTGACTCTAGAAACTTAGAACTTTATTCTGATTACCTTAGCAAGCACCTCTGCTCAACCAAACTTTACTTATATTAGTCCAAAATCGCAAATCTGATAAAAGTCGGTCTGTTCCTTCTAGCGATCATCCTGTATAATCTATGCTATATATTAAAACCATTTCCGATCCAGCTGACTCTAGACACTTAGAAATTTATTCTGAGTACCTTAGCAAGCACCTCTGCTCAACATAACTGTACTTATAAAAGTCCAAAGTTGCGAAAGTGAGACAAGTCGGTCCGACCCATTCAGTGATCTCGTCTTGATGCCAAGGAATGGAAATCAATAAGAAAGTTAACTGGAAAAAGACCAACAGCCTGTTGGGGTGGGAGTAGAAATTATGTATCTGCTACTCTGAAAGTCGTGACTTCGGAATAAAACATCCAACAATATAAAAATATCATTATACAGAAGTCTATGCAACACTTCTTTGCGTGCTCAGTTCCAGCTGAATCTAGAGACTTAAATCTTTATTCCGAGTATCCTCCCAAGAACCTGGGCTCAACCAGACCTTACTTATAATTGTTCAAAATCGCAAATCTGAGATAAGTCGGTATGTTCATTCTAGCGATTATCTTGATCAATCTATGCTATATATTAAAACCATTTCCGATGCAGCTGACTCTAGAGACTTAAATCTTTATTCCGAGTATCCTCCCAAGAACCTGGGCTCAACCAAACCTTACTTATAAAAGTCCAAAGTCGCAAATCTGAGAAAAGTCGGTCTGTTCCTTCTAGCGATTATCTTGATCAATCTATGCTATATATTAAAACCATTTCCGATGCAGCTGACTCTAGAGAACTAAATCTTTATTCCAAGTGCCCTCCCAAGATCCTGGGCCAACCAAAGTGTACGTATATTAGGACGAATTCGCAAATCTGAGAAAAGTCGGTCTGTTCCTTCTAGCGATCATCCTGTATAATCTATGCTATATATTAAAACCATTTCAGATCCAGCTGAATCTAGACACTTAGAACTTTATTCTGAGTACATTAGCAAGCACCTCTGCTCAACCAAACTTTACTTATATTAGACCAAAGTCGCAAATCTGAGAAAAGTCGGTCTGTTCCTTCTAGCGATTATCTTGATCAATCTATGCTATATATTAAAACCATTTACGATGCAGCTGACTCTAGAGACTTAAATCTTTATTCCGAGTATCCTCCCAAGAACCTGGGCTCAACCAAACCTTACTTATAATAGTCCAAAGTCGCAAATCTGAGAAAAGTCGGTCTGTTCCTTCTAGCGATTATTTTGATCAATCTATGCTACATATTAAAACCATTTCCGATGCAGCTGACTCTAGAGAACTAAAGCTTTATTCCAAGTGCCCTCCCAAGATCCTGGGCCAACCAAAGTTTACTTATATTAGGCCTAATTCACAAATCTGAGAAAAGTCGGTCTGTTCCTTCTAGCGATCATCCTGTATAATCTATGCTATATATTAAAACCATTTCCGATCCAGCTGACTCTAGACATTTAGAACATTATTCTGATTACATTAGCAAGCACCTCTGCTCAATCAAACTTTACTTATATTAGTCCAAAGTCGCAAATCTGAGAAAAGTCGGTCTGTTCCTTCTAGCGATTATCTTGATCAATCTATGCTATATATTAAAACCATTTCCGATGCAGCTGACTCTAGAGACTTAAAGCTTTATTCCGAGTATCCTCCCAAGAACCTCTGGCTCAACCAAACCTTACTTATAATAGTCCAAAGTCGCAAATCTGAGAAAAGTCGGTCTGTTCCTTCTAGCGATCATCCTGTTTAATCTATGCTATATATTAAAACCATTTACGATGCAGCTGACTCTAGAGACTTAAATCTTTATTCCGAGTATCCTCCCAAGAACCTGGGCTCAACCAAACCTTACTTATAATAGTCCAAAGTCGCAAATCTGAGAAAAGTCGGTCTGTTCCTTCTAGCGATCATCCTGTTAAATCTATGCTATATATTAAAACCATTTCCGATCCAGCTGACTCTAGAGAACTACAGCTTTATTCCAAGTGCACTCCCAAGATCCTGGGCTCAACCAAACTTTACTTATATTAGTCCAAAGTCGCAAATCTGAGAAAAGTCGGTCTGTTCCTTCTAGCGATCATCCTGTATAATCTATGCTATATATTAAAACCATTTCCGATCCAGCTGACTCTAGAAACTTAGAACTTTATTCTGATTAGATTACCAAGCACCTCTGCTCAACCAAACTTTACTTATATTAGTCCAAAATCGCAAATCTGAGAAAAGTCGGTCTGTTCCTTCTAGCGATCATCCTGTATAATCTATGCTATATATTAAAACCATTTCCGATCCAGCTGACTCTAGACACTTAGAACTTTATTCTGAGTACCTTAGCAAGCGCCTCTGCTCAACAGAACTGTACTTATAAAAGTCCAAAGTTGCGAAAGTGAGACAAGTCGGTCCGACCCATTACGTGATCTCGTCCTGATGCCAAGGAATGGAAGTCAATAAGAAAGTTAACTGGAAAAAGACCAACAGCCTGTTGTGGTGGGAGTAGAAATTATGTATCTGCTACTCTGAAAGTCGTGACTTCGGAATAAAACATCCAACAATATAAAAATATCATTATACAGAAATCTATGCAACACTTCTTTGCGTGCTCAGTTCCAGCTGACTCTAGAGACTTAAATCTTTATTCCGAGTATCCTCCCAAGAACCTGGGCTCAACCAAACCTTACTTATAATTGTACAAATTCGCAAATCTGAGAAAAGTCGGTATGTTCCTTCTAGCGATTATCTTGATCAATCTATGCTATATATTAAAACCATTTCCGATGCAGCTGACTCTAGAGACTTAAAGCTTTATTCCGAGTATCCTCCCAAGAACCTCTGGCTCAACCAAACCTTACTTATAATAGTCCAAAGTCGCAAATTTGAGAAAAGTCGGTCTGTTCCTTCTAGCGATTATCTTGATCAATCTATGCTATATATTAAAACCATTTCAGATGCAGCTGACTCTAGAGACTTAAAGCTTTATTCCGAGTATCCTCCCAAGAACCTCTGGCTCAACCAAACCTTACTTATAATAGTCCAAAGTCGCAAATTTGAGAAAAGTCGGTCTGTTCCTTCTAGCGATTATTTTGATCAATCTATGCTATATATTAAAACCATTTACGATCCAGCTGACTCTAGAAACTTAGAACTTTATTCTGATTACCTAATCAAGCACCTCTGCTCAACCAAACTTTACTTATATTAGTCCAAAATCGCAAATCTGAGAAAAGTCGGTCTGTTCCTTCTAGCGATCATCCTGTATAATCTATGCTATATATTAAAACCATTTCCGATCCAGCTGACTCTAGAAACTTAGAACTTTATTCTGATTAGCTTAGCAAGCACCTCTGCTCAACATAACTGTACTTATAAAAGTCCAAAGTTGCGAAAGTGAGACAAGTCGGTCCGACCCATTCAGTGATCTCGTCCTGATGCCAAGGAATGGAAATCAATAAGAAAGTTAACTGGAAAAAGTCCAACAGCCTGTTGGTGTGGGAGTAGAAATTATGTATCTGCTATTCTGAAGTCGTGACTTCGGAATAAAACATCCAACAATATAAAAATATCATTATACAGAAATCTATGCAACACTTCTTTGCGTGCTCAGTTCCAGCTGACTCTAGAGACTTAAATCTTTATTCCTAGTATCCTCCCAAGAACCTGGGCTCAACCAAACCTTACTTATAATTGTACAAATTCGCAAATCTGAGAAAAGTCGGTATGTTCCTTCTAGCGATTATCTTGATCAATCTATGCTATATATTAAAACCATTTCCGATGCAGCTGACTCTAGAGACTTAAAGCTTTATTCCGAGTATCCTACCAAGAACCTCTGGCTCAACCAAACCTTACTTATAATAGTCCAAAGTCGCAAATTTGAGAAAAGTCGGTCTGTTCCTTCTAGCGATTATCTTGATCAATCTATGCTATATATTAAAACCATTTCAGATGCAGCTGACTCTAGAGACTTAAAGCTTTATTCCGAGTATCCTCCCAAGAACCTCTGGCTCAACCAAACCTTACTTATAATAGTCCAAAGTCGCAAATTTGAGAAAAGTCGGTCTGTTCCTTCTAGCGATTATTTTTGATCAATCTATGCTATATATTAAAACCATTTGCGATGCAGCTAACTCTAGAGACTTAAATCTTTATTCCGAGTCTCCTCCCAAGAACCTGGGCTCAACCAAACCTTACTTATAATAGTCCAAAGTCGCAAATCTGAGAAAAGTCGGTCTGTTTTTTCTAGCGATCATCCTGAATAATCTATGCTATATATTAAAACCATTTACGATGCAGCTGACTCTAGTCACTTAGAACATTATTCTGAGTACCTTAGCAAGCACCTCTGCTCAACAGAACTGTACTTATAAAAGTCCAAACTTGCGAAAGTGAGACAAGTCGGTCCGACCCATTCAGTGATCTCGTCCTGATGCCAAGGAATGGAAATCAATAAGAAAGTTAACTGGAAAAAGACCAACAGCCTGTTAGGGTGGGAGTAGAAATTATGTATCTACTACTTTGAAAGTCGTGACTTCGGAATAAAACATCCAACAATATAAAAATATCATTATACAGAAATCTATGCAACACTTCTTTGCGTGCTCAGTTCCAGCTGACTCTAGAGACTTAAATCTTTATTCCGAGTATCCTCCCAAGAACCTGGGCTCAACCAAACCTTACTTATAATTGTACACATTCGCAAATCTGAGAAAAGTCGGTATGTTCATTCTAGCGATTATCTTGATCAATCTATGCTATATATTAAAACCACTTACGATGCAGCTGACTCTAGAGACTTAAATCTTTATTCCGAGTATCCTCCCAAGAACCTGGGCTCAACCAAACCTTACTTATAATAGTCCAAAGTCGCAAATCTGAGAAAAGTCGGTCTGTTCCTTCTAGCGATCATCCTGTTAAATCTATGCTATATATTAAAACCATTTCCGATCCAGCTGACTCTAGAGAACTACAGCTTTATTCCAAGTGCACTCCCAAGATCCTGGGCTCAACCAAACTTTACTTATATTAGTCCAAAGTCGCAAATCTGAGAAAAGTCGGTCTGTTCCTTCTAGCGATCATCCTGTATAATCTATGCTATATATTAAAACCATTTCCGATCCAGCTGACTCTAGAAACTTAGAACTTTATTCTGATTACCTTAGCAAGCACCTCTGCTCAACCAAACTTTACTTATATTAGTCCAAAATCGCAAATCTGAGAAAAGTCGGTCTGTTCCTTCTAGCGATCATCCTGTATAATCTATGCTATATATTAAAACCATTTCCGATCCAGCTGACTCTAGACACTTAGAAATTTATTCTGAGTACCTTAGCAAGCACCTCTGCTCAACATAACTGTTCTTATAAAAGTCCAAAGTTGTGAAAGTGAGACAAGTCGGTCCGACCCATTCAGTGATCTCGTCCTGATGCCAAGGAATGGAAATCAATAAGAAAGTTAACTGGAAAAAGTCCAACAGCCTGTTGGGGTGGGAGTAGAAATTATGTATCTGCTACTCTGAAAGTCGTGACTTCGGAATAAAACATCCAACAATATAAAAATATCATTATACAGAAATCTATGCAACACTTCTTTGCGTGCTCAGTTCCAGCTGACTCTAGAGACTTAAATCTTTATTCCGAGTATCCTCCCAAGAACCTGGGCTCAACCAAACCTTACTTATAATAGTCCAAAGTCGCAAATCTGAGAAAAGTCGGTCTGTTCCTTCTAGCGATTATCTTGATCAATCTATGCTATATATTAAAACCATTTCCGATGCAGCTGACTCTAGAGACTTAAAGCTTTATTCCGAGTATCCTCCCAAGAACCTCTGGCTCAACCAAACCTTACTTATAATAGTCCAAAGTCGCAAATTTGAGAAAAGTCGGTCTGTTCCTTCTAGCGATTATTTTGATCAATCTATGCTATATATTAAAACCATTTACGATGCAGCTGACTCTAGATACTTAAATCTTTATTCCGAGTATCCTCCCAAGAACCTGGGCTCAACCAAACCTTACTTATAATAGTCCAAAGTCGCAAATCTGAGAAAAGTCGGTCTGTTTTTTCTAGCGATCATCCTGAATAATCTATGCTATATATTAAAACCATTTACGATGCAGCTGACTCTAGACACTTAGAACATTATTCTGAGTACCTTAGCAAGCACCTCTGCTCAACAGAACTGTACTTATAAAAGTCCAAACTTGCGAAAGTGAGACAAGTCGGTCCGACCCATTCAGTGATCTCGTCCTGATGCCAAGGAATGGAAATCAATAAGAAAGTTAACTGGAAAAAGACCAACAGCCTGTTAGGGTGGGAGTAGAAATTATGTATCTACTACTTTGAAAGTCGTGACTTCGGAATAAAACATCCAACAATATAAAAATATCATTATACAGAAATCTATGCAACACTTCTTTGCGTGCTCAGTTCCAGCTGACTCTAGAGACTTAAATCTTTATTCCGAGTATCCTCCCAAGAACCTGGGCTCAACCAAACCTTACTTATAATTGTACACATTCGCAAATCTGAGAAAAGTCGGTATGTTCATTCTAGCGATTATCTTGATCAATCTATGCTATATATTAAAACCACTTACGATGCAGCTGACTAGAGACTTAAATCTTTATTCCGAGTATCCTCCCAAGAACCGAGGCTCAACCAAACCTTACTTATAATAGTCCAATTTCGCAAATCTGAGAAAAGTCGGTCTGTTCCTTCTAGCGATTATCTTGATCAATCTATGCTATATATTAAAACCATTTGCGATGCAGCTAACTCTAGAGACTTAAAGCTTTATACCGAGTATCCTCCCAAGAACCTCTGGCTCAACCAAACCTTACTTATAATAGTCCAAAGTCGCAAATTTGAGAAAAGTCGGTCTGTTCCTTCTAGCGATTATTTTGATCAATCTATGCAATATATTAAAACCTTTTGCGATGCAGCTGACTCTAGAGAACTACAGCTTTATTCCAAGTGCACTCCCAAGATCCTGGGCTCAACCAAACTTTACTTATATTAGTCCAAAGTCGCAAATCTGAGAAAAGTCGGTCTGTTCCTTCTAGCGATCATCCTGTATAATCTATGCTATATATTAAAACCATTTCCGATCCAGCTGACTCTAGAAACTTAGAACTTTATTCTGATTAGCTTAGCAAGCACCTCTGCTCAACCAAACTTTACTTATATTAGTCCAAAATCGCAAATCTGAGAAAAGTCGGTCTGTTCCTTCTAGCGATCATCCTGTATAATCTATGCTATATATTAAAACCATTTACGATGCAGCTGACTCTAGAGAACTACAGCTTTATTCCAAGTGCACTCACAAGATCCTGGGCTCAACCAAACTTTACTTATATTAGTCCAAAGTCGCAAATCTGAGAAAACTCGGTCTGTTCCTTCTAGCGATCATCCTGTATAATCTATGCTATATATTAAAACCATTTCCGATCCAGCTGACTCTAGACACTTAGAAATTTATTCTGAGTACCTTAGCAAGCACCTCTGCTCAACATAACTGTTCTTATAAAAGTCCAAAGTTGTGAAAGTGAGACAAGTCGGTCCGACCCATTCAGTGATCTCGTCCTGATGCCAAGGAATGGAAATCAATAAGAAAGTTAACTGGAAAAAGACCAACAGCCTGTTAGGGTGGGAGTAGAAATTATGTATCTACTACTTTGAAAGTCGTGACTTCGGAATAAAACATCCAACAATATAAAAATATCATTATACAGAAGTCTATGCAACACTTCTTTGCGTGCTCAGTTCCAGCTGACTCTGGAGACTCGGATCTTTGTCCTGAGTACCCTCCCATGAACTTGGGCTCAATCAAACTTAACTTATATTAGGCCAAAGTCGCAAATCTGAGAAAAGTCGGTCTGTTCCTTCTAGCGATCATCCTGTGTAATCTATGCTATATATTAAAACCATTTCCGATCCAGCTGACTCTAGACACTTAGAACATTATTCTGATTACATTAGCAAGCACCTCTGCTCAACCAAACTGTACTTATATTAGTCCAAAATCGCAAATCTGAGAAAAGTCGGTCTGTTCCTTCTAGCGATCATCCTGTATAATCTATGCTATATATTAAAACCATTTCCGATCCAGCTGACTCTAGACACTTAGAACTTTATTCTGAGTACCTTTGCAAGCACCACCGCTCAACAGAACTGTTCTTATAAAAGTCCAAATTTGCGAAAGTGAGACAAGTCGGTCCGACCCATTCAGTGATCTCATCCTGATGCCAAGGAATGGAAATCAATAAGAAAGTTAACTGGAAAAAGTCCAACAGCCTGATAGGGTGGGAGTAGAAATTATGTATCTGCAACTCTGAAAGTCGTGACTTCGGAATAAAACATCCAACAATATAAAAATATCATTATACAGAAATCTATGCAACACTTCTTTGCGTGCTCAGTTCCAGCTGACTCTAGAGACTTAAATCTTTATTCCGAGTATCCTCCCAAGAACCTCTGGCTCAACCAAACCTTACTTATAATAGTCCAAAGTCGCAAATTTGAGAAAAGTCGGTCTGTTCCTTCTAGCGATTATTTTGATCAATCTATGCTACATATTAAAACCATTTACGATGCAGCTGACTCTAGAGACTTAAATCTTTATTCCGAGTATCCTCCCAAGAACCTGGGCTCAACCAAACCTTACTTATAATAGTCCAAAGTCGCAAATCTGAGAAAAGTCGGTCTGTTCCTTCTAGCGATCATCCTGTTAAATCTATGCTATATATTAAAACCATTTCCGATCCAGCTGACTCTAGAGAACTACAGCTTTATTCCAAGTGCACTCCCAAGATCCTGGGCTCAACCAAACTTTACTTATATTAGTCCAAATTCGCAAATCTGAGAAAAGTCGGTCTGTTCCTTCTAGCGATCATCCTGTATAATCTATGCTATATATTAAAACCATTTCCGATCCAGCTGACTCTAGAAACTTAGAACTTTATTCTGATTAGCTTAGCAAGCACCTCTGCTCAACCAAACTTTACTTATATTAGTCCAAAATCGCAAATCTGAGAAAAGTCGGTCTGTTCCTTCTAGCGATCATCCTGTATAATCTATGCTATATATTAAAACCATTTCCGATCCAGCTGACTCTAGACACTTAGAAATTTATTCTGAGTACCTTAGCAAGCACCTCTGCTCAACATAACTGTTCTTATAAAAGTCCAAAGTTGTGAAAGTGAGACAAGTCGGTCCGACCCATTCAGTGATCTCGTCCTGATGCCAAGGAATGGAAATCAATAAGAAAGTTAACTGGAAAAAGTCCAACAGCCTGTTAGGGTGGGAGTAGAAATTATGTTTCTGCTACTCTGAAAGTCGTGACTTCGGAATAAAACATCCAACAATATAAAAATATCATTATACAGAAGTCTATGCAACACTTCTTTGCGTGCTCAGTTCCAGCTGACTCTAGAGACTTAAAAATCTCAGATTTGCGACTTTGGACTAATATAACTGAAGTTTGGTTGAGCCCAGGATCTTGGGAGGGCACTAGCAATAAAGCTTTAAGTCTCTAGAGTCAGCTGCATCGTAAATGGTTTTAATATGTAGCATAGATTGATCAAAATAATCGCTAGAAGGAACAGACCGACTTTTCTCAGATTTGCGACTTTGGACTAATATAAGTAAACTTTGGTTGGCCCAGGATCTTGGGAGGGCACTTGGAATAAAGCTTTAGTTCTCTAGAGTCAGCTGCATCGGAAATGGTTTTAATATATAGCATAGATTATACAAGATGATCGCTAGAAGGAACAGACCGACTTTTCTCAAATTTGCATCTTTGGACTTTTATAAGTACAGTTATGTTGAGCAGAGGTGCTTGCTAAGGTACTCAGAATAAATTTCTAAGTGTCTAGAGTCAGCTGGATCGGAAATGGTTTTAATATATAGCATAGATTATACAGGATGATCGCTAGAAGGAACAGACCGACTTTTCTCAGATTTGCGACTTTGGACTAATATAAGTAAAGTTTGGTTGAGCCCAGGATCTTGGGAGTGCACTTGGAATAAAGCTGTAGTTCTCTAGAGTCAGCTGCATCGTAAATGGTTTTAATATATTGCATAGATTGATCAAAATAATCGCTAGAAGGAACAGACCGACTTTTCTCAAATTTGCGACTTTGGACTATTATAAGTAAGGTTTGGTTGAGCCAGAAGTTCTTGGGAGGAAACTCGGAATAAAGCTTTAAGTCTCTAGAGTCAGCTGCATCTGAAATGGTTTTAATATATAGCATAGATTGATCAAGATAATCGCTAGAAGGAACAGACCGACTTTTCTCAGATTTGCGAAATTGGACTATTATAAGTAAGGTTTGGTTGAGCCTCGGTTCTTGGGAGGATACTCGGAATAAAGATTTAAGTCTCTAGTCAGCTGCATCGTAAGTGGTTTTAATATATAGCATAGATTGATCAAGATAATCGCTAGAATGAACATACCGACTTTTCTCAGATTTGCGAATTTGTACAATTATAAGTAAGGTTTGGTTGAGCCCAGGTTCTTGGGAGGATACTCGGAATAAAGATTTAAGTCTCTAGAGGCAGCTGGAACTGAGCACGCAAAGAAGAGTTGCATAGATTTCTGTATAATGATATTTTTATATTGTTGGATGTTTTATTCCGAAGTCACGACTTTCAAAGTAGTAGATACATAATTTCTACTCCCACCCTAACAGGCTGTTGGTCTTTTTCCAGTTAACTTTCTTATTGATTTCCATTCCTTGGCATCAGGACGAGATCACTGAATGGGTCGGACCGACCTGTCTCACTTTCGCAAGTTTGGACTTTTATAAGTACAGTTCTGTTGAGCAGAGGTGCTTGCTAAGGTACTCAGAATAATGTTCTAAGTGTCTAGAGTCAGATGGATCGGAAATGGTTTTAATATATAGCATAGATTATTCAGGATAATCGCTAGAATGAACAGTCCGACTTTTCTCAGATTTGCGACTTTGGACTATTATAAGTAAAGTTTGGTTGAGCCCAGGTTCTTGGGAGGATACTCGGAATAATGATTTAAGTCGATAGAGTCAGCTGCATCGGAAATGGTTTTAATATATAGCATAGATTGATCAAGATAATCGCTAGAAGGAACAGACCGACTTTTCTCAGATTTGCGACTTTGGACTATTATAAGTAAGGTTCGGTTGAGCCCAGGTTCTTGGGAGGATACTCGGAATAAAGATTTAAGTCTCCAGAGTCAGCTGCATCGGAATTGGTTTTAATATATAGCATAGATTGATCAAGATAATCGCTGGAAGGAACAGACCGACTTTTCTCAGATTTGCGAAAATGGACTATTATAAGTAAGGTTTGGTTGAGCCCAGGTTCTTGGGAGGATACTCGGAATAAATATTTAAGTCTCTAGAGTCAGCTGCATCGGAAATGGTTTTAATATATAGCATAGATTGATCAAGATAATCGCTGGAAGGAACAGACCGACTTTTCTCAGATTTGCGAAATTGGACTTTTATAAGTACAGTTCTGTTGAGCAGAGGTGCTTGCTAATGCACTCAGATTAAAGTTCTAAGTGTCTAGATTCAGCTGGAACAGAGTTGGTATTAATATATAACATAGATTATTCAGGATAATCGCTAGAAGGAACAGACCGACTTTTCTCAGATTTGCGACTTTGGACTATTATAAGTAAAGTTTGGTTGAGCCCAGGTTCTTGGGAGGATACTCGGAATAATGATTTAAGTCTCTAGAGTCAGCTGCATCGGAAATGGTTTTAATATATAGCATAGATTGATCAAGATAATCGCTAGAAGGAACAGACCGACTTTTCTCAGATTTGCGACTTTGGACT
This sequence comes from Diplolepis rosae, assembly GCA_030998225.1. Taxonomy (NCBI): domain Eukaryota; kingdom Metazoa; phylum Arthropoda; class Insecta; order Hymenoptera; family Diplolepididae; genus Diplolepis; species Diplolepis rosae. The sequence goes on from JAPYXD010000704.1 coordinate 20,721,709, forward strand.
TTTATAAGTAAGGTTTGGTTGAGCCCAGGTTCTTGGGAGGATACTCGGAATAAAGATTTAAGTCTCTAGAGTCAGCTGCATCGGAAATGGTTTTAATATATAGCATAGATTGATCAAGATAATCGCTCGAAGGAACAGACCGACTTTTCTCAGATTTGCGACTTTGGACTAATATAAGTAAAGTTTGATTGAGCCCAGGTTCTTGGGAGGATACTCGGAATAAAGATTTAAGTCTCTAGAGTCAGCTGGAACTGAGCACACAAAGAAATGTTGCATAGATTTCTGTATAATGATATTTTTATATTGTTGGATGTTTTATTCCGAAGTCACGACTTTCAGAGTAGTAGATACATAATTTCTACTCCCACCCTAACAGGCTGTTGGACTTTTTCCAGTTAACTTTCTTATTGACTTCCATTCCTTGGCATCAGGACGAGATCACGGAATGGGTCGGACCGACTTGTCTCACTTTCGCAACTTTGGACTTTTATAAGTACAGTTCTGTTGAGCAGAGGCGCTTGCTAAGGTACTCAGAATAATGTTCTAAGTGTCTAGAGTCAGCTGGATCGTAAATGGTTTTACTCTATTGCATAGATTATACAGGATGATCGCTAGAAGGAAAAGATCGACTATTCTCAGATTTGCGACTTTGGACTAATATAACTGAAGTTTGGTTGAGCCCAGGATCTTGGGAGGGCACTAGGAATAAAGCTTTAAGTTTTTAGAGTCAGCTGCATCGTAAATGGTTTTAATATATAGCATAGATTGATCAAGATAATCGCTAGAAGGAACAGACCGACTTTTCTCAGATTTGCGAATTTGGACTAATATAAGTAAAGTTTGGTTGAGCCCAGGATCTTGGGAGGGCACTTGGAATAAAGCTTTAGTTCTCTAGAGTCAGCTGCATCGGAAATGGTTTTAATATATAGCATAGATTATACAGGATGATCGCTAGAAGGAACAGACCGACTATTCTCAGATTTGCATCTTTGGACTTTTATAAGTACAGTTATGTTGAGCAGAGGTGCTTGCTAAGGTACTCAGAATAAATTTCTAAGTGTCTAGAGTCAGCTGGATCGGAAATGGTTTTAATATATAGCATAGATTATACAGGATGATCGCTAGAAGGAACAGACCGACTTTTCTCAGATTTGCGACTTTGGACTAATATAAGTAAAGTTTGGTTGAGGCCAGGATCTTGGGAGTGCACTTGGAATAAAGCTGCAGTTCTCTAGAGTCAGCTGCATCGCAAAAGGTTTTAATATATTGCATAGATTGATCAAAATAATCGCTAGAAGGAACAGACCGACTTTTCTCAAATTTGCGACTTTGGACTATTATAAGTAAGGTTTGGTTGAGCCAGAGGTTCTTGGGAGGATACTCGGAATAAAGCTTTAAGTCTCTAGAGTCAGCTGCATCGGAAATGGTTTTAATATATAGCATAGATTGATCAAGATAATCGCTAGAAGGAACAGACCGACTTTTCTCAGATTTGCGAAATTGGACTATTATAAGTAAGGTTTGGTTGAGCCTCGGTTCTTGGGAGGATACTCGGAATAAAGATTTAAGTCTCTAGTCAGCTACATCGTAAGTGGTTTTAATATATAGCATAGATTGATCAAGATAATCGCTAGAATGAACATACCGACTTTTCTCAGATTTGCGAATGTGTACAATTATAAGTAAGGTTTGGTTGAGCCCTGGTTCTTGGGAGGATACTCGGAATAAAGGTTTAAGTCTCTAGAGGCAGCTGGAACTGAGCACGCAAAGAAGAGTTGCGTAGATTTCTGTATAATGATATTTTTATATTGTTGGATGTTTTATTCCGAAGTCACGACTTTCAGAGTAGTAGATACATAATTTCTACTCCCACTCTAACAGGCTGTTGGTCTTTTTCCAGTTAACTTTCTTATTTATTTCCATTCCTTGGCATCAGGACGAGATCACTGAATGGGTCGGACCGACTTGTCTCACTTTCGCAAGTTTGGACTTTTATAAGTACAGTTCTGTTGAGCAGAGGTGCTTGCTAAGGTACTCAGAATAATGTTCTAAGTGTCTAGAGTCAGCTGGATCGGAAATGGTTTTAATATATAGCATAGATTATTCAGGATAATCGCTAGAAGGAACCGACCGACTTTTCTCATATTTGCGACTTTGGACTATTATAAGTAAAGTTTGGTTGAGCCCAGGTTCTTGGGAGGATACTCGGAATAATGATTTAAGTCGTTAGAGTCAGCTGCATCGGAAATTGTTTTAATATATAGCATAGAGTGATCAAGATAATCGCTCGAAGGAACAGACCGACTTTTCTCAGATTTGCGAATTTGGACTTTTATAAGTAAGGTTTGGTTGAGCCCAGGTTCTTGGGAGGATACTCGGAATAAAGATTTAAGTCTCTAGAGTCAGCTGCATCGGAAATGGTTTTAATATATAGCATAGATTGATCAAGATAATCGCTCGAAGGAACAGACCGACTTTTCTCAGATTTGCGAAATTGGACTATTATAAGTAAGGTTTGGTTGAGCCCAGGTTCTTGGGAGGATACTCGGAATAAAGATTTAAGTCTCTAGAGTCATCTGCATTGGTATTTGTTTTAATATATACCATAGATTGATCAAGATTATCGCTAGAAGGAACAGACCGACTTTTCTCAGATTTGCGACTTTGGACTTTTATAAGTAAGGTTTGGTTGAGCCCAGGTTCTTGGGAGGATACTCGGAATAAAGATTTAAGTCTCTAGAGTCAGCTGCATCGGAAATGGTTTTAATATATAGCATAGATTGATCAAGATAATCGCTCGAAGGAACAGACCGACTTTTCTCAGATTTGCTATTTTGGACTATTATAAGTAAGGTTTGGTTGAGCCTCGGTTCTTGGGAGGATACTCGGAATAAAGATTTAAGTCTCTAGTCAGCTGCATCGTAAGTGGTTTTAATATATAGCATAGATTGATCAAGATAATCGCTAGAATGAACATACCGACTTTTCTCAGATTTGCGAATTTGTACAATTATAAGTAAGGTTTGGTTGATCCCAGGTTCTTGGGAGGATGCTCGGAATAAAGATTTAAGTCTCTAGAGTCAGCTGAAACTGAGCACGCAAAGAAGTGTTGCATAGATTTCTGTATAATGATATTTTTATATTGTTGGATGTTTTATTCCGAAGTCACGACTTTCAGAGTAGTAGATACATAATTTCTACTCCCACCCTAACAGGCTGTTGGTCTTTTTCCAGTTAACTTTCTTATTGACTTCCATTCCTTGGCATCAGGACGAGATCACGGAATGGGTCGGACCGACTTGTCTCACTTTCGCAACTTTGGACTTTTATAAGTACAGTTCTGTTGAGCAGAGGTGCTTGCTAAGGTACTCAGAATAATGTTCTAAGTGCCTAGAGTCAGATGGATCGGAAATGGTTTTAATATATAGCATAGATTATTCAGGATAATCGCTAGAATGAACAGTCCGACTTTTCTCAGATTTGCGACTTTGGACTATTATAAGTAAAGTTTGGTTGAGCCCAGGTTCTTGGGAGGATACTCGGAATAATGATTGCAGGCGCTAGCGTCAGCGGCATCGGAAATGGGTGTAATATATAGCCTAGATGGATCACGATAATCGCTAGAACGAACAGACCGACTTTTCTCAGATTTGCGACTTTGGACTATTATAAGTAAGGTTCGGTTGAGCCCAGGTTCTTGGGAGGATACTCGGAATAAAGATTTAAGTCTCCAGAGTCAGCTGCATCGGAATTGGTTTTAATATATAGCATAGATTGATCAAGATAATCGCTGGAAGGAACAGACCGACTTTTCTCAGATTTGCGAAAATGGACTATTATAAGTAAGGTTTGGTTGAGCCCAGGTTCTTGGGAGGATACTCGGAATAAATATTTAAGTCTCTAGAGTCAGCTGCATCGGAAATGGTTTTAATATATAGCATAGATTGATCAAGATAATCGCTGGAAGGAACAGACCGACTTTTCTCAGATTTGCGAAATTGGACTTTTATAAGTACAGTTCTGTTGAGCAGAGGTGCTTGCTAATGCACTCAGATTAAAGTTCTAAGTGTCTAGATTCAGCTGGAACAGAGTTGGTATTAATATATAACATAGATTATTCAGGATAATCGCTAGAAGGAACAGACCGACTTTTCTCAGATTTGCGACTTTGGACTATTATAAGTAAAGTTTGGTTGAGCCCAGGTTCTTGGGAGGATACTCGGAATAATGATTTAAGTCTCTAGAGTCAGCTGCATCGGAAATGGTTTTAATATATAGCATAGATTGATCAAGATAATCGCTAGAAGGAACAGACCGACTTTTCTCAGATTTGCGACTTTGGACTTTTATAAGTAAGGTTTGGTTGAGCCCAGGTTCTTGGGAGGATACTCGGAATAAAGATTTAAGTCTCTAGAGTCAGCTGCATCGGAAATGGTTTTAATATATAGCATAGATTGATCAAGATAATCGCTCGAAGGAACAGACCGACTTTTCTCAGATTTGCGACTTTGGACTAATATAAGTAAGGTTTGGTTGAGCCCAGGTTCTTGGGAGGATACTCGGAATAAAGATTTAAGTCTCTAGAGTCAGCTGGAACTGAGCACACAAAGAAATGTTGCATAGATTTCTGTATAATGATATTTTTATATTGTTGGATGTTTTATTCCGAAGTCACGACTTTCAGAGTAGTAGATACATAATTTCTACTCCCACCCTAACAGGCTGTTGGACTTTTTCCAGTTAACTTTCTTATTGACTTCCATTCCTTGGCATCAGGACGAGATCACGGAATGGGTCGGACCGACTTGTCTCACTTTCGCAACTTTGGACTTTTATAAGTACAGTTCTGTTGAGCAGAGGCGCTTGCTAAGGTACTCAGAATAATGTTCTAAGTGTCTAGAGTCAGCTGGATCGTAAATGGTTTTACTCTATTGCATAGATTATACAGGATGATCGCTAGAAGGAACAGACCGACTTTTCTCAGATTTGCGACTTTGGACTATTATAAGTAAGGTTTGGTTGAGCCCAGGATCTTGGGAGGGCACTAGGAATAAAGCTTTAAGTTTTTAGAGTCAGCTGCATCGTAAATGGTTTTAATATATAGCATAGATTGATCAAGATAATCGCTCGAAGGAACAGACCGACTTTTCTCAGATTTGCGACTTTGGACTAATATAAGTAAACTTTGGTTGGCCCAGGATCTTGGGAGGGCACTTGGAATAAAGCTTTAGTTCTCTAGAGTCAGCTGCATCGGAAATGGTTTTAATATATAGCATAGATTATACAGGATGATCGCTAGAAGGAACAGACCGACTATTCTCAAATTTGCGACTTTGGACTATTATAAGTACAGTTATGTTGAGCAGAGGTGCTTGCTAAGGTACTCAGAATAAATTTCTAAGTGTCTAGAGTCAGCTGGATCGGAAATGGTTTTAATATATAGCATAGATTATACAGGATGATCGCTAGAAGGAACAGACCGACTTTTCTCAGATTTGCGACTTTGGACTAATATAAGTAAAGTTTGGTTGAGCCCAGGATCTTGGGAGTGCACTTGGAATAAAGCTGTAGTTCTCTAGAGTCAGCTGCATCGCAAAAGGTTTTAATATATTGCATAGATTGATCAAAATAATCGCTAGAAGGAACAGACCGACTTTTCTCAAATTTGCGACTTTGGACTATTATAAGTAAGGTTTGGTTGAGCCAGAGGTTCTTGGGAGGATACTCGGAATAAAGCTTTAAGTCTCTAGAGTCAGCTGCATCGGAAATGGTTTTAATATATAGCATAGATTGATCAAGATAATCGCTAGAAGGAACAGACCGACTTTTCTCAGATTTGCGAAATTGGACTATTATAAGTAAGGTTTGGTTGAGCCTCGGTTCTTGGGAGGATACTCGGAATAAAGATTTAAGTCTCTAGTCAGCTGCATCGTAAGTGGTTTTAATATATAGCATAGATTGATCAAGATAATCGCTAGAATGAACATACCGACTTTTCTCAGATTTGCGAATGTGTACAATTATAAGTAAGGTTTGGTTGAGCCCTGGTTCTTGGGAGGATACTCGGAATAAAGGTTTAAGTCTCTAGAGGCAGCTGGAACTGAGCACGCAAAGAAGAGTTGCGTAGATTTCTGTATAATGATATTTTTATATTGTTGGATGTTTTATTCCGAAGTCACGACTTTCAGAGTAGTAGATACATAATTTCTACTCCCACTCTAACAGGCTGTTGGTCTTTTTCCAGTTAACTTTCTTATTGATTTCCATTCCTTGGCATCAGGACGAGATCACGGAATGGGTCGGACCGACTTGTCTCACTTTCGCAACTTTGGACTTTTATAAGTACAGTTCTGTTGAGCAGAGGTGCTTGCTAATGTACTCAGAATAAAGTTCTAAGTGTCTAGATTCAGCTGGATCTGAAATGGTTTTAATATATAGCATAGATTATACAGGATGATCGCTAGAAAGAACAGTCCGACTTTTCTCATATTTGCTACTTTTGAATTTTATAAGTAAGGTTTGGTAGATCTCAGGTTCATGGGAGGATACTCGGAATAAAGATTTAAGTATATAGAGTCAGATGCATCGGAAATTGTTTTAATATATTGCATAGATTGATCAAGATATTCGCTGGAAGGAACAGACCGACTTTTCTCAGATTTGCGACTTTGGACTTTTATAAGTAAGGTTTGGTTGAGCCCAGGTTCTTGGGAGGATACTCGGAATAAAGATTTAAGTCTCTAGAGTCAGCTGCATCGGAAATGGTTTTAATATATAGCATAGATTGATCAAGATAATCGCTCGAAGGAACAGACCGACTTTTCTCAGATTTGCGAAATTGGACTATTATAAGTAAGGTTTGGTTGAGCCCAGGTTCTTGGGAGGATACTCGTAATAATTATTTAAGTCTCTAGAGTCTTCTGCATCGGAAATGGTTTTAATATATAGCATAGATTGATCAAGATAATCGCTAGAAGGAACAGACCGACTTTTCTCAGATTTGCGACTTTGGACTTTTATAAGTAAGGTTTGGTTGAGCCCAGGTTCTTGGGAGGATACTCGGAATAAAGATTTAAGTCTCTAGAGTCAGCTGCATCGGAAATGGTTCTAATATATAGCATAGATTGATCAAGATAATCGCTCGAAGGAACAGACCGACTTTTCTCAGATTTGCGAAATTGGACTTTTATAAGTACAGTTCTGTTGAGCAGAGGTGCTCGCTAAGGTACTCAGAATGATGTTCTAAGTGTCTAGAGTCAGCTGGATCGGAAATGATTTTAATATATAGCATAGATTATTCAGGATAATCTCTCGAAGGAACAGACCGACTTTTCTCAGATTTGCGACTTTGGACTAATATAAGTAAAGTTTGGTTGAGCCCAGGTTCTTGGGAGGATACTCGGAATAAAGATTTAAGTCTCTAGAGTCAGCTGCGTCGTAAATGGTTTTAATATATAGCATAGATTGATCAAAATAATCGCTGGAAGGAACAGACCGACTTTTCTCAGATTTGCGAAATTGGACTATTATAAGTAAGGTTTGGTTGAGCCAGAGGTTCTTGGGAGGATAATCGGAATAAAGCTTTAAGTCTCTAGAGTCAGCTGCATCGGACATGGTGTGAATATATAGCATAGATTGATCAAGATAATCGCTCGCAGGACCAGACCGACTTTTCTCAGATTTGCGAAATTGGACTATTATAAGTAAGGTTTGGTTGAGCCCAGGTTCTTGGGAGGATACTCGGAATAAATATTTAAGTCTCTAGAGTCAGCCGCATCGGAAATGGTTTTAATATATAGCATAGATTGATCAAGATAATCGCTAGAAGGAACAGACCGACTTTTCTCAAATTTGCGACTTTGGACTATTATAAGTAAGGTTTGGTTGAGCCCAGGTTCTTGGGAGGATACTCGGAATAAAGATTTAAGTCTCTAGAGTCAGCTGGAACTGAGCACACAAAGAAATGTTGCATAGATTTCTGTATAATGATATTTTTATATTTTTGGATGTTTTATTCCGAAGTCACGACTTGCAGAGTAGTAGATACATAATTTCTACTCCCACCCTAACAGGCTGTTGGACTTTTTCCAGTTAACTTTCTTATTGATTTCCATTCCTTGGCATCAGGACGAGATCACGGAATGGGTCGGACCGACTTGTCTCACTTTCGCAACTTTGGACTTTTATAAGTACAGTTCTGTTGAGCAGAGGCGCTTGCTAAGGTACTCAGAATAATGTTCTAAGTGTCTAGAGTCAGCTGGATCGTAAATGGTTTTACTCTATTGCATAGATTATACAGGATGATCGCTAGAAGGAAAAGATCGACTATTCTCAGATTTGCGACTTTGGACTAATATAACTGAAATTTGGTTGAGCCCAGGATCTTGGGAGGGCACTTGGACGAAAGCTTTAGTTCTCTAGAGTCAGCTGCATCGGAAATGGTTTTAATATATAGCATAGATTGATCAAGATAATCGCTAGAAGGAACAGACCGACTTTTCTCAGATTTGCGATTTTGGACTAATATAAGTAAAGTTTGATTGAGCAGAGGTGCTTGCTAAGGTAATCAGAATAAAGTGCTATGTGTCTAGAGTCAGCTGCATCGTAAATGGTTTTAATATATAGCATAGATTATACAGGATGATCGCTAGAAGGAACAGACCGACTTTTCTCAGATTTGCGACTTTGGACTAATATAAGTAAAGTTTGGTTGAGCCCAGGATCGTGGGAGTGCACTTGGAATAAAGCTGTAGTTCACTAGAGTCAGCTGCATCGTAACTGTTTTTAATATATAGCATAGGTTGATCAAAATAATCGCTAGAAGGAACAGACCGACTTTTCTCAAATTTGCGACTTTGGACTATTATAAGTAAGGTTTGGTTGAGCCAGAGGTTCTTGGGAGGATACTCGGAATAAAGCTTTAAGTCTCTAGAGTCAGCTGCATCGGAAATGGTTTTAATATATAGCATAGATTGATCAAGATAATCGCTAGAAGGAACAGACCGACTTTTCTCAGATTTGCGAAATTGGACTATTATAAGTAAGGTTTGGTTGAGCCTCGGTTCTTGGGAGGATACTCGGAATAAAGATTTAAGTCTCTAGAGTCAGCTGCATCGTAAATGGTTTTACTCTATAGCATAGATTATACACGATGATCGCTAGAAGGAAAAGATCGACTATTCTCAGGTTTGCGACTTTGTACTAATATAACTGAAGTTTGGTTGAGCCCAGGATCTTGGGAGGGCACTAGGAATAAAGATTTAAGTCTCTAGAGTCAGCTGCATCGTAAATGGTTTTAATATGTAGCATAGATTGATCAAAATAATCGCTAGAAGGAACAGACCGACTTTTCTCAGATTTGCGACTTTGGACTATTATAAGTAAGGTTTGGTTGAGCCCAGGTTCTTGGGAGGATACTCGGAATAAAGATTTAAGTCTCCAGAGTCAGCTGCATCGTAAATGGTTTTAATATATAGCATAGATTTAACAGGATGATCGCTAGAAGGAACAGACCGAGTTTTCTCAGATTTGCGACTTTGGACTATTATAAGTAAGGTTTGGTTGAGCCAGAGGTTCTTGGGAGGATACTCGGAATAAAGCTTTAAGTCTCTAGAGTCAGCTGCATCTGAAATGGTTTTAATATATAGCATAGATTGATCAAGATAATCGCTAGAAGGAACAGACCGACTTTTCTCAAATTTGCGACTTTGGACTATTATAAGTAAGGTTTGGTTGAGCCAGAGGTTCTTGGGAGGATACTCGGAATAAAGCTTTAAGTCTCTAGAGTCAGCTGCATCGGAAATGGTTTTAATATATAGCATAGATTGATCAAGATAATCGCTAGAAGGAACAGACCGACTTTTCTCAGATTTGCGACTTTGGACTATTATAAGTAAGGTTTGGTTGAGCCAGAGGTTCTTGGGAGGATACTCGGAATAAAGCTTTAAGTCTCTAGAGTCAGCTGCATCGGAAATGGTTTTAATATGTAGCATAGATTGATCAAAATAATCGCTAGAAGGAACAGACCGAGTTTTCTCAGATGTGCGACTTTGGACTATTATAAGTAAGGTTTGGTTGAGCCAGAAGTTCTTGGGAGGAAACTCGGAATAAAGCTTTAAGTCTCTAGAGTCAGCTGCATCTGAAATGGTTTTAATATATAGCATAGATTATTCAGGATAATCGCTCGAAAGAACAGACCGACTTTTCTCAGATTTGCGACTTTGGACTATTATAAGTAAGGTTCGGTTGAGCCCAGGTTCTTGGGAGGATACTCGGAACAAAGATTTAAGTCTCCAGAGTCAGCTGCATCGTAAATGGTTTTAATATATAGCATAGATTGATCAAAATAATCGCTAGAAGGAACAGACCGACTTTTCTCAAATTTGCGTCTTTGGACTATTATAAGTAAGGTTTGGTTGAGCCAGAGGTTCTTGGGAGGATATTCGGAATAAAGCTTTAAGTCTCTAGAGTCAGCTGCATCGGAAATGGTTTTAATATATAGCATAGATTGATCAAGATAATCGCTGGAAGGAACAGACCGACTTTTCTCAGATTTGCGAAATTGGACTATTATAAGTAAGGTTTGGTTGAGCCCAGGTTCTTGGGAGGATACTCGGAATAAATATTTAAGTCTCTAGAGTCAGCTGCATCGGAAATGGTTTTAATATATAGCATAGATTGATCAAGATAATCGCTAGAAGGAACAGACCGACTTTTCTCAAATTTGCGACTTTGGACTATTATAAGTAAGGTTTGGTTGAGCCCAGTTTCTTGGGAGGATACTCGGAATAAAGATTTAAGTCTCTAGAGTCAGCTGCATCGGAAATGGTTTTAATATATAGCATAGATTGATCAAGATAATCGCTCGAAGGAACAGACCGACTTTTCTCAGATTTGCGAAATTGGACTTTTATAAGTACAGTTCTGTTGAGCAGAGGCGCTTGCTAAGGTACTCAGAATAATGTTCTAAGTGTCTAGAGTCAGCTGGATCGTAAATGGTTTTACTCTATTGCATAGATTATACAGGATAATCGCTAGAAGGAACAGACCGACTTTTCTCAGATTTGCGACTTTGGACTAATATAAGTAAAGTTTGGTTGAGCCCAGGATCTTGGGAGGATACTCGGAATAAAGATTTAAGTCTCTAGAGTCAGCTGCATCGTAAATGGTTTTAATATGTAGCATAGATTGATCAAAATAATCGCTAGAAGGAACAGACCGACTTTTCTCAGATTTGCGAAATTGGACTATTATAAGTAAGGTTTGGTTGAGCCAGAGGTTCTTGGGAGGATAATCGGAATAAAGCTTTAAGTCTCTAGAGTCAGCTGCATCGGAAATGGTTTTAATATATAGCATAGATTGATCAAGATAATCGCTGGAAGGAACAGACCGACTTTTCTCAGATTTGCGAAATTGGACTATTATAAGTAAGGTTTGGTTGAGCCCAGGTTCTTGGGAGGATACTCGGAATAAATATTTAAGTCTCTAGAGTCAGCCGCATCGTAAATGGTTTTAATATATAGCATAGATTGATCAAGATAATCGCTAGAAGGAACAGACCGACTTTTCTCAAATTTGCGACTTTGGACTATTATAAGTAAGGTTTGGTTGAGCCCAGGTTCTTGGGAGGATACTCGGAATAAAGATTTAAGTCTCTAGAGTCAGCTGGAACTGAGCACACAAAGAAATGTTGCATAGATTTCTGTATAATGATATTTTTATATTGTTGGATGTTTTATTCCGAAGTCACGACTTTCAGAGTAGTAGATACATAATTTCTACTCCCACCCTAACAGGCTGTTGGACTTTTTCCAGTTAACTTTCTTATTGACTTCCATTCCTTGGCATCAGGACGAGATCACGGAATGGGTCGGACCGACTTGTCTCACTTTCGCAACTTTGGACTTTTATAAGTACAGTTCTGTTGAGCAGAGGCGCTTGCTAAGGTACTCAGAATAATGTTCTAAGTGTCTAGAGTCAGCTGGATCGTAAATGGTTTTACTCTATTGCATAGATTATACAGGATGATCGCTAGAAGGAAAAGATCGACTATTCTCAGATTTGCGACTTTGGACTAATATAACTGAAATTTGGTTGAGCCCAGGATCTTGGGAGGGCACTTGGACGAAAGCTTTAGTTCTCTAGAGTCAGCTGCATCGGAAATGGTTTTAATATATAGCATAGATTGATCAAGATAATCGCTCGAAGGAACAGACCGACTTTTCTCAGATTTGCGACTTTGGACTAATATAAGTAAAGTTTGATTGAGCAGAGGTGCTTGCTAAGGTAATCAGAATAAAGTGCTATGTTTCTAGATTCAGCTGGATCTGAAATGGTTTTAATATATAGCATAGATTATACAGGATGATCGCTAGAAGGAACAGACCGACTTGTCTCAGATTTGCGACTTTGGACTATTATAAGTAAAGTTTGGTTGAGCCCGGGATCGTGGGAGTGCACGTGGAATAAAGCTGTAGTTCTCTAGAGTTAGCTGCATCGTAAATGGTTTTAATATATAGCATAGATTGATCAAAATAATCGCTAGAAGGAACAGACCGACTTTTCTCAAATTTGCGACTCTGGACTATTATAAGTAAGGTTTGGTTGAGCCAGAGGTTCTTTGGAGGATACTCGGAATAAAGCTTTAAGTCTCTAGAGTCAGCTGCATCGGAAATGGTTTTAATATATAGCATAGATTGATCAAGATAATCACTAGAAGGAACAGACCGAATTTTCTCAGATTTGCGAAATTGGACTATTATAAGTAAGGTTTGGTTGAGCCTCGGTTCTTGGGAGGATACTCGGAATAAAGATTTAAGTCTCTAGAGTCAGCTGCATCGTAAATGGTTTTACTCTATAGCATAGATTATACACGATGATCGCTAGAAGGAAAAGATCGACTATTCTCAGGTTTGCGACTTTGTACTAATATAACTGAAGTTTGGTTGAGCCCAGGATCTTGGGAGGGCACTAGGAATAAAGCTTTAAGTCTCTAGAGTCAGCTGCATCGTAAATGGTTTTAATATATAGCATAGATTGATCAAAATAATCGCTAGAAGGAACAGACCGACTTTTCTCAGATTTGCGACTTTGGACTATTATAAGTAAGGTTTGGTTGAGCTCAGGTTCTTGGGAGGATACTCGGAATAAAGATTTAAGTCTCCAGAGTCAGCTGCATCGTAAATGGTTTTAATATGTAGCATAGATTGATCAAAATAATCGCTAGAAGGAACAGACCGACTTTTCTCAGATTTGCGACTTTGGACTATTATAAGTAAGGTTTGGTTGAGCCAGAGGTTCTTGGGAGGATACTCGGAATAAAGCTTTAAGTCTCTAGAGTCAGCTGCATCTGAAATGGTTTTAATATATAGCATAGATTGATCAAGATAATCGCTAGAAGGAACAGACCGACTTTTCTCAAATTTGCGACTTTGGACTATTATAAGTAAGGTTTGGTTGAGCCAGAGGTTCTTGGGAGGATACTCGGAATAAAGCTTTAAGTCTCTAGAGTCAGCTGCATCGGAAATGGTTTTAATATATAGCATAGATTGATCAAGATAATCGCTAGAAGGAACAGACCGACTTTTCTCAGATTTGCGACTTTGGACTATTATAAGTAAGGTTTGGTTGAGCCAGAGGTTCTTGGGAGGATACTCGGAATAAAGCTTTAAGTCTCTAGAGTCAGCTGCATCGGAAATGGTTTTAATATGTAGCATAGATTGATCAAAATAATCGCTAGAAGGAACAGACCGACTTTTCTCAAATTTGCGACTTTGGACTATTATAAGTAAGGTTTGGTTGAGCCAGAGGTTCTTGGGAGGATACTCGGAATAAAGATTTAAGTCTCTAGAGTCAGCTGCATCGGAAATGGTTTTAATGTATAGCCTAGAGTTATCAGGATAATCGCTGGAAGGAACAGACCGACTTTTCTCAGATTTGCGAAATTGGACTTTTATAAGTACAGTTCTGTTGAGCAGAGGTGCTTGCTAAGGTACTCAGAATAATGTTCTAAGTGTCTAGAGTCAGCTGGATCGGAAATGGTTTTAATATATAGCATAGATTATTCAGGATAATCGCTCGAAAGAACAGACCGACTTTTCTCAGATTTCCGACTTTGGACTTTTATACGTATGTTTGGGTTGTGCACAGGTTCTTGGGAGGATACTCGGAATAAAGATTTAAGTCTCCAGAGTCAGCTGCATCTTAATTGGTTTTAATATATAGCATAGATTGATCAAAATAATCGCTAGAAGGAACAGACCGACTTTTCTCAAATTTGCGTCTTTGGACTATTATAAGTAAGGTTTGGTTGAGCCAGAGGTTCTTGGGAGGATATTCGGAATAAAGCTTCAAGTCTCTAGAGTCAGCTGCATCGGAAATGGTTTTAATATATAGCATAGATTGATCAAGATAATCGCTGGAAGGAACAGACCGACTTTTCTCAGATTTGCGAAATTGGACTATTATAAGTAAGGTTTGGTTGAGCCCAGGTTCTTGGGAGGATACTCGGAATAAAGATTTAAGTCTCTAGAGTCAGCTGCATCGGAAATGGTTTTAATATATAGCATAGATTGATCAAGATAATCGCTAGAAGGAACAGACCGACTTTTCTCAAATTTGCGACTTTGGACTATTATAAGTAAGGTTTGGTTGAGCACAGGTTCTTGGGAGGATACTCGGAATAAAGATTTAAGTCTCTAGAGTCAGCTGCATCGGAAATGGTTTTAATATATAGCATAGATTGATCAAGATAATCGCTAGAAAGAACAGACCGACATTTATCAGAATTGCGAAATTGGACTTTTATAAGTACAGTTCTGTTGAGCAGAGGTGCTTGCTAATGCACTCAGATTAAAGTTCTAAGTGTCTAGATTCAGCTGGAACAGAGTTGGTTTTAATATATAGCATAGATTATTCAGGATAATCGCTAGAAAGAACAGACCGACTTTTCTCAGATTTGCGACTTTGGACTATTATAAGTAAAGTTTGGTTGAGCCCAGGTTCTTGGGAGGATACTCGGAATAATGATTTAAGTCTCTAGAGTCAGCTGCATTGGAAATGGTTTTAATATATAGCATAGATTGATCAAGATAATCGCTAGAAGGAACAGACCGACTTTTCTCAGATTTGCGACTTTGGACTAATATAAGTAAGGTTTGGTTGAGCCCAGGTTCTTGGGAGGATACTCGGAATAAAGATTTAAGTCTCCAGAGTCAGCTGCATCGTAAATGGTTTTAATATATAGCATAGATTGATCAAAATAATCGCTAGAAGGAACAGACCGACTTTTCTCAGATTTGCGACTTTGGACTATTATAAGTAAGGTTTGGTGGAGCCAGAGGTTCTTGGGAGGATACTCGGAATAAAGCTTTAAGTCTCTAGAGTCAGCTGCATCGGAAATGGTTTTAATATATAGCATAGATTGATCAAGATAATCGCTAGAAGGAACAGACCGACTTTTCTCAGATTTGCGACTTTGGACTATTATAAGTAAGGTTTGGTTGAGCCAGAGGTTCTTGGGAGGATACTCGGAATAAAGCTTTAAGTCTCTAGAGTCAGCTGCACCGGAAAAGGTATTAAAATATATCATAGATTGATCAAGATAATCGCTAGAAGGAACAGACCGAATTTTCTCAGATTTGCGAAATTGGACTATTATAAGTAAGGTTTGGTTGAGCCGAAGTACTTGCGAGGGTACTCGGGACAAAGATTTAAGTCTCCAGAGTCAGCTGCATCGTAAATGGTTTTAATATATGGCATAGATTTAACAGGATGATCGCTAGAAGGAACAGACCGACTTTTCTCAGATTTGCGACTTTGGACTATTATAAGTAAGGTTTGGTTGAGCCCAGGTTCTTGGGAGGATACTAGGAATAAAGCTTTAAGTCTCTAGAGTCAGCTGCATCGGAAATGGTTTTAATATGTAGCATATATTGATCAATTTAATCGCTAGAAGGAACAGACCTACTTTTCTCAAATTTGCGACTTTGGACTATTATAAGTAAGGTTTGGTTGAGCCAGAGGTTCTTGGGAGGATACTCGGAATAAAGATTTAAGTCTCTAGAGTCAGCTGCATCGGAAATGGTTTTAATATATAGCATAGATTGATCAAGATAATCGCTGGAAGGAACAGACCGACTTTTCTCAGATTTGCGAAATTGGACTTTTATAAGTACAGTTCTGTTGAGCAGAGGTGCTTGCTAAGGTACTCAGAATAATGTTCTAAGTGTCTAGAGTCAGCTGGATCGGAAATGGTTTTAATATATAGCATAGATTATTCAGGATAATCGCTCGAAAGAACAGACCGACTTTTCTCAGATTTGCGACTTTGGACTATTATAAGTAAGGTTCGGTTGAGCCCAGGTTCTTGGGAGGATACTCGGAATAAAGATTTAAGTCTCCAGAGTCAGCTGCATCGTAAATGGTTTTAATATATAGCATAGATTGATCAAAATAATCGCTAGAAGGAACAGACCGACTTTTCTCAAATTTGCGTCTTTGGACTATTATAAGTAAGGTTTGGTTGAGCCAGAGGTTCTTGGGAGGATATTCGGAATAAAGCTTTAAGTCTCTAGAGTCAGCTGCATCGGAAATGGTTTTAATATATAGCATAGATTGATCAAGATAATCGCTGGAAGGAACAGACCGACTTTTCTCAGATTTGCGAAATTGGACTATTATAAGTAAGGTTTGGTAGAGCCCAGGTTCTTGGGAGGATACTCGGAATAAATATTTAAGTCTCTAGAGTCAGCTGCATCGGAAATGGTTTTAATATATAGCATAGATTGATCAAGATAATCGCTGGAAGGAACAGACCGACTTTTCTCAGATTTGCGAAATTGGACTATTATAAGTAAGGTTTGGTTGAGCCCAGGTTCTTGGGAGGATACTCGGAATAAATATTTAAGTCTCTAGAGTCAGCTGCATCGGAAATGGTTTTAATATATAGCATAGATTGATCAAGATAATCGCTGGAAGGAACAGACCGACTTTTCTCAGATTTGCGAAATTGGACTTTTATAAGTACAGTTCTGTTGAGCAGAGGTGCTTGCTAATGCACTCAGATTAAAGTTCTAAGTGTCTAGATTCAGCTGGAACAGAGTTGGTATTAATATATAACATAGATTATTCAGGATAATCGCTAGAAGGAACAGACCGACTTTTCTCAGATTTGCGACTTTGGACTATTATAAGTAAAGTTTGGTTGAGCCCAGGTTCTTGGGAGGATACTCGGAATAATGATTTAAGTCTCTAGAGTCAGCTGCATCGGAAATGGTTTTAATATATAGCATAGATTGATCAAGATAATCGCTAGAAAGAACAGACCGACTTTTCTCAGATTTGCGACATTGGTCTAATATAAGTAAAGTTTGGTTGAGCCCAGGTTCTTGGGTGGATACTCGGAATAAAGATTTAAGTCTCTAGAGTCAGCTGCATCGTAAATGGTTTTAATATATAGCATAGATTGATCAAGATAATCGCTAGAAAGAACAGACCGACTTTTCTCAGATTTGCGACATTGGTCTATTATAAGTAAAGTTTGGTTGAGCCCAGGTTCTTGGGAGGATACTCGGAATAAAGCTTTAAGTCTCTAGAGTCAGCTGCATCGGAAATGGTTTTAATATATAGCATAGATTGATCAAGATAATCGCTAGAAGGAACAGACCGACTTTTCTCAGATTTGCATCTTTGGACTTTTATAAGTACAGTTATGTTGAGCAGAGGTGCTTGCTAAGGTACTCAGAATAAATTTCTAAGTGTCTAGAGTCAGCTGCATCGTAAATGGTTTTAATATATAGCATAGATTATTCAGGATAATCGCTAGAAAGAACATTCCGACTTTTCTCAGATTTGCGACTTTGGACTATTATAAGTAAAGTTTGGATGAGCCCAGGTTCTTGGGAGGATACTCGGAATAATGATTTAAGTCGATAGAGTCAGCTGCATCGGACTTGGTTTTAATATATAGCATAGATTGTTCAAGATAATCGCTAGAAGGAACAGACCGACTTTTCTCAGATTTGCGACTTTGGACTATTATAAGTAAAGTTTGGTTGAGCCCAGGTTCTTGGGAGGATACTCGGAATAAAGATTTAAGTCTCTAGAGTCAGCTGCATCGTAAATGGTTTTAATATATAGCATAGATTATACAGGATGATCGCTAGAAGGAACAGACCGACTTTTCTCAGATTTGCGACTTTGGACTAATATAAGTAAAGTTTGGTTGAGCCCAGGTTCTTGGGAGGATACTCCGAATAATGATTTAAGTCGATAGAGTCAGCTGCATCGGAAATGGTTTTAATATATAGCATAGATTGATCAAGATAATCGCTAGAAGGAACAGACCGACTTTTCTCAGATTTGCGACTTTGGACTATTATAAGTAAAGTTTGGTTGAGCCCAGGTTCTTGGGAGGATGCTCGGAATAAAGATTTAAGTCTCTAGAGTCAGCTGCATCGGAAATGGTTTTAATATATAGCATAGATTGATCAAGATAATCGCTAGAAGGAACAGACCGACTTTTCTCAGATTTGCGACTTTGGACTATTATAAGTAAGGTTTGGTTGAGCCCAGGTTCTTGGGAGGATACTCGAAATAAAGATTTAA
Source organism: Diplolepis rosae (assembly GCA_030998225.1). Taxonomy (NCBI): domain Eukaryota; kingdom Metazoa; phylum Arthropoda; class Insecta; order Hymenoptera; family Diplolepididae; genus Diplolepis; species Diplolepis rosae. Next base: position 20,740,315 of record JAPYXD010000704.1, read on the forward strand.
GTATCTAGAGTCAGCTGCATCGTAAATGGTTTTAATATATAGCATAGATTGATCAAGATAATCGCTCGAAGGAACAGACCGACTTTTCTCAGATTTGCGAAATTGGACTATTATAATAAGGTTTGGTTGAGCCCAGGTTCTTGGGAGGATACTCGGAATAAATATTTAAGTCTCTAGAGTCAGCTGCATCGGAAATGGTTTTAATATATAGCATAGATTGATCAAGATAATCGCTAGAAGGAACAGACCGACTTTTCTCAGATTTGCATCTTTGGACTTTTATAAGTACAGTTATGTTGAGCAGAGGTGCTTGCTAAGGTACTCAGAATAAATTTCTAAGTGTCTAGAGTCAGCTGCATCGTAAATGGTTTTAATATATAGCATAGATTTTTCAGGATAATCGCTAGAAAGAACAGTCCGACTTTTCTCAGATTTGCGACTTTGGACTATTATAAGAAAAGTTTGGTTGAGCCCAGGTTCTTGGGAGGATACTCGGAATAATGATTTAAGTCGATAGAGTCAGCTGCATCGGAAATGGTTTTAATATATAGCATAGATTGATCAAGATAATCGCTAGAAGGAACAGACCGACTTTTCTCAGATTTGCGACTTTGGACTATTATAAGTAAGGTTCGGTTGAGCCCAGGTTCTTGGGAGGATACTCGGAATAAAGATTTAAGTCTCCAGAGTCAGCTGCATCGTAAATGGTTTTAATATATAGCATAGATTGATCAAAATAATCGCTAGAAGGAACAGACCGACTTTTCTCAAATTTGCGTCTTTGGACTATTATAAGTAAGGTTTGGTTGAGCCAGAGGTTCTTGGGAGGATAATCGGAATAAAGCTTTAAGTCTCTAGAGTCAGCTGCATCGGAAAGGGTTTTAATATATAGCATAGATTGATCAAGATAATCGCTGGAAGGAACAGACCGACTTTTCTCAGATTTGCGAAATTGGACTATTATAAGTAAGGTTTGGTTGAGCCCAGGTTCTTGGGAGGATACTCGGAATAAATATTTAAGTCTCTAGAGTCAGCTGCATCGGAAATGGTTTTAATATATAGCATAGATTGATCAAGATAATCGCTAGAAGGAACAGACCGACTTTTCTCAGATTTGCATCTTTGGACTTTTATAAGTACAGTTATGTTGAGCAGAGGTGCTTGCTAAGGTACTCAGAATAATGTTCTAAGTGTCTAGAGTCAGCTGCATCGTAAATGGTTTTAATATATAGCATAGATTGATCAAAATAATCGCTAGAAGGAACAGACCGACTTTTCTCAAATTTGCGACTTTGGACTATTATAAGTAAGGTTTGGTTGAGCCAGAGGTTCGTGGGAGGATAATCGGAATAAAGCTTTAAGTCTCTAGAGTCAGCTGCATCGGAAATGGTTTTAATATATTGCATAGATTGATCAAGATAATCGCTGGAAGGAACAGACCGACTTTTCTCAGATTTGCGAAATTGGACTATTATAAGTAAGGTTTGGTTGAGCCCAGGTTCTTGGGAGGATACTCTGAATAAATCTTTAAGTGTCTAGAGTCAGCTGCATCGGAAATGGTTTTAATATATAGCATAGATTGATCAAGATAATCGCTAGAAGGAACAGACCGACTTTTCTCAGATTTGCATCTTTGGACTTTTATAAGTACAGTTATGATGAGCAGAGGTGCTTGCTAAGGTACTCCGAATAAATGTCTAAGTGTCTAGAGTCAGCTGCATCGTAAATGGTTTTAATATATAGCATAGATTATTCAGGATAATCGCTAGAAAGAACAGTCCGACTTTTCTCAGATTTGCGACTTTGGACTATTATAAGTAAAGTTTGGTTGAGCCCAGGTTCTTGGGAGGATACTCGGAATAATGATTTAAGTCGATAGAGTCAGCTGCATCGGAAATGGTTTTAATATATAGCATAGATTGATCAAGATAATCGCTAGAAGGAACAGACCGACTTTTCTCAGATTTGCGACTTTGGACTATTATAAGTAAAGTTTGGTTGAGCCCAGGTTCTTGGGAGGATACTCGGAATAATGATTTAAGTCTCTAGAGTCAGCTGCATCGGAAATGGTTTTAATATATAGCATAGATTGATCAAGATAATCGCTAGAAGGAACAGACCGACTTTTCTCAGATTTGCGACTTTGGACTTTTATAAGTAATGTTTGGTTGAGCCCAGGTTCTTGGGAGGATACTCGAAATAAAGATTTAAGTATCTAGAGTCAGCTGCATCGTAAATGGTTTTAATATATAGCATATATTGATCAAAATAATCGCTAGAAGGAACAGACCGACTTTTCTCAAATTTGCGTCTTTGGACTATTATAAGTAAGGTTTGGTTGAGCCAGAGGTTCTTGGGAGGATAATCGGAATAAAGCTTTAAGTCTCTAGAGTCAGCTGCATCGGAAATGGTTTTAATATATAGCATAGATTGATCAAGATAATCGCTGGAGGGAACAGACCGACTTTTCTCAGATTTGCGAAATTGGACTATTATAAGTAAGGTTTGGTTGAGCCCAGGTTCTTGGGAGGATACTCGGAATAAATATTTAAGTCTCTAGAGTCAGCTGCATCGGAAATGGTTTTAATATATAGCATAGATTTTTCAGGATAATCGCTAGAAAGAACAGTCCGACTTTTCTCAGATTTGCGACTTTGGACTATTATAAGAAAAGTTTGGTTGAGCCCAGGTTCTTGGGAGGATACTCGGAATAATGATTTAAGTCGATAGAGTCAGCTGCATCGGAAATGGTTTTAATATATAGCATAGATTGATCAAGATAATCGCTAGAAGGAACAGACCGACTTTTCTCAGATTTGCGACTTTGGACTATTATAAGTAAGGTTCGGTTGAGCCCAGGTTCTTGGGAGGATACTCGGAATAAAGATTTAAGTCTCCAGAGTCAGCTGCATCGTAAATGGTTTTAATATATAGCATAGATTGATCAAAATAATCGCTAGAAGGAACAGACCGACTTTTCTCAAATTTGCGTCTTTGGACTATTATAAGTAAGGTTTGGTTGAGCCAGAGGTTCTTGGGAGGATAATCGGAATAAAGCTTTAAGTCTCTAGAGTCAGCTGCATCGGAAATGGTTTTAATATATAGCATAGATTGATCAAGATAATCGCTGGAAGGAACAGACCGACTTTTCTCAGATTTGCGAAATTGGACTATTATAAGTAAGGTTTGGTTGAGCCCAGGTTCTTGGGAGGATACTCGGAATAATTATTTAAGTCTCTAGAGTCAGCTGCATCGGAAATGGTTTTAATATATAGCATAGATTGATCAAGATAATCGCTAGAAGGAACAGACCGACTTTTCTCAGATTTGCATCTTTGGACTTTTATAAGTACAGTTATGTTGAGCAGAGGTGCTTGCTAAGGTACTCAGAATAAATTTCTAAGTGTCTAGAGTCAGCTGCATCGTAAATGGTTTTAATGTATAGCATAGATTATACACGATGATCGCTAGAAGGAAAAGATCGACTATTCTCAGATTTGCGACTTTGGACTAATATAACTGAAGTTTGGTTGAGCCCAGGATCTTGGGAGGGCACTAGGAATAAAGCTTTAAGTCTCTAGAGTCAGCTGCATCGGAAATGGTTTTAATATATAGCATAGATTGATCAAGATAATCGCTAGAAGGAACAGACCGACTTTTCTCAGATTTGCGACTTTGGACTATTATAAGTAAAGTTTGGTTGAGCCCAGGTTCTTGGGAGGATACTCGGAATAAAGATTTAAGTCTCTAGAGTCAGCTGGAACTGAGCACACAAAGAAATGTTGCATAGATTTCTGTATAATGATATTTTTATATTGTTGGATGTTTTATTCCGAAGTCACGACTTTCAGAGTAGTAGATACATAATTTCTACTCCCACCCTAACAGGCTGTTGGACTTTTTCCAGTTAACTTTCTTATTGATTTCCATTCCTTGGCATCAGGACGAGATCACGGAATGGGTCGGACCGACTTGTCTCACTTTCGCAACTTTGGACTTTTATAAGTACAGTTCTGTTGAGCAGAGGCGCTTGCTAAGGTACTCAGAATAATGTTCTAAGTGTCTAGAGTCAGCTGGATCGTAAATGGTTTTACTCTATTGCATAGATTATACAGGATGATCGCTAGAAGGAAAAGATCGACTATTCTCAGATTTGCGACTTTGGACTAATATAACTGAAGTTTGGTTGAGCCCAGGATCTTGGGAGGGCACTAGGAATAAAGCTTTAAGTCTCTAGAGTCAGCTGCATCTGAAATGGTTTTAATATATAGCATAGATTGATCAAGATAATCGCTAGAAGGAACAGACCGACTTTTCTCAAATTTGCGACTTTGGACTATTATAAGTAAGGTTTGGTTGAGCCAGAAGTTCTTGGGAGGAAACTCGGAATAAAGCTTTAAGTCTCTAAAGTCAGCTGCATCGGAAATGGTTTTAATATATAGCATAGATTGATCAAGATAATCGCTAGAAGGAACAGAACGACTTTTCTCAGATTTGCGAAATTGGACTATTATAAGTAAGGTTTGGTTGAGCCCAGGTTCTTGGGAGGATACTCGAAATAAAGATTTAAGTATCTAGAGTCAGCTGCATCGTAAATGGTTTTAATATATAGCATAGATTGATCAAGATAATCGCTAGAAGGAACAGACCGACTTTTCTCAGATTTGCGACTTTGGTCTAATATACGTAAAGTTTGGTTGAGCCAGAGGTTCTTGGGAGGATACTCGGAATAAAGCTTTAAGTCTCTAGAGTCAGCTGCATCGGAAATGGTTTTAATATATAGCATAGATTGATCAAGATAATCGCTAGAAGGAACAGACCGACTTTTCTCAGATTTGCGATTTTGGACTAATATAAGTAAAGTTTGGTTGAGCAGAGGTGCTTGCTAAGGTAATCAGAATAAAGTTCTAAGTTTCTAGAGTAAGCTGGATCGGAAATGTTTTTAATATATAGCATAGATTATACAGGATGATCGCTAGAAGGAACAGACCGACTTTTCTCAGATTTGCGACTTTGGACTAATATAAGTAAAGTTTGGTTGAGCCCAGGATCTTGGGAGTGCACTTGGAATAAAGATTTAAGTCTCTAGAGTCAGCTGCATCGTAAATGGTTTTAATATCTAGCATAGATTGATCAAAATAATCGCTAGAAGGAACAGACCGACTTTTCTCAAATTTGCGACTTTGGACTATTATAAGTAAGGTTTGGTTGAGCCAGAGGTTCTTGGGAGGATACTCGGAATAAAGCTTTAAGTCTCTAGAGTCAGCTGCATCGGAAATGGTTTTAATATATAGCATAGATCGATCAAGATAATCGCTAGAAGGAACAGACCGAAATTTCTCAGATTTGCGAAATTGGACTATTATAAGTAAGGTTTGGTTGAGCCCAGGTTCTTGGGAGGATACTCGGAATAAATATTTAAGTTCCTAGAGTCAGCTGGATCGTAAATGGTTTTACTCTATAGCATAGATTATACACGATGATCGCTAGAAGGAAAAGATCGACTATTCTCAGATTTGCGAAATTGGACTATTATAAGTAAGGTTTGGTTGAGCCCAGGTTCTTGGGAGGATACTCGGAATAAATATTTAAGTCTCTAGAGTCAGCTGCGTCGGAAATGGTTTTAATATATAGCATAGATTGATCAAGATAATCGCTAGAAAGAACAGACCGACTTTTCTCAAATTTGCGTCTTTGGACTATTATAAGTAAGGTTTGGTTGAGCCAGAGGTTCTTGGGAGGATAATCGGAATAAAGCTTTAAGTCTCTAGAGTCAGCTGCATCTGAAATGTTTTTAATATATAGCATAGGTTGATCAAAATAATCGCTAGAAAGAACAGACCGACTTTTCTCAAATTTGCGACTTTGGACTATTATAAGTAAGGTTTGGTTGAGCCAGAGGTTCTTGGGAGGATACTCGGAATAAAGCTTTAAGTCTCTAGAGTCAGCTGCATCGGAAATGGTTTTAATATATAGCATAGATTGATCAAGATAATCGCTAGAAGGAACAGACCGACTTTTCTCAGATTTGCGAAATTGGACTATTATAAGTAAGGTTTGGTTGAGCCTCGGTTCTTGGGAGGATACTCGGAATAAAGATTTAAGTCTCTAGTCAGCTGCATCGTAAGTGGTTTTAATATATAGCATAGATTGATCAAGATAATCGCTAGAATGAACATACCGACTTTTCTCAGATTTGCGAATGTGTACAATTATAAGTAAGGTTTGGTTGAGCCCAGGTTCTTGGGAGGATACTCGGAATAAAGATTTAAGTCTCTAGAGTCAGCTGCATCTGAAATGGTTTTAAAATATAGCATAGATTGATCAAGATAATCGCTAGAATGAACATTCCGACTTTTCTCAGATTTGCGACTTTGGACTAATATAAGTAAAGTTTGGTTGAGCCCAGGATCTTGGGAGTGCACTTGGAATAAAGCTGTAGTTCTCTAGAGTCAGCTGCATCGCAAAAGGTTTTAATATATTGCATAGATTGATCAAAATAATCGCTAGAAGGAACAGACCGACTTTTCTCAAATTTGCGACTTTGGACTATTATAAGTAAGGTTTGGTTGAGCCAGAGGTTCTTGGGAGGATACTCGGAATAAAGCTTTAAGTCTCTAGAGTCAGCTGCATCGGAAATGGTTTTAATATATAGCATAGATTGATCAAGATAATCGCTAGAAGGAACAGACCGACTTTTCTCAGATTTGCGAAATTGGACTATTATAAGTAAGGTTTGGTTGATCCAGAGGTTCTTGGGAGGATACTAGGAATAAAGATTTAAGTCTCTAGAGTCAGCTGCATCGGAAATGGTTTTAATATATAGCATAGATTGATCAAGATAATCGCTGGAAGGAACAGACCGACTTTTCTCAGATTTGCGAAATTGGACTATTATAAGTAAGGTTTGGTTGAGCCCAGGTTCTTGGGAGGATACTCGGAATAAAGTATTTAAGTCTCTAGAGTCAGCTGCGTCGGAAATGGTTTTAATATATAGCATAGATTGATCAAGATAATCGCTAGAAGGAACAGACCAACTTTTCTCAGATTTGCGAAATTGGACTTTTATAAGTAAGGTTTGGTTGAGCCCAGGTTCTTGGGAGGATACTCGGAATAAAGATTTAAGTCTCTAGAGTCAGCTGCATCGGAAATGGTTTTAATATATAGCATAGATTGATCAAGATAATCGCTCGAAGGAACAGACCGACTTTTCTCAGATTTGCGTCTTTGGACTATTATAAGTAAGGTTTGGTTGAGCCAGAGGTTCTTGGGAGGATAATCGGAATAAAGCTTTAAGTCTCTAGAGTCAGCTGCATCGGAAATGGTTTTAATATATAGCATAGATTGATCAAGATAATCGCTAGAAGGAACAGACCGACTTTTCTCAGATTTGCGAAATTGGACTATTATAAGTAAGGTTTGGTTGAGCCCAGGTTCTTGGGAGGATACTCGGAATAAATATTTAAGTTCCTAGAGTCAGCTGGATCGTAAATGGTTTTACTCTATAGCATAGATTATACACGATGATCGCTAGAAGGAAAAGATCGACTATTCTCAGATTTGCGAAATTGGACTATTATAAGTAAGGTTTGGTTGAGCCCAGGTTCTTGGGAGGATACTCGGAATAAATATTTAAGTCTCTAGAGTCAGCTGCATTTGAAATGGTTTTAATATATAGCATAGATTGATCAAGATAATCGCTAGAAGGAACAGACCGACTTTTCTCAAATTTGCGTCTTTGGACTATTATAAGTAAGGTTTGGTTGAGCCAGAGGTTCTTGGTAGGATAATCGGAATAAAGCTTTAAGTCTCCCACCCTAGAGTCAGCTGCATCGGAAATGGTTTTAAAATATAGTATAGATTGATCAAGATAATCGCTGGAAGGAACAGACCGACTTTTCTCAGATTTGCGAAATTGGACTATTATAAGTAAGGTTTGGTTGAGCCCAGGTTCTTGGGAGGATACTCGGAATAAATATTTAAGTCTCTAGAGTCAGCTGCGTCGGAAATGGTTTTAATATATAGCATAGATTGATCAAGATGATCGCTAGAAAAAACAGACCGACTTTTCTCAAATTTGCGACTTTGGCCTATTATAAGTAAGGTTTGGTTGAGCCCAGGTTCTTGGGAGGATACTCGGAATAAAGATTTAAGTCTCTAGAGTCAGCTGGAACTGAGCACACAAAGAAATGTTGCATAGATTTCTGTATAATGATATTTTTATATTGTTGGATGTTTTATTCCGAAGTCACGACTTTCAGAGTAGTAGATACATAATTTCTACTCCCACCCTAACAGGCTGTTGGACTTTGTCCAGTTAACTTTCTTATTGATTTCCATTCCTTGGCATCAGGACGAGATCACGGAATGGGTCGGACCGACTTGTCTCACTTTCGCAACTTTGGACTTTTATAAGTACAGTTCTGTTGAGCAGAGGCGCTTGCTAAGGTACTCAGAATAATGTTCTAAGTGTCTAGAGTCAGCTGGATCGTAAATGGTTTTACTCTATTGCATAGATTATACAGGATGATCGCTAGAAGGAACAGACCGACTATTCTCAGATTTGCGACTTTGGACTAATATAACTGAAGTTTGGTTGAGCCCAGGATCTTGGGAGGGCACTAGGAATAAAGCTTTAAGTCTCTAGAGTCAGCTGCATCTGAAATGGTTTTAATATATAGCATAGATTGATCAAGATAATCGCTAGAAGGAACAGACCGACTTTTCTCAAATTTGCGACTTTGGACTATTATAAGTAAGGTTTGGTTGAGCCAGAAGTTCTTGGGAGGATACTCGGAATAAAGCTTTAAGTCTCTAAAGTCAGCTGCATCGGAAATGGTTTTAATATATAGCATAGATTGATCAAGATAATCGCTAGAAGGAACAGAACGACTTTTCTCAGATTTGCGAAATTGGACTATTATAAGTAAGGTTTGGTTGAGCCCAGGTTCTTGGGAGGATACTCGGAATAAAGATTTAAGTATCTAGAGTCAGCTGCATCGTAAATGGTTTTAATATATAGCATAGATTGATCAAGATAATCGCTAGAAGGAACAGACCGACTTTTCTCAGATTTGCGACTTTGGACTATTATAAGTAAAGTTTGGTTGAGCCAGAGGTTCTTGGGAGGATACTCGGAATAAAGCTTTAAGTCTCTAGAGTCAGCTGCATCGGAAATGGTTTTAATATATAGCATAGATTGATCAAGATAATCGCTAGAAGGAACAGACCGACTTTTCTCAGATTTGCGATTTTGGACTAATATAAGTAAAGGTTGGTTGAGCAGAGGTGCTTGCTAAGCAAATCAGAATAAAGTTCTAAGTTTATAGATTAAGCGGGATCGGAAATGGTTATAATATATAGCATAGATTATACAGGATGATCGCTAGAAGGAACAGACCGACTTTTCTCAGATTTGCGACTTTGGACTAATATAAGTAAAGTTTGGTTGAGCCCAGGATCTTGGGAGTGCACTTGGAATAAAGATTTAAGTCTCTAGAGTCAGCTGCATCGTAAATGGTTTTAATATGTAGCATAGATTGATCAAAATAATCGCTAGAAGGAACAGACCGACTTTTCTCAAATTTGCGACTTTGGACTATTATAAGTAAGGTTTGGTTGAGCCAGAGGTTCTTGGGAGGATACTCGGAATAAAGCTTTAAGTCTCTAGAGTCAGCTGCATCGGAAATGGTTTTAATATATAGCATAGATTGATCAAGATAATCGCTAGAAGGAACAGACCGAAATTTCTCAGATTTGCGAAATTGGACTATTATAAGTAAGGTTTGGTTGAGCCTCGGTTCTTGGGAGGATACTCGGAATAAAGATTTAAGTCTCTAGTCAGCTGCATCGTAAGTGGTTTTAATATATAGCATAGATTGATCAAGATAATCGCTAGAATGAACATACCGACTTTTCTCAGATTTGCGAATTTGTACAATTATAAGTAAGGTTTGGTTGAGCCCAGGTTCTTGGGAGGATACTCGGAATAAAGATTTAAGTCTCTAGAGGCAGCTGGAACTGAGCACGCAAAGAAGAGTTGCATAGATTTCTGTATAATGATATTTTTATATTGTTGGATGTTTTATTCCGAAGTCACGACTTTCAAAGTAGTAGATACATAATTTCTACTCCCACCCTAACAGGCTGTTGGTCTTTTTCCAGTTAACTTTCTTATTGATTTCCATTCCTTGGCATCAGGACGAGATCACTGAATGGGTCGGACCGACTTGTCTCACTTTCGCAAGTTTGGACTTTTATAAGTACAGTTCTGTTGAGCAGAGGTGCTTGCTAAGGTACTCAGAATAATGTTCTAAGTGTCTAGAGTCAGCTGGATCGGAAATGGTTTTAATATATATCATAGATTGATCAAGATAATCTCTCGAAGGAACAGACCGACTTTTCTCAGATTTGCGACTTTGGACTAATATAAGTAAAGTTTGGTTGATCCCAGGTTCTTGGGAGGATGCTCGGAATAAAGATTTAAGTCTCTAGAGTCAGCTGCATCGTAAATGGTTTTAATATATAGCATAGATTGATCAAAATAATCGCTAGAAGGAACAGACCGACTTTTCTCCAATTTGCGTCTTTGGTCTATTATTAGTAAGTTTTGGTTGAGCCAGAGGGTCTTGGGATGATACTCGGAATAAATCTTTAAGTCTCTAGAGTCAGCTGGATCTGAAAGGGTTTTATTATATAGCATAGATTGATCAAGATAATCGCTGGAAGGAACAGACCGACTTTTCTCAGATTTGCGAAATTGGACTATTATAAGTAAGGTTTGGTTGAGCCCAGGTTCTTGGGAGGATACTCGGAATAAATATTTAAGTTCCTAGAGTCAGCTGGATCGTAAATGGTTTTACTCCATAGCATAGATTATACACGATGATCGCTAGAAGGAAAAGATCGACTATTCTCAGATTTGCGAAATTGGACTATTATAAGTAAGGTTTGGTTGAGCCTCGGTTCTTGGGAGGGCAATAGGAATAAAGCTTTAAGTCTCTAGAGTCAGCAGCATCGTAAATGGTTTTAATATATAGCATAGATTGATCAAAATAATCGCTAGAAGGAACAGACCGACTTTTCTCAAATTTGCGACTTTGGACTATTATAAGTAAGGTTTGGTTGAGCCAGAGGTTCTTGGGAGGATACTCGGAATAAAGCTTTAAGTCTCTAGAGTCAGCTGCATCGGAAATGGTTTTAATATATAGCATAGATTGATCAAGATAATCGCTAGAAGGAACAGACCGACTTTTCTCAGATTTGCGACTTTGGACTATTATAAGTAAGGTTTGGTTGAGCCAGAAGTTCTTGGGAGGAAACTCGGAATAAAGCTTTAAGTCTCTAGAGTCAGCTGCATCTGAAATGGTTTTAATATATAGCATAGATTGATCAAGATAATCGCTAGAAGGAACAGACCGACTTTTCTCAGATTTGCGAAATTGGACTATTATAAGTAAGGTTTGGTTGAGCCTCGGTTCTTGGGAGGATACTCGGAATAAAGATTTAAGTATCTAGAGTCAGCTGCATCGTAAATGGTTTTAATATATAGCATAGATTGATCAAGATAATCGCTCGAAGGAACAGACCGACTTTTCTCAGATTTGCGACTTTGGACTAATATAAGTAAAGTTTGATTGAGCAGAGGTGCTTGCTAAGCTAATCAGAATAAAGTTCTAAGTTTCTAGAGTAAGCTGGATCGGAAATGGTTTTAATATATAGCATAGATTATACAGGATGATCGCTAGAAGGAACAGACCGACTTTTCTCAGATTTGCGACTTTGGACTAATATAAGTAAAGTTTGGTTAAGCCCAGGATCTTGGGAGTGCACTTGGAATAAAGATTTAAGTGTCTAGAGTCAGCTGCATCGTAAATGGTTTTAATATATAGCATAGATTGATCAAAATAATCGCTAGAAGGAACAGACCGACTTTTCTCAAATTTGCGACTTTGGACTATTATAAGTAAGGTTTGGTTGAGCCAGAGGTTCTTGGGAGGATACTCGGAATAAAGCTTTAAGTCTCTAGAGTCAGCTGCATCGGAAATGGTTTTAATATATAGCATAGATTGATCAAGATAATCGCTAGAAGGAACAGACCGAAATTTCTCAGATTTGCGAAATTGGACTATTATAAGTAAGGTTTGGTTGAGCCTCGGTTCTTGGGAGGATACTCGGAATAAAGATTTAAGTCTCTAGTCAGCTGCATCGTAAGTGGTTTTAATATATAGCATAGATTGATCAAGATAATCGCTAGAATGAACATACCGACTTTTCTCAGATTTGCGAATTTGTACAATTATAAGTAAGGTTTGGTTGAGCCCAGGTTCTTGGGAGGATACTCGGAATAAAGATTTAAGTCTCTAGAGGCAGCTGGAACTGAGCACGCAAAGAAGAGTTGCATAGATTTCTGTATAATGATATTTTTATATTGTTGGATGTTTTATTCCGAAGTCACGACTTTCAAAGTAGTAGATACATAATTTCTACTCCCACCCTAACAGGCTGTTGGTCTTTTTCCAGTTAACTTTCTTATTGATTTCCATTCCTTGGCATCAGGACGAGATCACTGAATGGGTCGGACCGACTTGTCTCACTTTCGCAAGTTTGGACTTTTATAAGTACAGTTCTGTTGAGCAGAGGTGCTTGCTAAGGTACTCAGAATAATGTTCTAAGTGTCTAGAGTCAGCTGCATCGGAAATGGTTTTAATATATATCATAGATTGATCAAGATAATCTCTCGAAGGAACAGACCGACTTTTCTCAGATTTGCGACTTTGGACTAATATAAGTAAAGTTTGGTTGATCCCAGGTTCTTGGGAGGATGCTCGGAATAAAGATTTAAGTCTCTAGAGTCAGCTGCATCGTAAATGGTTTTAATATATAGCATAGATTGATCAAAATAATCGCTAGAAGGAACAGACCGACTTTTCTCAAATTTGCGTCTTTGGACTATTATAAGTAAGGTTTGGTTGAGCCAGAGGTTCTTGGGAGGATAATCGGAATAAAGCTTTAAGTCTCTAGAGTCAGCTGCATCGGAAATGGTTTTAATATATAGCATAGATTGACCAAGATAATCGCTGGAAGGAACAGACCGACTTTTCTCAGATTTGCGAAATTGGACTATTATAAGTAAGGTTTGGTTGAGCCCAGGTTCTTGGGAGGATACTCGGAATAAATATTTAAGTTCCTAGAGTCAGCTGGATCGTAAATGGTTTTACTCTATAGCATAGATTATACACGATGATCGCTAGAAGGAAAAGATCGACTATTCTCAGATTTGCGAAATTGGACTATTATAAGTAAGGTTTGGTTGAGCCCAGGTTCTTGGGAGGATACTCGGAATAAATATTTAAGTCTCTAGAGTCAGCTGCGTCGGAAATGGTTTTAATATATAGCATAGATTGATCAAGATAATCGCTAGAAGAAACAGACCGACTTTTCTCAAATTTGCGACTTTGGACTATTATAAGTAAGGTTTCGTTGAGCCCAGGTTCTTGGGAGGATACTCGGAATAAATATTTAAGTCTCTAGAGTCAGCTGCATCGGAAATGGTTTTAAAATATAGCATAGATTGATCAAGATAATCGCTAGAAGGAACAGACCGACTTTTCTCAGATTTGCGATTTTGGACTAATATAAGTAATGTTTGGTTGAGCAGAGGTGCTTGATAAGGTAATCAGAATAAAGTTCTAAGTTTCTAGAGTCAGCTGGATCGGAAATGCTTTTAATATTTAGCATAGATTATACAGGATGATCGCTAGAAGGAACAGACCGACTTTTCTCAGATTTGCGACTTTGGACTAATATAAGTAAAGTTTGGTTGAGCCCAGGATCTTGGGAGTAAACTCGGAATAAAGATTTAAGTCTCTAGAGTCAGCTGCATCGAAAAAGGTTTTAATATATAGCATAGATTGATCAAAATAATCGCTAGAAGGAACAGACCGACTATTCTCAAATTTGCGACTTTGGACTATTATAAGTAAGGTTTGGTTGAGCCAGAGGTTCTTGGGAGGATACTCGGAATAAAGCTTTAAGTCTCTAGAGTCAGCTGCATCGGAAATGGTTTTAATATATAGCATAGATTGATCAAGATAATCGCTAGAAGGAACAGACCGAAATTTCTCAGATTTGCGAAATTGGACTAATATAAGTAATGTTTGGTTGAGCCTCGGTTCTTGGGAGGATACTCGGAATAAAGATTTAAGTCTCTAGAGTCAGCTGCATCGTAAATGGTTTTAATATGTAGCATAGATTGATCAAAATAATCGCTAGAAGGAACAGACCGACTTTTCTCAGATTTGCGAAATTGGACTATTATAAGTAAGGTTTGGTTGAGCCTCGGTTCTTGGGAGGATACTCGGAATAAAGATTTAAGTCTCTAGAGTCAGCTGCATCGTAAGTGGTTTTAATATATAGCATAGATTGATCAAAATAATCGCTAGAAGGAACAGACCGAAATTTCTCAGATTTGCGAAATTGGACTATTATAAGTAAGGTTTGGTTGAGCCTCGGTTCTTGGGAGGATACTCGGAATAAAGATTTAAGTCTCTAGAGTCATCTGCATCGTATATGGTTTTAATATATAGCATAGATTGATCAAGATAATCGCTAGAAGGAACAGACCGACTTTTCTCAGATTTGCGACATTGGACTATTATAAGTAAGGTTTGGTTGAGCCCAGGTTCTTGGGAGGATACTCGGAATAAAGATTTAAGTCTCTAGAGTCAGCTGCATCGGAAATGGTTTTAATATATAGCATAGATTGATCAAGATAATCGCTAGAAGGAACAGACCGACTTTTCTCAGATTTGCGAAATTGGACTATTATAAGTAAGGTTTGGTTGAGCCTCGGTTCTTGGGAGGATACTCGGTATAAAGCTTTAAGTCTCTAGAGTCAGCTGCATCGTAAATGGTTTTAATATGTAGCATAGATTGATCAAAATAATCGCTAGAAGGAACAGACCGACTTTTCTCAAATTTGCGACTTTGGACTATTATAAGTAAGGTTTGGTTGAGCCAGAGGTTCTTGGGAGGATACTCGGAATAAAGCTTTAAGTCTCTAGAGTCAGCTGCATCGGAAATGGTTTTAATATATAGCATAGATTGATCAAGATAATCGCTAGAAGGAACAGACCGACTTTTCTCAGATTTGCGAAATTGGACTATTATAAGTAAGGTTTGGTTGAGCCTCGGTTCTTGGGAGGATACTCGGAATAAAGATTTAAGTCTCTAGTCAGCTGCATCGTAAGTGGTTTTAATATATAGCATAGATTGATCAAGATAATCGCTAGAAGGAACAGACCGACTTTTCTCAGATTTGCGAAATTGGACTATTATAAGTAAGGTTTGGTTGAGCCTCGCTTCTTGGGAGGATACTCGGAATAAAGACTTAAGTCTCTAGAGTCAGCTGCATCGTAAATGGTTTTAATATATAGCATAGATTGATCAAGATAATCGCTAGAAGGAACAGACCGACTTTTCTCAGATTTGCGACTTTGGACTATTATAAGTAAGGTTTGGTTGAGCCAGAGGTTCTTGGGAGGATACTCGGAATAAAGCTTTAAGTCTCTAGAGTCAGCTGCATCGGAAATGGTTTTAATATATAGCATAGATTGATCAAGATAATCGCTAGAAGGAACAGACCGACTTTTCTCAGATTTGCGACTTTGGACTATTATAAGTAAGGTTTGGTTGAGCCAGAGGTTCTTGGGAGGATACTCGGAATAAAGCTTTAAGTCTCTAGAGTCAGCTGCATCGGAAATGGTTTTAATATATAGCATAGATTGATCAAGATAATCGCTAGAAGGAACAGACCGACTTTTCTCAGATTTGCGAAATTGGACTATTATAAGTAAGGTTTGGTTGAGCCTCGGTTCTTGGGAGGATACTCGGAATAAAGATTTAAGTCTCTAGAGTCAGCTGCATCGTAAATGGTTTTAATATATAGCATAGATTGATCAAAATAATCGCTAGAAGGAACAGACCGACTTTTCTCAAATTTGCGACTTTGGACTATTATAAGTAAGGTTTGGTTGAGCCAGAGGTTCTTGGGAGGATACTCGGAATAAAGCTTTAAGTCTCTAGAGTCAGCTGCATCGGAAATGGTTTTAATATATAGCATAGATTGATCAAGATAATCGCTAGAAGGAACAGACCGACTTTTCTCAGATTTGCGAAATTGGACTATTATAAGTAAGGTTTGGTTGAGCCTCGGTTCTTGGGAGGATACTCGGAATAAAGATTTAAGTCTCTAGTCAGCTGCATCGTAAGTGGTTTTAATATATAGCATAGATTGATCAAGATAATCGCTAGAATGAACATACCGACTTTTCTCAGATTTGCGAAATTGGACTATTATAAGTAAGGTTTGGTTGAGCCTCGGTTCTTGGGAGGATACTCGGAATAAAGATTTAAGTCTCTAGAGTCAGCTGCATCGTAAATGGTTTTAATATATAGCATAGATTAAACAGGATGATCGCTAGAAGGAACAGACCGACTTTTCTCAGATTTGCGACTTTGGACTATTATAAGTAAGGTTTGGTTGAGCCAGAGGTTCTTGGGAGGATACTCGGAATAAAGCTTTAAGTCTCTAGAGTCAGCTGCATCGGACATGGTTTTAATATATAGCATATAATGATCAAGATAATCGATAGAAGGAACATACAGACTTTTCTCATAAATGCGAATTTGGACTAATATCAGTAAAGTTTGATTGAGCAGAGGTGCTTGCTAAGGTAATCAGAATAAAGTTCTAAGTTTCTAGAGTCAGCTGGATCGGAAATGGTTTTAATATATAGCATAGATTATACAGGATGATCGCTAGAAGGAACAGACCGACTTTTCTCAGATTTGCGACTTTGGACTAATATAAGTAAAGTTTGGTTGAGCCCAGGATCTTGGGAGTGCACTTGGAATAAAGCTGTAGTTCTCTAGAGTCAGCTGCATCGTAAATGGTTTTAATATATAGCATAGATTATACAGGATGATCGCTAGAAGGAACAGACCGACTTTTCTCAGATTTGCGACTTTGGACTAATATAAGTAAAGTTTGGTTGAGCCCAGGATCTTGGGAGGACACTTGGAATAAAGCTTTATGTCTCTAGAGTCAGCTGCATCGTAAATGGTTTTAATATATAGCATAGATTTTACATGATTATCGCTAGAAGGAACAGACCGACTTTTCTCAGATTTGCGAAATTGGACTATTATAAGTAAGGTTTGGTTGAGCCCAGGTTCTTGGGAGGATACTCGGAATAAAGATTTAAGTCTCTAGAGTCAGCTGCATCGGAAATGGTTTTAATATATAGCATAGATTGATCAAGATAATCGCTCGAAGGAACAGACCGACTTTTCTCAGATTTGCGACTTTGGACTATTATAAGTAAGGTTTGGTTGAGCCAGAGGTTCTTGGGAGGATACTCGGAATAAAGATTTAAGTGACTAGAGTCAGCTGCATCGTAAATGGTTTTAATATATAGCATAGATTGATCAAAATAATCGCTAGAAGGAACAGACCGACTTTTCTCAAATTTGCGACTTTGGACTATTATAAGTAAGGTTTGGTTGAGCCAGAGGTTCTTGGGAGGATACTCGGAATAAAGCTTTAAGTCTCTAGAGTCAGCTGCATCGGAAATGGTTTTAATATATAGCATAGATTGATCAAGATAATCGCTAGAAGGAACAGACCGACTTTTCTCAGATTTGCGACTTTGGACTATTATAAGTAAGGTTTGGTTGAGCCAGAGGTTCTTGGGAGGATACTCGGAATAAAGCTTTAAGTCTCTAGAGTCAGCTGCATCTGAAATGGTTTTAATATATAGCATAGATTGATCAAGATAATCGCTAGAAGGAACAGACCGACTTTTCTCAGATTTGCGAAATTGGACTATTATAAGTAAGGTTTGGTTGAGCCCAGGTTCTTGGGAGGATACTCGGAATAAAGCTTTAAGTCTCTAGAGTCAGCTGCATCGTAAATGGTTTTAATATATAGCATAGATTGATCAAAATAATCGCTAGAAGGAACAGACCGACTTTTCTCAAATTTGCGACTTTGGACTATTATAAGTAAGGTTTGGTTGAGCCAGAGGTTCTTGGGAGGATACTCGGAATAAAGCTTTAAGTCTCTAGAGTCAGCTGCATCGGAAATGGTTTTAATATATAGCATAGATTGATCAAGATAATCGCTAGAAGGAACAGACCGACTTTTCTCAGATTTGCGAAATTGGACTATTATAAGTAAGGTTTGGTTGAGCCTCGGTTCTTGGGAGGATACTCGGAATAAAGATTTAAGTCTCCAGAGTCAGCTGCATCGTAAGTGGTTTTAATATATAGCATAGATTGATCAAGATAATCGCTAGAAGGAACAGACCGACTTTTCTCAGATTTGCGAAATTGGACTATTATAAGTAAGGTTTGGTTGAGCCTCGGTTCTTGGGAGGATACTCGGAATAAAGATTTAAGTCTCTAGTCAGCTGCATCGTAAGTGGTTTTAATATATAGCATAGATTGATCAAGATAATCGCTAGAAGGAACATTCCGACTTTTCTCAGATTTGCGACTTTGGACTATTATAAGTAAGGTTTGGTTGAGCCAGAGGTTCTTGGGAGGATACTCGGAATAAAGCTTTAAGTCTCTAGAGTCAGCTGCATCTGAAATGGTTTTAATATATAGCACAGATTGATCAAGATAATCGCTAGAAAGAACAGACCGACTTTTCTCAGATTTGCGATTTTGGACTAATATAAGTAAAGTTTGGTTGAGCACAGGTGCTTGCTAAGCTAATCAGAATAAAGTTCTAAGTTTCTAGAGTCAGCTGGATCGGAAATGGTTTTAATATATAGCATAGATTATACAGGATGATCGCTAGAAGGAACAGACCGACTTTTCTCAGATTTGCGACTTTGGACTAATATAAGTAAAGTTTGGTTGAGCCCAGGATCTTGGGAGTGCACTTGGAATAAAGCTGTAGTTCTCTAGAGTCAGCTGCATCGTAAATGGTTTTAATATATAGCATAGATTGATCAAAATAATCGCTAGAAGGAACAGACCGACTTTTCTCAAATTTGCGACTTTGGACTATTATAAGTAAGGTTTGGTTGAGCCAGAGGTTCTTGGGAGTGCACTTGGAATAAAGCTGTAGTCTCTAGAGTCAGCTGCATCGGAAATGGTTTTAATATATAGCATAGATTGATCAAGATAATCGCTAGAAGGAACAGACCGACTTTTCTCAGATTTGCGAAAGTGGACTATTATAAGTAAGGTTTGGTTGAGCCGCGGTTCTTGGGAGGATACTCGGAATAAAGATTTAAGTCTCTAGAGTCAGCTGCATCGGAAATGGTTTCAATAGATAGCATAGATTGATCAAGATAATCGCTAGAAGGAACAGACCGACTTTTCTCAGATTTGCGAATTTGTACAATTATAAGTAAGGTTTGGTTGAGCCCAGGTTCTTGGGAGGATACTCGGAATAAAGATTTAAGTCTCTAGAGTCAGCTGGAACTGAGCACGCAAAGAAGTGTTGCATAGACTTCTGTATAATGATATTTTTATATTGTTGGATGTTTTATTCCGAAGTCACGACTTTCAAAGTAGTAGATACATAATTTCTACTCCCACCCTAACAGGCTGTTGGTCTTTTTCCAGTTAACTTTCTTATTGATTTCCATTCCTTGGCATCAGGACGAGATCACTGAATGGGTCGGACCGACTTGTCTCACTTTCGCAACTTTGGACTTTTATAAGTACAGTTATGTTGAGCAGAGGTGCTTGCTAAGGTACTCAGAATAATGTTCTAAGTGTCTAGAGTCAGCTGGATCGGAAATGGTTTTAATATATGGCATAGATTATTCAGGATGATCGCTAGAAAAAACAGACCGACTTTTCTCAGATTTGCGACTTTGGCCTAATATAAGTATACTTTGGTTGAGCCCAGGTTCTTGGGAGGATACTCGGAATAAAGATTTAAGTCTCTAGAGTCAGCTGGAACTGAGCACACAAAGAAATGTTGCATAGATTTCTGTATAATGATATTTTTATATTGTTGGATGTTTTATTCCGAAGTCACGACTTTCAGAGTAGTAGATACATAATTTCTACTCCCACCCTAACAGGCTGTTGGACTTTTTCCATTTAACTTTCTTATTGATTTCCATTCCTTGGCATCAGGACGAGATCACTGAATGGGTCGGACCGACTTGTCTCACTTTCGCAACTTTGGACTTTTATAAGTACAGTTCTGTTGAGCAGAGGCGCTTGCTAAGGTACTCAGAATAATGTTCTAAGTGTCTAGAGTCAGCTGGATCGTAAATGGTTTTACTCTATTGCATAGATTGATACACGATGATCGCTAGAAGGAAAAGATCGACTATTCTCAGATTTGCGACTTTGGACTAATATAACTGAAGTTTGGTTGAGCCCAGGATCTTGGGAGGGCAATAGGAATAAAGCTTTAAGTCTCTAGAGTCAGCAGCATCGTAAATGGTTTTAATATATAGCATAGGTTGATCAAAATAATCGCTAGAAGGAACAGACCGACTTTTCTCAAATTTGCTACTTTGGACTATTATAAGTAAGGTTTGGTTGAGACAGAGGTTCTTGTGAGGATACTCGGAATAAAGCTTTAAGTCTCTAGAGTCAGCTGCATCGGAAATGGTTTTAATATATAGCATAGATTGATCAAGATAATCGCTAGAAGGAACAGACCGACTTTTCTCAGATTTGCGACTTTGGACTATTATAAGTAAGGTTTGGTTGAGCCAGAGGTCCTTGGGAGGATACTCGGAATAAAGCTTTAAGTCTCTAGAGTCAGCTGCATCTGAAATGGTTTTAATATATAGCATAGATTGATCAAGATAATCGCTAGAAGGAACAGACCGACTTTTCTCAGATTTGCGAAATTGGACTATTATAAGTAAGGTTTGGTTGAG
Source organism: Diplolepis rosae (assembly GCA_030998225.1). Taxonomy (NCBI): domain Eukaryota; kingdom Metazoa; phylum Arthropoda; class Insecta; order Hymenoptera; family Diplolepididae; genus Diplolepis; species Diplolepis rosae. The sequence continues at coordinate 20,761,242 of JAPYXD010000704.1, forward strand.
CCTCGGTTCTTGGGAGGATACTCGGAATAAAGCTTTAAGTGTCTAGAGTCAGCTGCATCGTAAATGGTTTTAATATATTGCATAGATTGATCAAAATAATCGCTAGAAGGAACAGACCGACTTTTCTCAAATTTGCGACTTTGGACTATTATAAGTAAGGTTTGGTTGAGCCAGAGGTTCTTGGGAGGATACTCGGAATAAAGCTTTAAGTCTCTAGAGTCAGCTGCATCGGAAATGGTTTTAATATATAGCATAGATTGATCAAGATAATCGCTAGAAGGAACAGACCGACTTTTCTCAGATATGCGACTTTGGACTATTATAAGTAAGGTTTGGTTGAGCCAGAAGTTCTTGGGAGGAAACTCGGAATAAAGCTTTAAGTCTCTAGAGTCAGCTGCATCTGAAATGGTTTTAATATATAGCATAGATTGATCAAGATAATCGCTAGAAGGAACAGACCGACTTTTCTCAGATTTGCGAAATTGGACTATTATAAGTAAGGTTTGGTTGAGCCTCGGTTCTTGGGAGGATACTCGGAATAAAGATTTAAGTCTCTAGAGTCAGCTGCATCGTAAAATGTTTTAATATATAGCATAGATTGATCAAGATAATCGCTCGAAGGAACAGACCGACTTTTCTCAGATTTGCGACTTTGGACTAATATAAGTAAAGTTTGGTTGAGCAGAGGTGCTTGCTAAGGTACTCAGAATAAATTTCTAAGTGTCTAGAGTCAGCTGGATCGGAAATGGTTTTAATATATAGCATAGATTATACAGGATGATCGCTAGAAGGAACAGACCGACTATTCTCAAATTTGCGACTTTGGACTATTATAAGTAAGGTTTGGTTGAGCCAGAGGTTCTTGGGAGGATACTCGGAATAAAGCTTTAAGTCTCTAGAGTCAGCTGCATCGGAAATGGTTTTAATATATAGCATAGATTGATCAAGATAATCGCTAGAAGGAACAGACCGAATTTTCTCAGATTTGCGAAATTGGACTATTATAAGTAAGGTTTGGTTGAGCCTCGGTTCTTGGGAGGATACTCGGAATAAAGATTTAAGTCTCTAGAGTCAGCTGCATCGTAAGTGGTTTTAATATATAGCATAGATTGATCAAGATAATCGCTAGAATGAACATACCGACTTTTCTCAGATTTGCGAATTTGTACAATTATAAGTAAGGTTTGGTTGAGCCCAGGTTCTTGGGAGGATACTCGGAATAAAGATTTAAGTCTCTAGAGTCAGCTGGAACTGAGCACGCAAAGAAGTGTTGAATAGATTTCTGTATAATGATATTTTTATATTGTTGGATGTTTTATTCCGAAGTCACGACTTTCAAAGTAGTAGATACATAATTTCTACTCCCACCCTAACAGGCTGTTGGTCTTTTTCCAGTTAACTTTCTTATTGATTTCCATTCCTTGGCATCAGGACGAGATCACTGAATGGGTCGGACCGACTTGTCTCACTTTCGCAAGTTTGGACTTTTATAAGTACAGTTCTGTTGAGCAGAGGTGCTTGCTAAGGTACTCAGAATAATGTTCTAAGTGACTAGAGTCAGCTGCATCGTAAATGGTTTTAATATATAGCATAGATTGATCAAAATAATCGCTAGAAGGAACAGACCGACTTTTCTCAAATTTGCGACTTTGGACTATTATAAGTAAGGTTTGGTTGATCCCAGGTTCTTGGGAGGATGCTCGGAATAAAGATTTAAGTCTCTGGAGTCAGCTGCATCGTAAATGGTTTTAATATATAGCATAGATTGATCAAGATAATCGCTAGAAGGAACAGACCGACTTTTCTCAAATTTGCGACTTTGGACTATTATAAGTAAGGTTTGGTTGAGCCAGAGGTTCTTGGTAGGATAATCGGAATAAAGCTTTAAGTCTCTAGAGTCAGCTGCATCGGAAATGGTTTTAATATATAGCATAGATTGATCAAGATAATCGCTGGAAGGAACAGACCGACTTTTCTCAGATTTGCGAAATTGGACTATTATAAGTAAGGTTTGGTTGAGCCGATGTTCTTGGGAGGATACTCGGAATAAATATTTAAGTTTCTAGAGTCAGCTGGATCGTAAATGGTTTTACTCTATAGCATAGATTATACACGATGATCGCTAGAAGGAAAAGATCGACTATTCTCAGATTTGCGACTTTGGACTATTATAAGTAAGGTTTGGTTGAGCCTCGGTTCTTGGGAGGGCACTAGGAATAAAGCTTTAAGTGTCTAGAGTCAGCTGCATCGTAACTGTTTTTAATATATAGCATAGGTTGATCAAAATAATCGCTAGAAGGAACAGACCGACTTTTCTCAAATTTGCGACTTTGGACTATTATAAGTAAGGTTTGGTTGAGCCAGAGGTCCTTGGGAGGATACTCGGAATAAAGCTTTAAGTCTCTAGAGTCAGCTGCATCGGAAGTGGTTTTAATATATAGCATAGATTGATCAAGATAATCTCTAGAAGGAACAGACCGACTTGTCTCAGAGTTGCGAACTTTGGACTATTATAAGTAAGGTTTGGTTGAGCCAGAGGTTCTTGGGAGGATACTCGGAATAAAGCTTTAAGTCTCTAGAGTCAGCTGCATCGGAAATGGTTTTAATATATAGCATAGATTGATCAAGATAATCGCTAGAAGGAACAGACCGACTTTTCTCAGATTTGCGAAATTGGACTATTATAAGTAAGGTTTGGTTGAGCCTCGGTTCTTGGGAGGATACTCGGAATAAAGCTTTAAGTCTCTAGAGTCAGCTGCATCGTAAATGGTTTTAATATATAGCATAGATTGATCAAAATAATCGCTAGAAGGAACAGACCGACTTTTCTCAAATTTGCGACTTTGGACTATTATAAGTAAGGTTTGGTTGAGCCAGAGGTTCTTGGGAGGATACTCGGAATAAAGCTTTAAGTCTCTAGAGTCAGCTGCATCGGAAATGGTTTTAATATATAGCATAGATTGATCAAGATAATCGCTAGAAGGAACAGACCGAGTTTTCACAGATTTGCGACTTTGGACTATTATAAGTAAGGTTTGGTTGAGCCAGAAGTTCTTGGGAGGAAACTCGGAATAAAGCTTTAAGTCTCTAGAGTCAGCTGCATCTGAAATGGTTTTAATATATAGCATAGATTGATCAAGATAATCGCTAGAAGGAACAGACCGACTTTTCTCAGATTTGCGAAATTGGACTATTATAAGTAAGGTTTGGTTGAGCCTCGGTTCTTGGGAGGATACTCGGAATAAAGATTTAAGTCTCTAGAGTCAGCTGCATCGGAAATGGTTTTAATATATAGCATAGATTGATCAAGATAATCGCTAGAAGGAACAGACCGACTTTTCTCACATTTGCGACTTTGGACTATTATAAGTAAGGTTTGGTTGAGCCAGAGGTTCTTGGGAGGATACTCGGAATAAAGCTTTAAGTCTCTAGAGTCAGCTGCATCGGAAATGGTTTTAATATGTAGCATAGATTGATCAAAATAATCGCTAGAAGGAACAGACCGACATTTCTCAAATTTGCGACTTTGGACTATTATAAGTAAGGTTTCGTTGAGCCAGAAGTTCTTGGGAGGATACTCGGAATAAAGCTTTAAGTCTCTAGAGTCAGCTGCATCGGAAATGGTTTTAATATATAGCATAGATTGATCAAGATAATCGCTAGAAGGAACAGACCGACTTTTCTCAGATTTGCGAAATTGGACTATTATAAGTAAGGTTTGGTTGAGCCTCGGTTCTTGGGAGGATACTCGGAATAAAGATTTAAGTCTCTAGAGTCAGCTGCATCGTAAATGGTTTTAATATATAGCATAGATTGATCAAGATGATCGCTAGAAGGAACAGACCGACTTTTCTCAGATTTGCGACTTTGGACTAATATAAGTAAAGTTTGGTTGAGCAGAGGTGCTTGCTAAGGTAATCAGAATAAAGTTCTAAGTTTCTAGAGTCAGCTGCATCGTAAATGGTTTTAATATATAGCATAGATTATACAGGATGATCGCTAGAAGGAACAGACCGACTTTTCTCAGATTTGCGACTTTGGACTAATATAAGTAAAGTTTGGTTGAGCCCAGGATCTTGGGAGTGCACTTGGAATAAAGCTGTAGTTCTCTAGAGTCAGCTGCATCGTAAATGGTTTTAATATATAGCATAGATTGATCAAAATAATCGCTAGAAGGAACAGACCGACTTTTCTCAAATTTGCGACTTTGGACTATTATAAGTAAGGTTTGGTTGAGCCAGAGGTTCTTGGGAGGATACTCGGAATAAAGCTTTAAGTCTCTAGAGTCAGCTGCATCGGAAATGGTTTTAATATATAGCATAGATTGATCAAGATAATCGCTAGAAGGAACAGACCGACTTTTCTCAGATTTGCGAAATTGGACTATTATAAGTAAGGTTTGGTTGAGCCTCGGTTCTTGGGAGGATACTCGGAATAAAGATTTAAGTCTCTAGTCAGCTGCATCGTAAGTGGTTTTAATATATAGCATAGATTGATCAAGATAATCGCTAGAATGAACATACCGACTTTTCTCAGATTTGCGAATGTGTACAATTATAAGTAAGGTTTGGTTGAGCCCAGGTTCTTGGGAGGATACTCGGAATAAAGATTTAAGTCTCTAGAGTCAGCTGGAACTGAGCACGCAAAGAAGTGTTGCATAGATTTCTGTATAATGATATTTTTATATTGTTGGATGTTTTATTCCGAAGTCACGACTTTCAAAGTAGTAGATACATAATTTCTACTCACACCCTAACAGGCTGTTGGTCTTTTTCCAGTTAACTTTCTTATTGATTTCCATTCCTTGGCATCAGGACGAGATCACTGAATGGGTCGGACCGACTTGTCTCACTTTCGCAAGTTTGGACTTTTATAAGTACAGTTCTGTTGAGCAGAGGTGCTTGCTAAGGTACTCAGAATAATGTTCTAAGTGTCTAGAGTCAGCTGCATCGTAAATGGTTTTAATATATAGCATAGATTGATCAAAATAATCGCTAGAAGGAACAGACCGACTTTTCTCAAATTTGCGACTTTGGACTATTATAAGTAAGGTTTGGTTGATCCCAGGTTCTTGGGAGGATGCTCGGAATAAAGATTTAAGTCTCCGGAGTCAGCTGCATCGTAAATGGTTTTAATATATAGCATAGATTGATCAAAATAATCGCTAGAAGGAACATACCGTCTTTTCTCAAATTTTCGTATTTTGAATATTATAAGTAAGGTTTGGTTGCTCCAGAGGTTCTTGGGAGGATACTCGGAATAAAGATTTTAGTCTCTAGAGTCAGCTGCATCGGAAATGGTTTTAATATATAGCATAGATTGATCAAGATAATCGCTGGAAGGAACAGACCGACTTTTCTCAGATTTGCGAAATTGGACTATTATAAGTAAGGTTTGGTTGAGCCCAGGTTCTTGGGAGGATACTCGGAATAAATATTTAAGTTCTAGAGTCAGCTGGATCGTAAATGGTTTTACTCTATAGCATAGATTATACACGATGATCGCTAGAAGGAAAAGATCGACTATTCTCAGATTTGCGAAATTGGACTATTATAAGTAAGGTTTGGTTGAGCCTCGGTTCTTGGGAGGGCAATAGGAATAAAGCTTTAAGTGTCTAGAGTCAGCTGCATCGTAAATGTTTTTAATATATAGCATAGGTTGATCAAAATAATCGCTAGAAGGAACAGACCGACTTTTCTCAAATTTGCGACTTTGGACTATTATAAGTAAGGTTTGGTTGAGCCAGAGGTTCTTGGGAGGATACTCGGAATAAAGCTTTAAGTCTCTAGAGTCAGCTGCATCGGAAATGGTTTTAATATATAGCATAGATTGATCAAGATAATCGCTAGAAGGAACAGACCGACTTTTCTCAAATTTGCGACTTTGGACTATTATAAGTAAGGTTTGGTTGAGCCAGAGGTTCTTGGGAGGATACTCGGAATAAAGCTTTAAGTCTCTAGAGTCAGCTGCATCGGAAATGGTTTTAATATATAGCATAGATTGATCAAGATAATCGCTAGAAGGAACAGACCGACTTTTCTCAGATTTGCGAAATTGGACTATTATAAGTAAGGTTTGGTTGAGCCTCGGTTCTTGGGAGGATACTCGGAATAAAGCTTTAAGTGTCTAGAGTCAGCTGCATCGTAAATGGTTTTAATATATAGCATAGTTTGATCAAAATAATCGCTAGAAGGAACAGACCGACTTTTCTCAAATTTGCGACTTTGGACTATTATAAGTAAGGTTTGGTTGAGCCAGAGGTTCTTGGGAGGATACTCGGAATAAAGCTTTAAGTCTCTAGAGTCAGCTGCATCTGAAATGGTTTTAATATATAGCATAGATTGATCAAGATAATCGCTAGAAGGAACAGACCGACTTTTCTCAGATTTGCGACTTTGGACTATTATAAGTAAGGTTTGGTTGAGCCAGAAGTTCTTGGGAGGAAACTCGGAATAAAGCTTTAAGTCTCTAGAGTCAGCTGCATCGGAAATGGTTTTAATATATAGCATAGATTGATCAAGATAATCGCTAGAAGGAACAGACCGACTTTTCTCAGATTTGCGACTTTGGACTATTATAAGTAAGGTTTGGTTGAGCCTCGGTTCTTGGGAGGATACTCGGAATAAAGATTTAAGTCTCTAGAGTCAGCTGCATCGTAAATGGTTTTAATATATAGCATAGATTGATCAAGATAATCGCTCGAAGGAACAGACCGACTTTTCTCAGATTTGCGACTTTGGACTAATATAAGTAAAGTTTGATTGAGCAGAGGTGCTTGCTAAGGTAATCAGAATAAAGTTCTAAGTTTCTAGAGTAAGCTGGATAGTAAATGGTTTTAATATATAGCATAGATTATACAGGATGATCGCTAGAAGGAACAGACCGACTTTTCTCAGATTTGCGACTTTGGACTAATATAAGTAAAGTTTGGTTGAGCCCAGGATCTTGGGAGTGCACTTGGAATAAAGCTGTAAGTGTCTAGAGTCAGCTGCATCGTAAATGGTTTTAATATATAGCATAGATTGATCAAAATAATCGCTAGAAGGAACAGACCGACTTTTCTCAAATTTGCGACTTTGGACTATTATAAGTAAGGTTTGGTTGAGCCAGAGGTTCTTGGGAGGATACTCGGAATAAAGCTTTAAGTCTCTAGAGTCAGCTGCATCGGAAATGGTTTTAATATATAGCATAGATTGATCAAGATAATCGCTAGAAGGAACAGACCGAAATTTCTCAGATTTGCGAAATTGGACTATTATAAGTAAGGTTTGGTTGAGCCTCGGTTCTTGGGAGGATACTCGGAATAAAGATTTAAGTCTCTAGTCAGCTGCATCGTAAGTGGTTTTAATATATAGCATAGATTGATCAAGATAATCGCTAGAATGAACATACCGACTTTTCTCAGATTTGCGAATGTGTACAATTATAAGTAAGGTTTGGTTGAGCCCAGGTTCTTGGGAGGATACTCGGAATAAAGATTTAAGTCTCTAGAGTCAGCTGGAACTGAGCACGCAAAGAAGTGTTGCATAGATTTCTGTATAATGATATTTTTATATTGTTGGATGTTTTATTCCGAAGTCACGACTTTCAAAGTAGTAGATACATAATTTCTACTCCCACCCTAACAGGCTGTTGGTCTTTTTCCAGTTAACTTTCTTATTGATTTCCATTCCTTGGCATCAGGACGAGATCACTGAATGGGTCGGACCGACTTGTCTCACTTTCGCAAGTTTGGACTTTTATAAGTACAGTTCTGTTGAGCAGAGGTGCTTGCTAAGGTACTCAGAATAATGTTCTAAGTGTCTAGAGTCAGCTGCATCGTAAATGGTTTTAATATATAGCATAGATTGATCAAAATAATCGCTAGAAGGAACAGACCGACTTTTCTCAAATTTGCGACTTTGGACTATTATAAGTAAGGTTTGGTTGAGCCCAGGTTCTTGGGAGGATACTCGGAATAAAGCTTTAAGTCTCTAGAGTCAGCTGCATCGGAAATGGTTTTAATATATAGCATAGATTGATCAAGATAATCGCTAGAAGGAACAGACCGACTTTTCTCAGATTTGCGAAATTGGACTATTATAAGTAAGGTTTGGTTGAGCCTCGGTTCTTGGGAGGATACTCGGAATAAAGCTTTAAGTCTCTAGAGTCAGCTGCATCGCAAATGGTTTTAATATATAGCATAGATTGATCAAGATAATCGCTAGAAGGAACAGACCGACTTTTCTCAAATTTGCGACTTTGGACTATTATAAGTAAGGTTTGGTTGAGCCTCGGTTCTTGGGAGGATACTCGGAATAAAGATTTAAGTCTCTAGAGTCAGCTGCATCGTAAATGGTTTTAATATGTAGCATAGATTGATCAAAATAATCGCTAGAAGGAACAGACCGACTTTTCTCAAATTTGCGACTTTGGACTATTATAAGTAAGGTTTGGTTGAGCCAGAGGTTCTTGGGAGGATACTCGGAATAAAGCTTTAAGTCTCTAGAGTCAGCTGCATCGGAAATGGTTTTAATATATAGCATAGATTGATCAAGATAATCGCTAGAAGGAACAGACCGACTTTTCTCAGATTTGCGAAATTGGACTATTATAAGTAAGGTTTGGTTGAGCCTCGGTTCTTGGGAGGATACTCGGAATAAAGATTTAAGTCTCTAGTCAGCTGCATCGTAAGTGGTTTTAATATATAGCATAGATTGATCAAGATAATCGCTAGAATGAACATACCGACTTTTCTCAGATTTGCGAATTTGTACAATTATTAGTAAGGTTTGGTTGAGCCCAGGTTCTTGGGAGGATACTCGGAATAAAGATTTAAGTCTCTAGAGGCAGCTGGAACTGAGCACGCAAAGAAGTGTTGCATAGATTTCTGTATAATGATATTTTTATATTGTTGGATGTTTTATTCCGAAGTCACGACTTTCAAAGTAGTAGATACATAATTTCTACTCCCACCCTAACAGGCTGTTGGTCTTTTTCCAGTTAACTTTCTTATTGATTTCCATTCCTTGGCATCAGGACGAGATCACTGAATGGGTCGGACCGACTTGTCTCACTTTCGCAAGTTTGGACTTTTATAAGTACAGTTCTGTTGAGCAGAGGTGCTTGCTAAGGTACTCAGAATAATGTTCTAAGTGTCTAGAGTCAGCTGCATCGTAAATGGTTTTAATATATAGCATAGATTGATCAAAATAATCGCTAGAAGGAACAGACCGACTTTTCTCAAATTTGCGACTTTGGACTATTATAAGTAAGGTTTGGTTGAGCCTCGGTTCTTGGGAGGATACTCGGAATAAAGATTTAAGTCTCTAGAGTCAGCTGCATCGTAAATGGTTTTAATATATAGCATAGATTGATCAAAATAATCGCTAGAAGGAACAGACCGACTTTTCTCAAATTTGCGACTTTGGACTATTATAAGTAAGGTTTGGTTGAGCCAGAGGTTCTTGGGAGGATACTCGGAATAAAGCTTTAAGTCTCTAGAGTCAGCTGCATCTGAAATGGTTTTAATATATAGCATAGATTGATCAAGATAATCGCTAGAAGGAACAGACCGACTTTTCTCAGATTTGCGAAATTGGACTATTATAAGTAAGGTTTGGTTGAGCCTCGGTTCTTGGGAGGATACTCGGAATAAAGCTTTAAGTCTCTAGAGTCAGCTGCATCGTAAATGGTTTTAATATATAGCATAGATTGATCAAGATAATCGCTAGAAGGAACAGACCGACTTTTCTCAGATTTGCGACTTTGGACTATTATAAGTAAGGTTTGGTTGAGCCTCGGTTCTTGGGAGGATACTCGGTATAAAGCTTTAAGTCTCTAGAGTTAGCTGCATCGCAAATGGTTTTAATATATAGCATAGATTGATCAAAATAATCGCTAGAAGGAACAGACCGACTTTTCTCAAATTTGCGACTTTGGACTATTATAAGTAAGGTTTGGTTGAGCCAGAGGTTCTTGGGAGGATACTCGGAATAAAGCTTTAAGTCTCTAGAGTCAGCTGCATCGGAAATGGTTTTAATATATAGCATAGATTGATCAAGATAATCGCTAGAAGGAACAGACCGAGTTTTCTCAGATTTGCGACTTTGGACTATTATAAGTAAGGTTTGGTTGAGCCAGAAGTTCTTGGGAGGAAACTCGGAATAAAGCTTTAAGTCTCTAGAGTCAGCTGCATCTGAAATGGTTTTAATATATAGCATAGATTGATCAAGATAATCGCTAGAAGGAACAGACCGACTTTTCTCAGATTTGCGAAATTGGACTATTATAAGTAAGGTTTGGTTGAGCCTCGGTTCTTGGGAGGATACTCGGAATAAAGATTTAAGTCTCTAGAGTCAGCTGCATCGTAAATGGTTTTAATATATAGCATAGATTGATCAAGATAATCGCTCGAAGGAACAGACCGACTTTTCTCAGATTTGCGACTTTGGACTAATATAAGTAAAGTTTGGTTGAGCAGAGGTGCTTGCTAAGCTAATCAGAATAAAGTTCTAAGTTTCTAGAGTAAGCGGGATCCGAAATGGTTTTAATATATAGCATAGATTATACAGGATGATCGCTAGAAGGAACAGACCGACTTTTCTCAGATTTGCGACTTTGGACTAATATAAGTAAAGTTTGGTTGAGCCCAGGATCTTGGGAGTGCACTTGGAATAAAGCTGTAAGTCTTTAGAGTCAGCTGCATCGTAAATGGTTTTAATATATAGCATAGATTGATCAAAATAATCGCTAGAAGGAACAGACCGACTTTTCTCAAATTTGCGACTTTGGACTATTATAAGTAAGGTTTGGTTGAGCCAGAGGTTCTTGGGAGGATACTCGGAATAAAGCTTTAAGTCTCTAGAGTCAGCTGCATCGGAAATGGTTTTAATATATAGCATAGATTGATCAAGATAATCGCTAGAAGGAACAGACCGAAATTTCTCAGATTTGCGAAATTGGACTATTATAAGTAAGGTTTGGTTGAGCCTCGGTTCTTGGGAGGATACTCGGAATAAAGATTTAAGTCTCTAGTCAGCTGCATCGTAAGTGGTTTTAATATATAGCATAGATTGATCAAGATAATCGCTAGAATGAACATACCGACTTTTCTCAGATTTGCGAATTTGTACAATTATAAGTAAGGTTTGGTTGAGCCCAGGTTCTTGGGAGGATACTCGGAATAAAGATTTAAGTCTCTAGAGTCAGCTGAAACTGAGCACGCAAAGAAGAGTTGCATAGATTTCTGTATAATGATATTTTTATATTGTTGGATGTTTTATTCCGAAGTCACGACTTTCAAAGTAGTAGATACATAATTTCTACTCCCACCCTAACAGGCTGTTGGTCTTTTTCCAGTTAACTTTCTTATTGATTTCCATTCCTTGGCATCAGGACGAGATCACTGAATGGGTCGGACCGACTTGTCTCACTTTCGCAAGTTTGGACTTTTATAAGTACAGTTCTGTTGAGCAGAGGTGCTTGCTAAGGTACTCAGAATAATGTTCTAAGTGTCTAGAGTCAGCTGGATCGGAAATGGTTTTAATATATATCATAGATTGATCAAGATAATCTCTCGAAGGAACAGACCGACTTTTCTCAGATTTGCGACTTTGGACTAATATAAGTAAAGTTTGGTTGATCCCAGGTTCTTGGGAGGATGCTCGGAATAAAGATTTAAGTCTCTAGAGTCAGCTGCATCGTAAATGGTTTTAATATATAGCATAGATTGATCAAAATAATCGCTAGAAGGAACAGACCGACTTTTCTCAAATTTGCGTCTTTGGACTATTAT